>OX457032.1:15141719-15721719 GCA_949752745.1 Protula sp. h YS-2021
ACAGACAGACAGACAGAGGAAACATAAAAGTCCTTTTACCTGAAAAGATTTTGCGACAAACAATCAGTTCTCTTGAAGGCGTGTAGTTGCTTTAATTATTCGCAATGCCAAGACTGAGTACAAAAAAGCGTTATTCTTCATCGTTGATTTCAAACCAGCTCTTGAAATGTACCCATTGTTTAGACAGCTAATTGCTTTAAGATTTGGGTAGCATTGTTTCATTGTTTGGGGCATGTTGAGTACGTGGGAAATAAAATCCAAATTGATGACTTTCCTGTCATTGTGAAATCGAAGGTGATACTGTCAGCAAGATGTGACCAGGGAAAGGTCGTAATGTCGAGTTGTTTCTAAACAAACTATTGTCCGTTAAGATAAAAAATATTGTTTCTTTTTTATTTCATTTCTTTTGTCTTCTTTGAAAAAAGTCCATTTTCGATTTTATAAGATTTTTTTGGGCTTAATGGTGTCTAGGGTTTTGTTTTCATTTAATTTTAGACTGTAAATTAACAGTGTAATTGCGGAGTTGGAAATGAAGGGGTAAATAGGGGGAGGGGTTGAGAGAGAGAGAGAGAGAGAGAGAGAACGGGTGGGGGTGGGGCTGACATATACCACAGCTTGTGTCAGTTGTTGCCATCGACGGCATGTGTTGCGTTTCCATGAGTCAAAATTAAAAAGTACCGTTTCTGTCTATATTTTCTTATTATTTTTTTATTATTTCGCGGTTAGAATCAGCCATTCATGTAGAACCAGATGTCTAAGTGAGAGAGGCTTACCCTTAGTGTTTCACTGTCAGACCTTTATGTAATGTTTTGGAGCGTAGTTTCAAGTAGATGTTAGAAATGTTGTTTGCTGTTATAGATGAAGTGTAACTTTGCAGGATGTGTGCGGCCCTTTGAAAGAGCTTGATGATGAAACCTTTGATTGACACGTAGAAATAACTGTAGCTTTACAGGAAATCAATTTGTGAAGGCCATTAATTGAAAACCTTTACGTGTTATTGCTTGGATTTTAAAGAACCACATAAAAACGTCACAGTGTAATTTCTGTGTCCGTTTTCTACATTTAATGTGAAAAATTGTGCCTTTTCAAAACAGGGTTTTTAACCCAGCCGACTTTGTCGGACTGGGTTAGTCGTATCACTATAGGGGGCTTGAATGTATGTGCGTATGTTAAACTTTTTCTTTAAAATGCTACTCCTCCTACAGTTTTGCTCCAATCGTTTTGATATTACGCAGGAATGTTCCCTGGGTGGTCCCCCACCTGGCTGGTACTTTTTTTGACGTTTGACGAGAAACTAACACAATGGCGGCACTTTTTGTGCCCGTTTTGACCCATTTTTAAAATGCTACTCCTCCTACAGTTTTACACCACACGTTTAGATGTTACGCAGGGATGTTCCCCAGGGGTTCGCCTACCAGATCATAATTTTTTTTCGCGGTTCGCCAGAAACTGCCGAAATGGCGGAACTTTGAAGTTTGGCAAAAACTGGAATAAATGGTAGTAAATAGCTGAATTGTCAGTCTTTTCAGTCTTTTCCAAACAGTTATAAAATTTTAATCGAAAGTTTCTTAGGTGCTTCTCCACCTGGACTTTGCTTTTTTCGCAAATGACAAAAAAAAAAAAAAACAATGGCGAAATGGTGGAATTT
This sequence comes from Protula sp. h YS-2021, assembly GCA_949752745.1. NCBI lineage: Eukaryota > Metazoa > Annelida > Polychaeta > Sabellida > Serpulidae > Protula > Protula sp. h YS-2021. The sequence goes on from OX457032.1 coordinate 15,143,368, forward strand.
TAAAAATTTTGTAAAATTGTGTAAATGTCGGTAAATACGTGAATCGTCAAAACCCAACCTCTCCAACATCCCTTTTCGGGTAGCTTCCACCCGGTAAAACTCGTTATATAAACTCATATTAAAATCATGAAAAAAGTTACGTTCAGAAACAAAGTTCTTCATTTTTGGCCTAACAGTATCCGTTTCAGAGTTTTTCTCTCTTTCCTTGTTTGGTAACTCGGCTGGGTCATGTCCTTGGACATGCTTGTTATCTTTGCATGTACAGTCCGTTGTTGTCTTTGAACGTGCAATCCTTTGGTATCTTTGAACGTGCCGTCCTTTCGTGTTTTTAAACGGGCTGTGGTCTCGAAAATTATGCACAAGTAAATATGCCAGAAAAGCGGTCAGATATACCACAGGGTTCAAAGTTACTTAACCAGGGTATTTGTGTGGTCGTATGTTTTCAAACAAACTTCGTGAAAGGAGTCCATGCAAACATACCCAAACGGGCCACGTTGTCATGAGGTATTACATTTGACTGTGCACAGGGAGTTGGCCAGAAGAGCCACCAGCCTGGCTTTTCCAAGCTGTGGACGCAGTGTACTGATAGCCGACAAGTCCGGTGACGTAGTGCGCTATTGCCTGGAGGGCGATAATGACGGACAGGTGCTCCTTGGTCACGTGTCCATGCTCCTTGATGTCGTATGTATCTTATTCTCAATTTCATTTTTCTTATTCAAATTTCTTTGCCGTTCTGTGTACCATTCCGCCTGGATAACTGAGTTGATATATAAGAAAATATATAAAATTATATTGATATGCCATTAACGGTTTTTTCCCTTTAACTATCTTTTTATTTAGTTTGTTTGTCTCTACGTAACTGTACACGCCCCATGTTTGCGGCGGAGAGTAATAAATACCCACTTCTAACGGGTGTGCCATCTTTCAGACCTTTTTATACCTCACTTAAGAAAGAGTTTGTATTAAGGAAGATATTAATCTACCCCAGTTGTTTCTGTGTAAGGGATTTTTCGTTTTTCCTCTTTTCGGTTGTTTTTTTTTTCGGCCAGATTGAAGAAAAATGGCGATTCAGAATTTAAAAATGACAAAAACAAATTAAAAGGTACTACTTAGTAACTCCGTACTTAGTACTTAGTAACTAGTTAATTTTGAATTCCGTAATAGATATCTAACCCCCTGCGTTCGCTTCTTTATTGGATCGTTTGCGATACCTTTCCCACCATGCATAGGCCGATTCTAATCCGGCACTTTGCAATCAATGGAACAAGACTGAAGCCAGCCCAGCTAACCGCTGTACCTGTATATATATAGCTAACCGTCACCCCTTTATAGGGATACTAGGGTGCCCCAGGGGTAACGTGACCCCGCACAGCCACTCCTTCACATTACAAAGACAGGCTGGGCTGTGTCCAGGCTAGCAGCTGTGACGTCAGTCCCGTTCTGGGTCATCTGAGCACTTTGTCCTTGGACTGTGTGTGACATCTTGTTCCGCTCCCATTCGGAGAAATTAGCGACAAAGCACAAAGCAAACGAAAGGCAATGCCGTTCCCAATATTTGTGTAAAATGGAACATTAAAAGCCAATATTTGAGGAGCACAGTTGTTGTAGAGTAAATAATCTCTCAAACTTTGTACCTTTCAAGCACATGTTCGCTATTAAAAGTCCGCTTAAAATCATGTTGTGAGTCAGTTTGATCACACCTGTCGTAGCTGTGGTTTTTTTTATCTGACATAAATGCAACACGATTCTTCAGCACTTCGGGGAAGTATTGTGCATCAGGTTTTTCAAACCAAAAAAAAAATAATATTCTAATCTTTTCTTTGTTTTTCTTTTTATTTTATTATTTTTTTGCTGATGACAAAACGAGAAAAACGAAAAAGAAAAAAGCAAAAACACTGAGAGAACAGTAAAACTTGTACCAAGTGAATGACCTTTTATTAGTGAGCACAGCTTTCTTAGAATTTCTAGGTTTCGTAATGAAATGCAGGTGGGCTTTGTGAACGCTTCAGCGTAATGAACGTTCTTACCCGGCACAGACGGTGTCCATGAGAAAGACGCTGTACGAAATAAAGTATTTTTTAAAAGCAGGCCTGGATGCAGGAAGGGAAGGAAGGGAAGGGGAGGTCACTGTGCAGGGGGAGGTGAGGGACAGGAAGACTTGTACCAAGTGTGAGGGAGGGAAGGGAGAGGGAGGTCACTGTACAGAGGGAAGTGAGGGACAGGAAGACTTGTACCAAGTGTGAGGGAGGGAAGGGAGAGGGAGGTCACTGTACAGAAGGAAGTGAGGGACAGGAAGACTTGTACCAAGTGTGAGGGAGGGAAGGGAGAGGGAGGTCACTGTGCAGAGGGAAGTGAGGGACAGGAAGACTTGTACCAAGTGTGAGGGAGGGAAGGGAGAGGGAGGTCACTGTGCAGAGGGAAGTGAGGGACAGGAAGACTTGTACCAAGTGTGAGGGAGGGAAGGGAGAGGGAGGTCACTGAACAGAAGGAAGTGAGGGACAGGAAGACTTGTACCAAGTGTGAGGGAGGGAAGGGAGAGGGAGGTCACTGAACAGAAGGAAGTGAGGGACAGGAAGACTTGTACCAAGTGTGAGGGAGGGAAGGGAGAGGGAGGTCACCGTATAGGGGGAGTGAGGGACAGGAAGACTTGTACCAAGTGTGAGGGAGGGAAGGGAGAGGGAGGTCACCGTATAGGGGGAGTGAGGGACAGGAAGACTTGTACCAAGTGTGAGGGAGGGAAGGGAGAGGGAGGTCACCGTATAGGGGGATAGAGGGACAGGAAGACTTGTACCAAGTGCGAGGGAGGGAAGGGAGAGGGAGGTCACTGCACAGAGGAAAGTGAGGGACAGGAAGGCTTGTACCAAGTGTGAGGGAGGGAAGGGAGAGGGAGGTCACTGTACAGGGGGAGGTGAGGGACAGGAAGACTTGTACCAAGTGTGAGGGAGGGAAGGGAGAGGGAGGTCACTCTACAGGGGGAGGTGAGGGACAGGAAGACTTGTACCAAGTGTGAGGGAGGGAAGGGAGAGGGAGGTCACTGTACAGGGGGAGGTGAGGGACAGGAAGACTTGTACCAAGTGTGAGGGAGGGAAGGGAGAGGGAGGTCACTGCACAGAGGAAAGTGAGGGACAGGAAGGCTTGTACCAAGTGCGAGGGAGGGAAGGGAGAGGGAGGTCACTGTACAGAGGGAAGTGAGGGACAGGAAGACTAATGTACTGCAAATTCATAAAATTCTTCCCTGGCGGTAAATGACACATTGTGGCAATGAGCTTACACTGGGTAATCAGTGCCAATTAGAGTCATTCGCTTAGGAAGCGATCTTGCCTAATTAATTACGCATTGACACTGAACCGAGGAATGTACCAACGGTATCGTGTGATACGGTGGTAACCACGGGGACCGACCAGCTTAAAAATATGGGCATTTTGGATTATCCATAGGAGTATGAAACTGGGTCATATTCTTCTTTTTTTCGTACCCATGTAGCCTTTGCATTGTGTCAAAACTGTTCGGTCAGATGTGTGTGATGTGATCACCTTGTCGAGAAGCGTCCACAAGGAACGCTCATAGTCAGCAGAAGCAATTGTCATTTTGGTGTACACCAGTGCTGGAAAGAAACCCATCAATTTGGAAATAAGAAAATGAGTGTTTTAAGTCTCATTCGGTGCTTTCTTTGTCTGCGCCCCCATTACCTGTCACCCAAAATAGACACGTCACGGTGAAAGCTGTCGCACGGCAGTGTCGCACTTCAAAGCGACACATATGTCGCGCCGACAGATGAGATGTGCTTGATTACGCGTGGCGGCGCGCTGAGTTATGTTCCTTAAACGAGCATTAAGTTACCCCCCCCCCCCACCCCCCACCCCAATGAAATGGAAACTGACCAGAGAGGGAGAAAAAAACGCACACACGTTTCTCCACCGCGTCGTGTCAGCAACATGTACCCTGACTGATAGGTGATGATTTAATCATGTTAACTTCGTATTTTTATGGTTTTTAGCTCTTTAATTTGAGTATTGCATGTTGGGCACTTACCTTTGAAACTATGTGTTCTTGGTCATAGATTTTTATTCTTCCGCCTCGCGCAGTAAGTACAGGGAACCAACACGCCACCTTGTGGCTGTGAATTGTTTTAAAGGCCCACAAAATATATTACAAAAAACACACACACAAACACAACAGTGCCGCAGTGTACACATGAGGAAGACAATGGTTTTAATCTGTTATCATTATGAAATTTATTTTAAAGTAACATTAAAAATCAAGACAGCTGGACGCCATAATACGTTGGCCAAATAGAAGGTTGGATTCATGAAATTTGCAGAGCGACTGTTCGGAGAAGATAATGAATTGCGTGCGTTCATAAGGCGATGAGGCGAGGCATAATAGCCGATTTTCTGGCAATGTCCCGCATTGATAATAATATCAGTGTACATGTGGCAAATCCTTGCGTGCTTTCATTTCTCCTCTCCAACCCCCCCTCCCCTCTCTCTCTTCCTCCCTTTCCCTTCCCTCCCACTTCTCTCCCCACCCTCCCCACGAAGCTTTTAAACTGCGGGTATAGAGTCACGACATGGCTTTCCCCCTCCCGATTGACGGGTCTTATACGTCCCGCAGTACTCAAGTCGTTTATTGTTATTATGACTTTTTTGGGGAAATATGTTTGGGAATTCTCCGTGTGAAGTATATCTGTTTATATTCTAGAAGTAAGGAGTGCATTGGCGGTGCTCAGTGTCATTCTTTGTGTGTTATTGTGACGTATTCTTCACCTTAATCGGGCTGGGGGAAAGAGGTCTCCGGCTTTCATTTCCAATTAGAAAAACTATAAACGCAAGAAATTGCTCATGAAGAAATTGCTGTACGTTGTTGGGCAGTAGCTTGCATCACTCACCCATGGCACGTGGTCATGGCTGACTTTTGTTGTGCCAACATCCCACTTATCACCCCCTACTTGTCAGCAGCCCTTTTCTCGGAAATACTCCAAATCAAGTCCCACTAATGAGTGAACTGGTTTGGGGGTTGACCACAAGAGGATCTGTTTCTTTTCATACGAGCAGTTAGCGTAGAGGTTCCTGTGTAAAGCGACAGCAATTTGGTGTTAATACCAATGCTGGCGTCAATTGCCCCTGTCTCCGGCGCTCACGGGCACGAAATGACGGGCGAATTAAAATGCCAGAAATGGAAATTACGGGGAAAGCGACAAAAAAAGGGACGTGGAGTGGTCATTTCTCGAGGAGACCCCTTAGTCCGCAATATATGCAAGGAAGTGTGGCAGAGATGAGCACATGCTCTTTTATTCTCTTACCCATAACTCAAGTTTCCAACCCAAGTTTAAATGGCATATGTTGTACCAGTCAGGTTTTGTATTGTCGGAAAAAACTTGTAGAAAAAAAAACATTTCTGTGGCGCATTGCAAAATACATACTGTGAAAGACAACATTTCTAACATTACCCCCCCCCCAAAAAAAAAAAAAAAACAACAACAAAACAGTAGTTTTGCATTTATAAAGAGCCTGGTAATCCCCAACAGATCAGACCAAACTTTGACGAAATATTGTCCCGCAGATGAAAGGACATAATGGTTCATGAGACAAATGACCTAATTCTCCATTCTCTCATTTGCTGGGTGGTACACACGAGCATTGCGGCCCCCCTCCCCCCCCCCTTTCATCCCATATGAGGCAGCTTACAAGGGCTAATCACTCACTGCGGCTAATTATGCGACTTTATTAATTACGTAGGGTGGTTAATTACTCTTAGAATTCCCCCACACACAAAGCCGCCTCTGCGCCATCTGCCCCTACCCCCACCGCTGTTTGTAACAAAGTGAATAAGTATTTTAAGGTGAAAAGAAAACCTGAAAAAAAACTTCTTTTTTTTTTTTTGTTGCTTTCTTATTTGTAAAATACGCGAAGCCCGTTTGGTAGTATCTGGCATCGAAGACTTGTTCTAAGCAGCGCTGACATCAGTGCCAAAATCGCGCGGAAATGGAAAAAAACCCGAGAAATACGTGGGAAACATGTGAAATGTGTGAGAAAGTGTGTGAAAACCTGTGAAATCTGTGGGAAAGTGTGTGAAAACCTGTGAATATGTGGGCAAGTATGCGAAAACCTGTGAAATATTCGCTGAAGTGTGCGAAAACCTGTAAAATACCCGCGGGAGTGTGCGAAAACCTCTGAGATATTTGCGAAAGTGTCCTAAGATCTGTAAAATATTTGTGGAAGTGTGCGAGGATCTGTGAAATATTTGTGGAAGTGTGCGAGGATCTGTGAAATATTTGTGGAAGTGTGCGAGGATCTGTGAAATATTTGTGGAAGTGTGCGAGGATCTGTGAAATATTTGTGGAAGTGTGCGAGGATCTGTGAAATATTTGTGGAAGTGTGCGAGGATCTGTGAAATATTTGTTGAAGTGTGCTAAGATCTGTAAAACATATGCTGGAACGCAGTCGACGCACAACTTTTGCTTTCAAAACGTTTCCAAATGTGTGCCAAAAAACTTTTACAAATCTTATTAAACTTTAAGGATTTATAGCAAAACCTTTCAGAAGTTGTTCTAAAACATTTCAGGAGTTGTGAATAAACGCTTCAGACGTTGCATTAACATGATAAAAGTGGGAACTTGTGCTGAAACTTCAGATGTTTTGCCAAAACTGATTTGCTGAATTCATGATCGGGTGGAAACCCACGCGCGTGCCAGGCGAATTTTTGTTTCCAGGGATTGATATGATTTGCATGTACATTGAAAAACAATCCATTTCCTGTATACCGTGTATTCCGTGAACCCCATCCAGGATCCAATGCATTCTCTTTTGTTAAAGTACCATTTTTTTGCACGCACCGAATTTGTTTAGCCTCAGATCAGTTTTCTGTTAAAGCAGGCCATCAAATTTATTTTACGTTTCATTGAAGTTCTTAAGCTATCCATGAAGTGCTGATAGCAGCTTATTATTCTGCCAGAAATTGCCTTCGCGAGGAAAAAATACGCTGAATCTTTCCTAGTGACTTTTTATGTGTGCCTTTATGTTGCCGCCAGATTAGAAATTGATTTGACCTTTCTTAACTCAAAAGTCATCTACAACCCCAGTCATATTTTTGCCTTCATTTTCCTTCAGTTATAGAGATATTTAGTTGTTTTGATTATTATTTTTTTATTTAAGGGATTTCCGGGGAAGTTGCTCACGTTCTTGGGTATTTCACGAGCAGTAAAGCTTCTGGCAGGATAGTAACCCATTCGAGCAAGCAAAGGACAGTTTTAGCGTGTAACATGCATGTTGTTCATTTATTCACCACGGTGCTTGTTTTGTCAGATTTCCAATTTGGTCCTTATCATCGCGTGTCGCTTTTACTGTGCACTTTCTGTAGTTCTCCAAATCACAAAGAATGACTGTTTTAATAATGATATCAGGTTGGGTAAAAAATGATGTTTGGTAAAGAGCACTGCGTGAAGGCCAGGATAACGCAATTAAGCGTTGAAGTAAAAAAAAATCGCGGATTTGTTCTTAATTATTTCTTAAGTGTAAGTTTTCAAGAATTGATCGGTTTCATTTTTACAGTCCGTTGAATTTTGAAGCATAAAAATAAAAAAGACTTTTTTTAGAAAGCTCTTACAGACCTTTATAAAGCTTTATAAAGCTCTTATAAAGCTATATAAATATTGCCAATATTTTTTTGAATAATAAATAGTGAAACAGATTTTGTTATTTAAATGCAATGCATTTGATTTTTTAGACATTGAAATTATCGGTATTCTGTTCCGCTTTCCTTCCCCTCCACAAACAAACAAACAAACAAATAAATAAATAAAACTGGTTTTTTATTTCCTTACAAAAACATGCCTAATTTTTAATTGAATTCCTTAAGTTTAAGAAAAGGGACAATGAATAAATAATAAATGGCAACAAAGTCATAGTGAGAATTGATAATAACAACATTAAATTAATCATAAAATAATAATAATAATAATAATAATAATAATAATAATAATAATAATGTTACTTATAATAATTATTATAATAAATAAATCAATGGTAATAATAATAATTATAATGATAATAATAATGATAATAAATAGAAATAACAACAGCAATAATAATAATAATAATAATAATAATAATAATAATAATAATAATAAAGAGGAGACAGCAAAAATGGTATGTTCTTGTGTTTACAGATACTGTGTGGGCCGGGGGACAAGTACGTGGCTACGTGCGACAGGGATGAGAAGATACGCATCAGCCACTACCCCAACGCTTACAACATCCAGGCATTCTGTCTGGGACACACCGAGTAAGCAGCGTGCCAAAAAAAATCACTCGCCTCATGTCTTTTAATTACTTTATTTTATTTATTTATGTCGACAATTTCGACACTGAAATAATGTGGCAGTGAATTAGTATTTTGTCGAATTACTGTTTAAAAAAAATTAGTATACATATGTTAGGTTATGTATACAGAGTTAGAATAACCTGCAAAATATATTTGAGCTATTTTTAGTTGGTTTTTTTTAGAGCGTAACTGTTTTCTGTTTCTGTGGTGATTTATACAAGGTGATCAGTTGACTCAATTTAAACTGAAAACAGAGAAAAATAGTTATTAGTATTTATTAGGGAAGGCGCATGACGTCATTACGTAAAAATCGTATATATTTTTTTTAAAAAAAAGGCGGGTCAGAAGAATCGAGGGGGGTGGGAGTGGGGGCATCGACGATCCACAGGCGGGTCAGAGAAGAGGGGGGGGGGAGTGGGGAGGGGGGAGCATCGAAGATCCACATCAATCCCAAGGAGCGGTATTAACGGTACTAACAAGCAGGGATGGTGCAAAATAATAGCCTGCTCTTTGAGAATTCTGATTGCATGGAAGGGACTGTGGCATCCGTTCCCATGTCGCCTGGGCCGTTTACATGGGAAATCACAGCGCATATTAGCCGCAGATTATTCATGAATTGCATGCCATTATTTCTTAACAACTTCTTAATAAGGCCTGGTCATTTGTCTGGTGTTCTGTGCGGCCTCTTCCCATAAAAAAAGTCCCAGAAGAGCCTCGCCCACCCCCCCCCCCCTCCTCCGGCCCCCCCCCTCCACCCCGGCATCTCGTGCAAACAACCCGCGCACCCTTCAAAACCTCTTCACGCTATTAAGAAAGTGGGGACAATATTGCTTCCACGATTGGACGTATTGTTTAGGGTGCCACTTTCCACACGGGGGGGGTCTCTTAAATGAATGAAAAAGGCCAAAAGCACTCATTGTTTCATATTTCACCCTACGGTTGTTTGCCACGCGACCCTCGTATACCCCCCCCCCCCACCCCCGACCCCCGATTTTTTTAAAGGTCAGCTGACAATCACGTGGACTATCGTCTTTTATATTAGTGCCTTTTGTCGAACACAGCACTGGCGAATCGAAAAGGTCGTGGAAATAGTTCATGGGAAGTGTGCCCTTCGCAGCACGCACGACCCTGAAAATTGTCATAACAGTGAAATACTGGGGATGAAAAAAGCTTCCTTAAAAAATTCCGGCATTTTCTCTGCTTGGCGTTGGTTTTTCTCATTTTTTTATCTTTCTGTCAGAGCGTATGATGCAGTTCATACTTATGTCGCTCGTGTGAAGTTTCTGGGTGTCTGACGTCATACGTGACGTCACAAGATGTACATGTGGAAGATTCTTGAATTTGTGATATTTCTCAAAATTATTGAAATGTGCGTGGCATTTTCTGTCCGAGCCTTTGGTATTGTATTGGGTCACTTCTATGTGACAAGTCCTATGCTGTCGCCGAAAGGTGGCCCATTTCTGGAGAGTTCTTGTTATAGTGGGGTGGCTTATTGAGGGGCCCGCCTTTGATGGCGAAAGCAGCCCGTGTGATGGAGCCGTAATAAGCTCATATGAAGCTTATTTGAATAGGGCTTTGTTCCGTTATTTGCCTGTACTCGGGAGGTCCCACTGTTAGCTTACGATCAAAATACCATTCACTTCATTTTGCCGTAATCCGCAGCCCCTGCTGCTCTGTCAAATATTTTGCCATATTTCGCCGTGGCTAAATGCTGTTGACTTAAGGTAGGGTTACCGCAGCTGAAATGGATGGGTTGTTGGGGTGTTGGGGGTGGTGGGGTGAGAGGGGGGGGGGGGTCCGGATGGGGGTGTTAACAACTGCCACACTTAACAGTTGCCCTGCTTTTATTTTGTTCCCCAACTTAATTATATCTTCCTTAAAGTCCTTGGGGCTATGTTAATTACAGTTAAAGACTATCATTAATATGTTATTCAAATATATGCTAATAGCACGTGGCTTGACAGATCACGTGGCACATGTATTACTTTTTGAAAAGTTATTAACAATTTAAGTCGACAATAACTTATTTATTAAGAATTTACCTCAGCGTGACACGCGGACATAACTTGTCTGGTTTAATCCAAATCTCTTTCGCGTGACTTTGATAATTTTGTACCAGACGCTGGCAGATAATTAGTTTGGAATCCGCTGATTTTGGAAAATGCTCGCTCTCTCTGCCTGAGTCATCTTGTTGCAGGACTGTTTTCTCTGTTTCGTCGTTTTAACCTTTCGGTCAAACTTTCGTTAGCGATCTCTCTAATTGGTGAAAAGCCTGTTAGAGCCGAACACAATTTCTACACGGTTCCTAAACAGCTCGTACACGTCACAGTTATAGCTACACTGACAGGCGTCACATGATCACGTCATATTCTCGTTAGAAACGGTAAGAAATCATGCATTTAGTGATGTATCAAAAAATAGTGTATATGTTTATAAAAAGATTTTTTTTCAAAAGTTTAAAGACCTGTTTTGGGAGGATATATGGACTAATTCTGATAACGTATTTCGAAGATTTCTGCCTTGTCTTTGTAATAAATTGAATTAATTTGTTTTTGAGATTACCGAGCTGGTTACTTCGCTATGCTGCAAGCCCTTTTTCCTTCACTCATTTCCAATTAATAATAATAATAATAATAGTAATAATAATAATAATAATAATAATAATAATTATAATAAATAATGCTCTAATAATAATAATAATAATAATAATAATAATAATAATAATAATAATAATAATGCTCTAATAATAATAATAATAATAATAATAATAATAATAATAATAATAATAATAATAATAACAACAACAAAAGAATGACATCATAATAGTAAACAAATTGCCTTGAAATCAGAACGAGAAAGAAACACAACCGAATGAATGCATTGTCAGGAACGGAAGTTTTTTCAGCCCTGTGTCTTTTGTGAGCTGAGGAAAGTGTTAATTGCAGTCACAGGTAAAACCGTGAAAAGGAAAAAGACGTGGAAAGAAGCATTCGCATATGAAAGGCACAAAGACGCAAGCCACGACACGCTCTGCAAGGAAAAAAAAAAAAATCGCCTTCATTGAATTATTGCCTGATAGGCACGCATGCAGAGCGCCAAAATAAATCAAAGTCATGATTTCCTGAGCAACAAACTGGGGCAAAAACCATATATGAATTTGGAGTGCTGCAGCCTGGAAACCTTTGCAAACTGTTATTAAAACAGCAGCCAAATTATTACAGTTTCTTCCGTTATGTTAAGTTAATATTTGTCGAGTTCTGAAACGGGGACTGAGGACAAAACAAATAGAGTTATTACGCGGCATCCTGAAGGTTCCAACCACTCTCTTTATACGGAATTTAAAAAAAAATGTACATTTTATCCTCAGGGCTAACGCAGCGGTATGGCATGTTTAATTAAATAAAGGGGTTTAGGATGGTTGGGGTGCCGGGGAGGGCTGGGGGGGCGGCAAGGGGGGATATGAGAGGGGAAGGGGTGGGAATACAGTTGGGATAGCTATTAGCATTGCTGAATAAGCATGAGAAAGTGCAATAAAGGCTTGAAATAAAAGGTGTGAGAACGTAACATGTATGTGAGCTCGGCAGGACAATGTAGCGCGGCCTAATGAAGCGTGCCACTCAAATTTCACAGAGCAGCGGAGTAACAAAATGACGGGGAAAGGAAAGGGAAAAAAAGCGTGTTTGACGGGAGTAATGGGCCACGGTCTATTGTGGGCATTATTCCGAGAAATGTGCAGTTCCTACCCTCACAGCAAAATGCTTTTCTTTCCCTCTCCTCGCCATTGTTTTGGTAAAACTAAGTGTGAAATTATAAAATTACTGAAATGTGAGTTTGTTTATACACCCTTTTGTGTCAGCCGTCCGCCCCTGGAAACATGGCTTGTATTTAGAGCAACTTGGCCGAAATAACTTTTATGGTAATAACTTGAACACTATATTAGATTCGAATAATGCGAAATGGCTCTTAACTGGAGACAGACAGCCGTGGTGGCTTGGCTGATTTTTTTTCCGGCTGAAACACGGCGTGAAATTGAAGATATTTTTGTTGTTTTGGCGAATGAAAAGTTTCATGTCCGAAGAAGTCAGCATATTTCTTTCCCTAGTTACGTTATTTGTGTATTTTCATATATATATGTGTATACGTTTTGCATAACTTCCAACAAAATGTGTGTCATTTTCATATGTCCATACGTGGCCTCTGACCTACCAAGAAACGATGCGAACTTCCCTCCCCTGCCTGTCTTTCCCTCACACGGGACCCGGCTTTCCTTCACACGGGATCCGGTTTTCCTTCACACGGGATCCGGCTTTCCCTCACACGGGACCCAGCTTTCCTTTCACACGGGATCCGTCTTTCCCTCATACGGGATCCGGCTTTCCCTCACACGGGATCCGGCTTTCCTTCACATGGGATCCGGCTTTCCTTCACACGGGATCCGGCTTTCCCTCACACGGGATCCGGCTTTCCTTCACACGGGATCCGGCTTTCCCTCACACGGGATCCGGCTTTCCCTCCCACGGGATCCGGCTTTCCCTCACATGGGATCCGGCTTTCCCTCACACGAAATCCGTCTTTCCCTCACATGGGATCCGGCTTTTCCTTACATTAGATCCGCCTTTCCCTCACACGGGATCCGGCTTTCCCTTACATGAGATCCGGCTTTCTCTCACACGGGATCCGGCTTTCCCTTACATGAGATCCGGCTTTCCCTCACATGGGATCCGCCTTTCCCTCCCACGGGATCCGCCTTTCCCTCACATGGGATCCGGCTTTCCCTCACACGAAATCCGTCTTTCCCTCACATGGGATCCGGCTTTTCCTTACATGAGATCCGCCTTTCCCTCAAACGGGATCCGGCTTTCCCTTACATGAGATCCGGCTTTCTCTCACACGCGATCCGGCTTTCCCTTACATGAGATCCGGCTTTCCCTCACATGGGATCCGCCTTTCCCTCCCACGGGATCCGCCTTTCCCTCACATGGGATCCGGCTTTCCCTCACACGAAATCCGTCTTTCCCTCACATGGGATCCGGCTTTTCCTTACATGAGATCCGCCTTTCCCTCACACGGGATCCGGCTTTCCCTCACACGGGATCCGGCTTTCCCTCACATGGGATCCGGCTTTACCTCACATGGGATCCGGCTTTACCTCACATGGGATCCGGCCTTCCCTCACATGGGATCCGCCTTTCCCTCACATGGGATCAGGCTTTCTCTCGCACGGGATCCGCCTTTCCCTCACATGGGATCAGGCTTTCCCTTACACGGGATCCGCCTTTCCCTCACATGGGATCAGGCTTTCCCTTACACGGGATCCGCCTTTCCCTCACATGGAATCAGGCTTTCCCTTACACGGGATCAGCCTTTCCCTCACACGGGATCCGGCTTTCACTCACACGGGATCCGGCTTTCCCTCACACAAGATCCGGCTTTACCTCACATGGGATCCGGCCTTCCCTCACATGGGATCCGGCTTTCCCTCACATGGGATCCGCCTTTCCCTCACACGAGATCCGGCCTTCCCTTACACGGGATCCGCCTTTCCCTCACATGGGATCAGGCTTTCCCTTACACGGGATCCGCCTTTCCCTCACACGGGATCCGGCTTTCACTCACACGGGATCCGGCTTTCCCTCACACAAGATCCGGCTTTACCTCACATGGGATCCGGCCTTCCCTCACATGGGATCCGGCTTTCCCTCACATGGGATCCGCCTTTCCCTCACACGAGATCCGGCCTTCCCTCACATGGGATCCGGCCTTCCCTCACATGGGATCCGGCTTTCCCTCCCACGGGATCCGCCTTTCCCTCACACGGGATCCGCCTTTCCCTCACACGGGATCCTACTTTCCCTCACACGGGATCCTACTTTCCCTCACACGGAATCCTACATTCCCTCACACGGGATCCTACATTCCCTCACACTTTCATGAGAAGAATTGACTGTCCGTTGTCGGTCACACACGGGACACTTTCGCACCGTCTGCCGACTCCCCCCTCCCCCCCCCCCCCACCCCCCACCCTCCACCCCATGGCATACATTTCTAGATGGCGGACAAAGAGAGCGTAATAACTACATCATCGCCCGTCATTAACTTAATGAGCCGGTAATCTGCCGGCACTTTGACAGTCTGTAAATAGTACTGTGTGAAACATGCGCCGTATTTTCGGAGTCCAGCGACTAACAGTTTGAGAGAGCATTGTCCAGAATACCTGTTTTGGAGTGCAATTTATTTTGAAGATGGGGTTGGGTTGTCGTCTGAAGTAACTGTCTCTCTCTCTCTCTCTCCTCTCTCTCTCTCTCTCTCTCTCTCTCTCTCTCTCTCTCTCTCTCTCTCTCTCTCTCCTCTCCTCTCCTCTCCTCTCCTCTCCTCTTCTCTCTCTCTCTCTCTCTCTCTCTCTCTCTCTTTCTCTCTCTCTCTCTCTCTCTCTCTCTCTCTCTCTCTCGCGAATATCTTAAAAAACTTAAACGCGTTAAGAAGTTTAACTGTCATAAGTTGTGATTAATAAAAAGAATGAGCTACCCGTTGTGTGTTCAAAACAGAAAGTACACACACATACATAGCTGAAGCGATGCAGAATAATAAAATTGATGAATTCAAAATCAATATTTTTTACTTTGATGAATGTGAATTCATTTTTGAAATACATCATTCTTATGAAGTTAACTAGCTTCCTGCCCATTGAAGCCTCCATTGGTTATGAAAAAATCAAGTGTTTTATTGGGTTATTTGAGCCTATTTCCTTTGAATCTGTAAACAAAAACCATGGTAACAGTTTGCGCAGACGAGTTGTAATTTTAGTGACGTGTGCAGATAACTGTCAAAGCTGTACAATACAGCTTTTGTTGACAAACATCACCAAGTCTTTTCAAGCCTGTCTATTCAAAGTCTTTGAAATACTGAATATTGTTCTTGATCATCTCATCATTTAAAAAAAAATTATGTGTTTGTTTGCTAAAGAATAAGATGATGAATATGTTGACTGTATTTTATTTGTGCTGTAACTGTGCAAGGCTGTTGACCTTCAAAAGTGGGATTTTGGAATCTTAAGAAACGCGCTGCTGGAAATCAGCTTTCAACTTGTAATTAATTAGTTGGCAAAATTTAGCGAAATCGACAGGTTTTGTGTCGTGAGTCGTTCGTGCTTCGTGCTTAACATTCATTTCGGGAAGTGTGTGTTTGTGTGTGTTGGAAGGAGTTTGTTCTGTGTCTGACTAAAAATGTTATAGAAGTTATACTATAACAGAAAAAGAACTTATATTCAGAAAAAGAATATAATAATAATAATAATAATAATAATAATAATAATAATAATAATGTGCACTGAGGTGTTAGTTTAATTGCGCTGTCCTTTGTTGCGAGTAACATCAGTGGCTCCATCTCTTGTGCTTCTTACCGCAAACAGTATCCTGGCGGTATTATATGCTATTATAGCTCACAACGTACCCCCCCCCCCCCGTCCCTCTTCCTTAAATTTGTTGTAACCTTAATGCACTTCTTCTTGTCTAGATAATCCGCAAAAAAGTATAGAATTATGAAAATAAAAAAATATGCCATGATTTTTTATGTGATAATGAGGAAATCTTAAGTGCTACTTTGCCAAAGTATTATTTTTACCGCATCCGCCAGAAATAGTTTTTGTGTCGACGGAACCTGTGTCGTCGGCTCGTGCGCTTCCGGGATGTACTCGTCTACTTGTACATAAATTGATTGAATGAATAAGTAAAATTGAAGCAGAAGGAAATATTCGTCAAGCGCGAGTAAAAAGTCGTAATAATGAAAAAAGAACTGGCACAGAGACAAGTTGTTGCTCGTTGAATGTTTACTAGGCATGTCTTTAAGATCACTTTACACTTTAACGTAACAATTTCGACCGTATTCTCGTTAGGGCGACATTTTGCCCTGAGGTTAGATGCCAAGTGGAGGATTGACGTTCCCGTATCGAATTTTTGTACCAAATCTATTTTCCGATACGGAGGGGTTTACTTTCTTCAGTCAGAATCAATGCACATCGACCGTGAATTTGCTCACTTTTTCCACTGTTCCTGCCGTATATAGCGTTAATATATAGCCCTTATATACCGATTTACTATGAAACCAAAAACTTGAACGGCTTTGAAAGGTTTGAAATTTCATTGAATTACTGTTGATTCTTACTTGTGTAATGATTAACGCAATCAATGGCTTGTATAAATCACCATAGCCTAATACAATAGAAAACCTCCAGTTTCTATCTATCTAGCACTTGGGTTTTTCTTTCACAAAGTCAATATTATCTATTTCTCGACAACTAAATTCCATATTATCTATCGACTCTCTATAAAATTGTAGCCCTTTATCTTTCTCTATTTCACAGTTTTGTCAGCAGACTGGCTTGTTTCGCCGAAGAGCAAGTGATGGTTTCTGGATCGGGGGTGAGAAAATTGAAAAAAAGTCTCGTTTTTGTCCAAAAAAACGTGGTGAAACAATTTTCGAATCTGTCGTGTGTGACGTCATTGTGGTTACGCTTAGAAGCGTCATTCTGTGAAGCGATTCTCGAAAGATAGAAAAAGAAACGCGGGATAAAAAGTAAATTTGGAGCTACTTGAAAATTCCATATTTTAGCTTGGATCTTACGAAAGTGAATGCAATAAAAAGTCATTTAAAATCGATTGGAATCTATTATTTGTTGAAGCAGTATTTGTCCGAATTTTATCAAGTTTGTCTGACAGAAATGGAAGATAGTATATGATAAAGAACGACAGTTCAATGTATCTGAGAAAAGCAAATATAGATATATTACATATAATTATAAAAAAAATAAATGGTTTGGATACAACCAGCGAAAGATTAAAGATACTTTGTTTGTTGAGTGGAAATATTACCCGGATTGTTATTAATTTGTAATGTGTATGAAACCTTCACGACACCAGTGTGTATGTATTTGGTGGACTCGAAAATGAATTCCTGCTAAATTATTCACGCAAAGATCATGTCAGGAGAACTCATTTAAACTTTAAGCCTTAAACTTGACAGTAGTGTTTCAAACACGTTATCACTGCAGGATAGCTGACTGGGTGCGTCTGTTTTTTTCTCTAGGATGGGTCAGTTAAGCTGTGGAATTTCGAGACGGGGCAGCAGCTATATAGCCTCGATCTGACTTCAGAATTCCAGTCAGAAACACACAACGAATCAGAATGCGAGAAACTAGGCCAAGGTCCAGCAACTGGATTAGAGGGCGAAGCGGAAGGAGATGGGATAATGTCAAGGACAAAAGGAATTGCTGACGTAAAATGCTTGGCTTGCTGCCAAAAGAATAAATACCTTGCAGTGGGATTTGAAAAGTAATTTTTAATTTTCTGTCTGGAATAATTAATATTAATAGGTATACTTGACGACTAGTCACAATGGCGCACCCGACGCGCGGTCAGTGTGACGTCACGCCCCACCCGCCGTGACAACATCGACCCTCGCAAGCGATTTTAAGCTTTAGCGATTGCTTAGAACATTTGCTTCTGCAACGACATAAACAGAAGTGAGGCCTATTTTCTAATGAGGTTATATAAATAAATAAATAAAAAAATAAAGCAAATATGAATAAGCAAAGCAAGAACCAATTTTGTAATTTTAAAAGTTTGGCATCTTTAGAATAATGTGTGTAAGTAGGGAAAGTCAGCATGTGAGTGAGTTTTCTTTGAACTTTATTTCATCCAAAGTTTTTTTCCCCGGCGTAGCAAGATTTTGTACTACCCCTAACATTTGGCTGTCTCGATAAAAGAACAGTATAACGCAGTTAGCAGTGAATTTACCGGTATTAACAAGTTAGAAATAAGTACATTTGTATCATATGAAGTAAAGCTTTTGACCTCATTTTAAGTCTTAAGTGTTTTTTGCTATTGTTTCTTCATTTTCATTATGGGTTGCGCAGTAACTGTAATCCCATTTGCAAAAACAAAAAAAAAAACAAAAAACAAATAAACAAACAAACAAACAAACAAAAAAACAAATACAAAAAAAGAACTATAAGATGGGCATAAACAGACTAATAAATATATAAAAACATCAAATGTAGTTAAGGTTTCTAACAATCTTTTATTCAAATTGCGCTTTGAAGAGTTATTTACACAAACTTATTTTTGGTGTCTTTATAGATTATCGTTATTTCAATGATTAAGTGTGCGGGGTTAATTGATCTAAATATCGACATAACAATTTTGAAACAAGTGATATATGATAAGCGATAAAAAAAGATGTTACACGCATAATTTGTTAGTCCGTCACATTCTCGAATATAAATCATGTTCTAATTGGCATGTTAATCTTGTAAGCTGTCCAACATTTCAGGAAAAACAAGGTGGTGTTATTGAAATTGACCAAAGATCAAAATGGCGGACCGGAAGTGCGCAAGTCGCAGACGATACGGCTTCACAGTGGCGACATCTGGGCGTTGCATTTCGACGACACTGGTGCATTGTGGGTAGTGGAGCCCAGCAAGCAGGAGCCAGTGCGAGTTTATGTCTATAACCAAGAAAAACACGAGGTAAACTGAATAGAATATAAAGAAACTAAAAAAAACGACATTTCTTTCCTGACAAAATTATCCACGGGATACTGTATGGCATAAAGAAGGGGGCTGAAACACGTTCAAAACCCATTAAAGTCCAACCCTGATCCATAGACAATTTTTTTTTTCCAATTGGACGCCTGACTTGTTAAATTCTGATAGTTGGACGCGGGCCTGCGAAAAAGCTGCGTTCAGTTGTACACAGAATTTCAAAACCTGACGCGAACGCTGTCTGTACTGTTTGCGTTTGTGTATCAGTAAACACTTGTCTAACCACAGTATGTGTACAGACTGGTATACAGCTCTTCATGACTTAACGCATCTAAATTGTGTATGCACCAAAAGGGCGCGTAGCAATTGCTAGTCACGACCCCTTTTAACAGATCTTACTATTTTAAATATTTTTTTTGGTTCAGCATTGGTGCGTTTTTTTTTTCTACACCAGTCGCGTTCAGTTAGCTCCCAAAAGTTACAGTTACGCCCAAGATAATTATTACAATGCGTAAGTTTTTAGATAAAGACCATCACCACCCACGGGCTCAAAATTCGGACCCGTCACAGCACCACTTGAGATGGCACGCACGATAAAAGCAGCGAGTTGAAGTAATAATTAAGAGATTTGCTAAAGCCTTTTGGAAATGAAACTTATTAATAACAACTGTTTGAGATATTAATGCAGTGCAGATTTCATACTGTTAAAAGCTGTCCTTGACAAAAAAAAATGTGCCGTGCGCTTTGAATGGGGATGTTGAATTGAATGGGAATTAGAGAACAAGGCTTGTGTTCTCGTAACGCCTAGAAGGGGGCCCTCATCTGCATCTGTGTACAGTGATTGATCAGCCACGTGTCACTTACCTTACTTCACCCGTCAGTCACCACACCCCCCTCCCCCCCCCCCTTCCCTGCCACCACCACCACCACAACCGTTACCAAAGAAATACTCTCTCATTACATCAGCTTCTTCTCTCAAGATTTTATTAAAAAAAATACTTTCTTTTTACAAAGAAACCCCCCCCCCCAATCCCCCCGCCCCAACACACAGATTGGAAACGGTAGGGCTTATTCTTACACTGCCTTGTTTGAAATCACAAGCGTTAGGCGTAATGACGTGTTTTTAAAAGCACTAGAGCAACACGTTTTCGCTGGCTCGTCTCGCCCGCAGAATGCCACTTCTAGAAAATAAAATCAAAAGCATGTGTCGTACACTTAGAGATTCTTTATGTTACACCCCATTATTTGAAATATCCGTGTATCAAGCAAATAAGAATTTCAACATTTGGGTGAAATAATTGGGTGAAATAATTGGTTGGAATAATTGGGTGAAATAATTGGGTGAAACAATTGGGTGAAATAAGGTACTTTCGACACAGTGAGCCTATTCCGGAATAGACTACCTTGGACTAATAGCCGGAAAACTTCTATGATACTTAGATACTTATCAGTGGGACTGAGTATAGTGAGTATTCCGGAATAGACTCATTGATTCGAAAGTACCTTCTTTTGCGCAGAACAAAAAAACATCTAAATTCTTATTGACTTGGTAAAGTCTTATTTTAAATAACAGGATGTTATTTACTATTCACGCTACTAAAAGAATTATTTAAGAGATATTGAAAATGAAACTGGAACTAATATTTTCTTTTATCTTTATTGATTAATGTGTATTTGACAAAATAATACTGAACATTGCGAAGTAATGGCTAAGTGATAGGTCAGGGCATGGCAATCCCACTAACTGCGACGACTCATATTGCTTGGGAGGTAAAAATTACAGTCCGCGTGATGTGGAATGCACATTTATGCAGCGGGACTATGTCACGTGACTTTCCCCCACGTGGTGGTGCCACTGAAGGTGCGCCCGTTCTTTTTGACAGGGGCGGCACTTGTTTCAGTATGATTATGGATGTCACATGATTTTTTCGGTGTGACAGTGTATGTAATTTGAAGGCGAAGTTAGAAGTTTATAGTCTTGTGTATAAGCACGCCTGTTCACTCGACTTTACACATTTAAGATAACATTCTATTATTTAAAACAAGAATACGTAAAAAATAAGAATTTACATATTTTTGGCTTAAGTCGAAATTAGGCAATGTCGGCAAAGTGGGTCTACTCCGGAATAGACTCATAAGGCTCAGTCTAACTGAAATATATGAGAATCAGAGAAGTTAAGTTGTACTTAATCTAAGTTCCGGAATAGTCTGTTCTGAAATAGATCAACTTTGACCATAGTGCTTTGTTTCGCAAATAACCAAAAATATGTGAATTCTTATTTGCAGTGTTCAGTTCGCATTGTTGTCAGTATGGCATGGACTAGTTATAACTACAGAATAAACTCGTTTTGTGTACTACTTTATTTAGCACATTCTAAAACTCTAAAATTCTTATTTGCTTGTTACGTTGTTTTAAGTAATAGAGCGTTACCAACTTTTCCGCTGCTATGCGCTGTGTCCCAGTTTTAAGCTGCCACTCACAAAAGCGCTTTTCCGTACAAAAATTTTCAAAGAAGGCTGTGATAAAGAAAAACAAAATAACAAAAAAAGCGTGAATCAATTTAAAGTTTAGGCACAGCTGCAATCTTTGGGTCTTACATAGAATGCCATCGTTCACAAAGTGCTGATTAAAACGTAATATTATCTGAGGGTCTAAAATTACGCTAATGACTCACCAGTTTTTATACCGGTTCAGAAGTATCGATTAAGTTCTTAAAAGGAAATTAATTCTGAATATTCTAGACACTAGTGTGTAAAGTAAAATTCCAATGGAAATCTGTGCTGATAATTTTCCAGTGTAGGGAAATACTGTTTGGAGAGTAGCCTTGCTGTTTTCTGTTTGAGGAGTACCCTTGCTGTTTTCTGTTTGAGAAGTACTCTTGCTGTTATCTGTTTGAGGAGTACCCTTGCTGTTATCTGTTTGAGGTGTACCGTTGGTGTTATCTGTTTGAGGAGTACCCTTGCTGTTATCTGTTTGAGGATTACCCTTGCTGTTATCTGTTTGGGGAGTACCCTTGCTGTTATCTGTTTGGGGAGTACCCTTGCTGTTATCTGTTTGAGGAGTACCCTTGCTGTTATCTGTTTGTGGAGTACCCTTGCTGTTATCTGTTTGTGGAGTACTCTTGCTGTTATCTGTTTGGGGAGTACCCTTGCTGTTATCTGTTTGAGAAGTACCCTTGCTGTTATCTGTTTGTGGAGTACCCTTGCTGTTATCTGTTTGTGGAGTACCCTTGCTGTTATCTGTTTGAGGAGTACCCTTGCTGTTATCTGTTTGAGGAGAACCCTTGCTGTTATCTGTTTGAGGAGAACCCTTGCTGTTATCTGTTTGAGGAGTACCCTTGCTGTTATCTGTTTGGAGAGTACTCTTGCTGTTATCTGTTTGAGGAGAACCCTTGCTGTTATCTGTTTGAGGAGTACCCTTGCTGTTATCTGTTTGAGGAGTACCCTTGCTGTTATCTGTTTGTGGAGTACCCTTGCTGTTATCTGTTTGAGGAGTACCCTTGCTGTTATCTGTTTGAGGAGTACCCTTGCTGTTATCTGTTTGTGGAGTACCCTTGCTGTTATCTGTTTGAGGAGTACCCTTGCTGTTATCTGTTTGAGGTGTACCGTTGGTGTTATCTGTTTGGAGAGTAGCCTTGCTGTTTTCTGTTTGGGGAGTACCCTTGCTGTTATCTGTTTGGGGAGTACCCTTGCTGTTATCTGTTTGAGGAGTACCCTTGCTGTTATCTGTTTGGGGAGTACCCTTGCTGTTATCTGTTTGTGGAGTACCCTTGCTGTTGTCTGTTTGGGGAGTACCCTTGCTGTTGTCTGTTTGGGGAGTACCCTTGCTGTTTTCTGTTTGGGGAGTACCCTTGCTGTTATCTGTTTGGGGAGTACCCTTGCTGTTATCTGTTTGAGGAGTACCCTTGCTGTTATCTGTTTGAGGTGTACCGTTGGTGTTATCTGTTTGGGGAGTACCCTTGCTGTTATCTGTTTGTGGAGTACCCTTGCTGTTGTCTGTTTGGGGAGTACCCTTGCTGTTTTCTGTTTGAGAAGTACCCTTGCTGTTATCTGTTTGAGGAGTACCCTTGCTGTTTTCTGTTTGGGGAGTACCCTTGCTGTTATCTGTTTGGGGAGTACCCTTGCTGTTATCTGTTTGAGGAGTACCCTTGCTGTTATCTGTTTGAGGTGTACCGTTGGTGTTATCTGTTTGGGGAGTACCCTTGCTGTTATCTGTTTGTGGAGTACCCTTGCTGTTGTCTGTTTGGGGAGTACCCTTGCTGTTTTCTGTTTGAGAAGTACCCTTGCTGTTATCTGTTTGAGGTGTACCGTTGGTGTTATCTGTTTGGAGAGTAGCCTTGCTGTTTTCTGTTTGAGAAGTACCCTTGCTGTTATCTGTTTGAGAAGTACCCTTGCTGTTATCTGTTTGAGGAGTACCCATGCTGTTATCTGTTTGGAGAGTAGCCTTGCTGTTTTCTATCTGTGGAGTACCCTTGCTGTTATCTGTTTCGGTGACAGCAACGGTGACGTAATAATTCTATAAGGATTTCACTTTTTTACAAATAAGCAAAATAGCCAATGAAGTTAAAATAATGAGAACGTTTAAAATAATGAATCAGAGCTTTAAAGATATTTTTATATTTGCGAGGAAGCATGATATCTATGGCTGAAATGTGAGGAGTTGAATAAGTGAAGCGACTTGTTATTTTATTTGGTAAAAATGATATCTGGATGGTGTAGGTTCCAATTTCCAAATTTACCTAAGCAAGAAAAATTTTCAAAAGTTTTGGTAGCTTGACTGTTGATTGTTACGTGGACAGAAAAAAACTGAATTGAACCGTTTCACGCTTTTTTTTTGGCTAGGTTTGGGAGCTCTGGTGAACATTGGGACGTCTATAAACATCTACAGGTTCTTTTTATCACGCCGTTTATCAGCGTCTGGCTAGTGTTAGTATCGCACCCACTGCGCAATGTAATCTTTGCCAATCGTTCAATTGTCTCCTTATTAATGTGCTTCCAGCTGTTCTGTTTACTGGTTTCGCCCCCCCCCCCCCACCCATGCACGTTCCTGTGTGGACGGACTTGCGTGTGGCATTTGTGTGACTAGCTTGGTTCATTCCGGTCATTTTTTATGCATCATCGGGCAGTCTTTGATGGACCATCATGTGATCTGTTTATGTTCCGTCACGTGATCTTTTATGTTTGACCACAGCATCAGTTTCATCTTCCATCACGTGATCATTTTTGGTCCGTCACGTGATCTTTTATGTTTGACCACGCTATCAGTGTTGTGTTTCATCACGTGATCTTTTATTTTCAGTGATTAAAGTCGTAAGTTTAAAGATGTCATCCACGGCATTGCATATGTATACGGTTGTGGAAAAAATACCTGGTTTTACATCCGTGCTCCCTCTCCTGTGGACCGGGACGGAGGTAGTCGCTCCGAAATGTCCAATCCATGAGTAAATTTGCAAAATGAAAAATTTGAAGTATGAGGCCTGTGAGTTGCCTGTCACCTTTCTAACCTTCTTTTCTCGTGGACAGGATTATTATCCGCCAGCGGAGTTTTTTCTCGAACTGCCATTCTCTTAGAAAATGTAACCGCTTCCCATCGTACTTTTTTGCACCCGAGTTCACGTGATATTACGGTCTCACCGCAGTCGTTGTTATAAAACAGATGACCTCTGAAAAATATCTCTGTTATGTACAAGCACAAAGCGAATAGATATTTTAAAAAGTAGTTCCTCTCTTTTATTAGTACTATTTATGTGGAATCGCCGGTAAGGTTTGCCGATTAAAAAGAGGTGATAACAGATCGCACGCACGCAGAGGTTAGCTTTTAGACAACATCGCAGGGGAGTAAGGTTTCTGGTTCAATTGCATTGCTGTTTTAAAGCCAACCTCTATTCGGTTCGGTAAACAGATCCTTTCAGAAGTCAGTTGTTATATAACAACGGATAAATTGTTATTAGACCCCAACCGGGCGAGCCCGGGGGGGGGGGGGGTCTATAGGATTGCCCTGTATCCGTCCGTCCGTCCGTCCGTTGGTCACACTTTGCATGCTGTTTTGTTTCCACGCAAGTTCTCCGTAACTATTTACCCTGAAAATATTGATTGAAGTTGTGCAACGTCGTGTTATTTTTCATATCGGTAAAAAATTGCCAAAATGTCGACTTGTCAAAAATTGGCAATTTTTTAGATAACTGTAATGTAAGACTTAGGTGGTTTCCACGCGAGTTCTCCGAAACTATTTACTCTAGGCATATCCAACCTTGTACAGTGAAAATATTTGTATTGAAGCTGTGATTTTTCAAATCGGCCAAAAATTGCCAAAATGGCGACTTCGACGGTGGTTTGTTTACATACAAAAAGTCGCCGTGTGCTTTGCTGAAGTATTATGACACATATACACATGTTGGATTGTATTTTGCGTTTCCTTTATTGCAGTGAATAAGTTTTCGTGAAATTATGGTTTTGTTATGAATTTTTTTTTGGGGGGGGGGCGGGGGCGGGGGTGGGGGAGGCAATGTCATTCTTGTGGAGCGTTTTGTTCCACACGCATCTTCCGGAATGAGAGAAATCATGCCCCACGAGAATACAAGATAACTTTGAGGCACGAGTAGAAGTTCATATTTGGCTTAGGTATCCACCGCCCCCCGCCCCTATTCCCATAACCTCTAGGTATTTATGCTTGGCCCCACCCCTGGGAACTGTTTGTAGACACGCCTCTCAGCTAAGGGCGATCCTGTTGCAGTAATTGTGTATGTCTAGATCCTAAGTAGCTCAAACTTTTCAAGCAACATAATATGTTCAGAAAGATTAAAAGTGCGATTGTGAGGAAATAATTGGCGACAGGTTTATTATTGGAAAACAAAAAGAAGCATCGGTTAGAAAATTGTTTTGACTGTATTGCCCTTGATATGTGGGACCCCGTGCCCCTTATCTTGTTTGACCTGCGCCTCAACTTGAGGACATTTCTTGACAAGTTTTCTCAGACCTTTTTTCCTAACGTTGAGTTTGACAACAAGACAGGAACTAATGAGCGGGGTGAAAATCCTGAAATTACTCAAAACCAAAGCCTCGTAACAATTGTCTCCACAAACCAAATCAAATCAGATGGGGAAATGAAATTGTCTTGGCTATGTTTACGCGATCCGCTAACAGTTTCCCAATTTAGCGGAAGGGGGTGGGGGGAGTGGGGGGTGGGGGTTGGTTTAAGACATTTAAAGCTATAAGTTTAAATTGCACGATGACGACATAAGGCACGGGGTGAAGCACACAACCCAATGACGCAAAGTGGAGCTGGCATTGAACTACTCAGCAGATGGGGGTGAGGGGGGGGGGGGGGGCGGTGTTTGTTAAACTTAGAAAATTAAATGACTTGGTGTTCACTAAAAGCTCGATGCGCCAGAATCTCGATGTTGTTTCTGTTGAGAGAATGAGCGCGGGTGGAAATTGTCGAGAAATGGGCAAATAGGACACTCAAAGCATACCAATTTTGTTGTTGAAACTCTGCCAGGGCAGGTCGGACGTGGCAGTCACGCGTTCGGGATGACGCTTCTTTGTGTAATTGGACAAATGCAACAAGACAGTTGTGTGTTGTAAGAGCGAGGAGGGGGTGGGGAGAGGGGAGTTGTGGGGGGAGGGGTGGGGGCTGGCGTGGCGTGGATCGTTCAAGGCATTTACGCTAACAAGATAGAATACAAACTGATTCCTGTCAAAGAAGTGTCCGTAATTTGTGGCTGAAGTGTTGTCGGCGTGCCCTTACTCGAAATATGAGCAGGCAAGTCGTTTTTTTTTTTCGCACGCAAAACTTGGCAGATGACCTGACCCCTCGGCTGAAACCTCCTTCTCTCTCAGCCTCCGGCCCAAACCTCCTTCTCTCTCAGCCTCCGGCCGAAACCTCCTCCTCTCTCAGCTTCTTCATGCTCTTCCTTTAACGTCTACAGTGCATGTAACTGTTCTTATCTTTTTTTAGGGTGGATGGGGGTGATTTAAAATTTTTTTCGGTTTTGTCACACCTGCATTTACCTACAGGTCAAAGTGTCACCTGTGCCCATGTCCCTGGACTTGTAGAAAAACACGTGCCGTTGTCGTCTGTGCATCTGCTGTTTTTAACACAATATAAAATCAAATTTAATTGCTTGTTTTAAGAGATAATAAAGTATTGCATGTTTTTTATTGGAAAAAATAGCTCGAAGATATTTTGCAAAATATTATGGGTGGGGGGGAGGGGGAGGGGGGACAGGGGAGGAGAGAAATATGTGTGTGATTAAATATGACTGATTGCAGTGCTTAAGACCACATAATTCATTCGCAAATAACAAACAACATGTTAAAGAATAACATTCAAACCCCGATCTGTTTGCGACATTTTAAAGGAAATCTATAATATAATCTATACGCAGTGGATAAAATGGCGTTTATACCGTTAACCCTAGAGCTAATAAACAAGATGAATGATTTAAAGTTGAAATGCTGGTATTAAAATGGATGGTGAAAAATTGCTCTCGTTCTGTTTGTATCGATTTTAATATAATCTTTTAGAAAATTTGCCATCATTTGAGTTTGAAGGAGATGTGATGTTAAAGCTAAAACCATACGAATAGATGTGGGAGTGTTTTGTCCAGGTGGTCCTTAAAGTGGTTTTTGTGAAGAAAAAGCTGTGATGTTGTTTCCATGTCGCTCTGGGGGTGAAAGAAACATATCAGTTGGGGAGACATTGCCAACTTACATTTGTTGCCTTGCTTGTCGCTGCAGTGTCACTTTCTCGACCCACCCACCCTCCCTCCCTCCCTCCCTCCCTCCCTCGCTCCCTCCCTCCCTCCCTCCCTCCCTCCCTCCCTCCCTACCCCCTGTTCTCCCTCCCTCCCTCTGTCACTCACTCTCCCCACCCACTCTCCTTCTGTGACTCTCCTCGCCCTCCCTACCTCCTGTTCTCCCTCCCTCCCTCCCTCCCTCTGTCACTCACAGTCTCCAACCACCCTCTCTCTGTAACTTTCCTCGCCCTTCCTACCTTCTGTTCTCCCTGCCTCCCTCTGTCACTCACTCTTCCCACCCTCCCTGCCTCCCTCCCACTCCATATACAGACTTCAGTCTCTCCTGAATCTAACACCCCCTTCTTCCCTACCCCCCCCCCCCCCCCCCTTTGCATCCCCGCGTCATTGCGCTCTACTCTTTGTACTTGAAATCAGCCCTTCGAATGTTTTACGCATTTAACAATAAGCTCAATTGAGCCGACGCTAATTACATTGATTTTAGTGGCAGTAAAGTAAATAACAATGTAGCCGTATTTAGCAATGATTGACATCCTTTCAACAGCAGTAATTGTCTCAGAGTCTTACAATGGAATAGAATTTGCTTGAATGATGTGGGGCCATTCTAGGCAGAATTATTCCATACCTATGCAGGAACATCATGTAGACAGAATTGTTCCTCACCCGTGCAGGAACATTGTGAAGGCGGAATTGTTCCTCACTCAGGCAAGGACATTAAGTACCGAATTGTACCTTACCCATGCATTTATGAAGGCGAAATTGTTTATTATCAATGTAGGGACTTTAGTAGTGGTCAAACATATTTTCTACCAAGTACACCTCCACCCACCCAGTTCTCCCCCCCCCCCCCCACCTACCCCGCCAACATAAAAAAAACCTCCTCCCATTAACACCACCTTCCCAGCTTTTATGAAATAAACATCAGGCACATGAAAATATTTTTGCATGGTTATTCCACTGGGTATTCACCTTTCACGATCGGTTGTGTGCACTGGCCGCTCTAGTTGTGTTTGTGTGCGTCTTGTCTGATTGTCACTCAGTCGAAACAAGTATTACAAAATAATCATAATAATAAAAATAATGACAAAATTTTGAAAAAATGACATAAATTTTGAAAAAAAAGTTAAAAATAAATAAATGAAAAGAAAGGACTCTTGCTCTTTGTGATATTGAGGGGCGGATTGCTACATTTCCAGGCGCTTTTGGATCTTTTAAAAGCCTCCTTCTCAGAGGGGGGTGATTTAGTAAATGGGTAATCGATGTACAATTGTTCTTAGCCGCCATCTTAACTATATTGTGTTCTATAGCTGTTATTGTCACACTCGTTGCTACTGAAATCGCAAATTTATACCATTTGTGCTGAACACAAGGTGAAAACAAGCAAATTCCATTTACTGTTTCACTTAATAAAGGAGAAACTTTTAAAAAAAGGGAGTTGTAATGGAAGTGGCACACTTTGATAGAGAACAGTAGGTGTTAAATAAGCGACTGAGGAGTGCTTGCTCGCGACCTTTGCAAGGGATGAAGCAGTCTGGAAATATATTTCCACGTGAGTGCCATCGAGATAAAGTGCCGGACACCTCACTGACACTCCCTACTTTCCATCTCACCACCCTCCTGTTTTTGTTTTTGTTTTTTTTTTTTTTTTTTTTTTTTTTTTTTTTTTTTTTTTGTTCTTTTTTTTTTGTTTATTTTTCTTGTTATTATGTATTTTTTAGCAGGTGTGCCTTTCTCGGTGAAGTAAACTTACGCTGGAAAGAACCATGTCAAGGGCCTAGTGACCGATCTACCTAATACACAAATGTCTTTTTTCTCCTTGAAAAGTTTTCCGAAACACTGTCGCGCTGCCTAGAGAGGGCCACGATTGTTATTTTCATTATTTTGTGTTGGAAAATAATATTTACCAGAAACGTTACTCTTTGCTCTTTGCAAAACACCAAAAGTAAAAATTAGTGACCAGTTGATCGAATCGAGAGAAATTTTCTCCATACTGCTGTACAACTAGCTCATTCTTGGGGTATTTTTTTTGGTTCACAAAATACAGAATTCCGGTATTCGTTTGCCGCCAGACTATTTATATGTCGGTGTGCAGCTCCGAGACCTCTGCGAAGCTTGTAAATTCTGCTGAAGCATCTTAGTGTCCGTTCTATGGAAAAGCTTTGAGAGTGTTTGACTGAAACATATTTGATTTAAATTAAAATGCTTCAGAATCAAAGAAAATTCTATTTAAAGACAATTACCCAAGATATTTTCAAAAAGTGGTGTTAGATTGACTGATCTGCAGAAAGTTCAAAAAGTAATATGTTCAAAAGCTTTTTTTTTTAAATTTATTTATTTATTATTTTTTTATTTACATGTAGGAATATATTTACAAGTAGTTGAATATAAAGTTAAGAAAAAGATCAAAGGACCTTGTAAGCGTTGGAAAGTTGTTACCCCTGAACTGACAAACTTGTTGGGCATGCCGTGACGTCACCAATACCTACACAAGTGTTAACAGTTCCACTAGGTGGAGCTGCGTTATGGCAGGCGATTTAATGCTCAGTGTGGTGAATGGCAAATTGTATAAGTAATAATGATTAATAAACGTAAATTATTTTGTGATACTTTTATAGGGGGCTTTTAAATTTCTTGGGTCCCCGTTAAATAATCAGCAAGTAGTTGTTGGAAAAAAAAACTTTTATTTAAAACTAACACCCTATTATTTAAAATAAGAATATATCAAAACAAATAAGAATCCAGATATGTTTTGTTATTTGCGCAACAAGTTATACTTAGCCTAATCGACTCACGTAGACCAATGGCAATGCAATTTCTATGATATTCTGTATATTTATATGAGATTTATCATCGTGAGTCTACTCCGGAATAGACTAACTTTGTCTATAGTGTTTTATATATATCAATGAGACTGGGCAGCGTGAGTCTATTCCGGGCAAAGCTCACTCAGCCGAAAGTGCGTAATTTTACCCATGCCATAAACTTTCTAAATTCTTAAAAATAGTAGGTTTCCACCTTTGCACTTGAAACTAGACTTGAAAAATTTTTTATAAGCGGTATCAGCGGTACCGTTTATAGGGTTGAAGAGACAGTGTGGATACACTTAAGTATACAACCAACTTTTGCCCTCACTCGGGCTGTAATAAAATGCTGTTAAGAGAAGTTGGTTTTAACACACTGAAAAGTGGTAGTAGTTTTGAGATTTCGTTTTATTTCTTTTTCACCAGACCGGTTTCGGGATTTAGTTCCCTTCGTCAGCATTTCTAAATTCTTATTTGCTTGATATTTATATTCTTATGTTAAATAATAGGGCGTTTCGTGTATCAAGAAATGTGTCCGGTAGAGTTTAGGTCTTTGTCCGGGAGAGTTAATGTCTTTGTCCGGGAGAGTTAATGTCGTTGTCCGGGAGAGTTAATATTTTTCTATGCATATTGTTTGAGTCGTCTGCTTGGGTTAAAAATAAACCAGATTAAAAATATTTTAATGTCAGTATAAAAAAAAATAAACAAATAAAATAAGAATAAAAAAGGAGCCATTTTACTTCTGTTACTTTAAAGCCCTTTTTAAGATTTGTTAAAAGGTAATAGAAATGTTCCATAATCATTGAATTGATAACACAGGAATAATAATAACAGTAATAATAATAATAATCTTTAAGCACCGTATTATTCAAAATAAAAATGTTAAAGCAAATGGTAAACCAGGTTTTGAGGTTAACTATTCTGGAATAGACTGCCGATAATTCGAATGTGGCATAAATAAAAATGCTTCATTTTTTTATACCACAGGGTGAATATAAGTTGAACAAATTCTTATCTTTTGGTTGAAGGTAAATAAAATTACTTGAAATTTAAGTCAAAGGCGGCTGTTTATTAAAATGTCGGTGGTTCAACATAGAAAGAAATATTTGTATATTTTTAGTTCGGTGGAAAATAAATTGCTTATGTAGTTTGAAACCTAAAATGATAAAATACAGTTTCGATTTCTGTGACATTCGATTTATGGGTAGTTTATTCTGGTATAGCCCTACAAAAATATCTGGGGTCTTATATTCTTCAGAATAGTTGTTTTAATGCGATGTTTGAAGATTTAAGAGAAAGGGAATGGAATTTATTGGCGAGACAGTATAGGTGCCTTTTCTGTTAGATTTTGACGGTCATTTTGTACAGAAATGTGGCATTTTGTATTTGTGTTCAGCCGTTCGGATGTCTTCAGTGGAGTTATCACCGGATGTTGTTTTGTGGATTTAAATCGGGTCATTAAGCTTAAAAAATTAAGTTTCCTGCTGCACTAGGTACAAGATGTGTATATTAATGTTAAACAAAAAAAAAATAAATAAATAAATAAAATAAATAAATGAAAAAATAACACACAAGTGACAGCAGCTTCTGCTCTTCTACAGTTAGTGTTTACTCTAAATTGCGTCATTTATAAGAAAAGGGCATTTTATTTCCGCTGCCTCAATCGTCCAACTGTTAATTATTGATTTTTTTATTTTTAAATTGGCTTCATTTGAGTTGAACGGGGTAAAGTGTGCTGGAGTTGTGAGAAATCTCACGCGTGTTTAGTCAGACGATTGCAGCAACACATGTTGCATTTGTTTGTCAGCTGATCCCATTCGCGCATTGTCATTTGAGAAGAGAATTGTTGTGAGCTGCGGCCATTTTTTTTCCTATTTTTTTTTCTTTTAGTTCTGTCCATTTGGCCCGTGTGAAATTTCGCCAAGTCATTTGTGAAATTCGACACATCTGCCGTCACGGGCGTCACATATGATGCCATGAGCCTGCCCTCCCCCCCTCCCCCCCTCCCCTTCCCCGTCCCGAGACTTGGTGAGTCTTGTTGGACTATTGAAAATCAAATAGAGGCATACGTTTTTGAAATTTTAATGAAAAAAAAACATTTAATTTACCTTCCCGGTGGGTTGAGTAGCAAAGGAATGTACACAACGCAGTGTAAGGGCGAGCGTTGACAAGGTCTATGTTTTTTTTTCTGTGTTTGCAGTACGAAGGAATGACGTCAGAGACAGATGTTAGAGGAGTTCTTACGATGATTCAGAGCATTAGCACTGAACATGCCGGCCTGTTTCAAGGTGTGTGTTAAGGCAAGGGAAAGAGCATGTGTGTGTCTTAATGCCGCACAAGCCCCACTTTACCCCCCCCCCACCCGCCCATCCTTCTCGTTTTCTCGTGTGAAGTTATCGGTTATTGTTCCCCACCCCTTCGAATACGTTTCAGTTTCATTCCGGCATTGACTCCCTTAAGGCAAATGCGTAAACATCTTCGAAGTATCACGGACTTGCTACGCCCTACCCGCTCCCACCCCTCACTTCCGTTTGGTTCGTACACAGTTATGTTACCAGCTAAAGGAAACGTACCGCTCTATTCTAATTTTTATTTCTTCTTTCGGTATTGCATCAAGTTAATTCTTTTTTTGTCATGTTGTCCAATCGTATTTGTGTTCTGTAACAGCGATCTGGCGTTTTTCATGCTCTATCAGATTCAGATTGGTGAAAAAAAAAACAGTGAAAAATCTACGATCAAGTTGTATAAAAAAAAAAACACCATATAAATAAACTGAATACCAAATAAAAATGGTCTTTTTGTGGAGAAAAAAAATTACACCTAACATAAATGATCGTTATTTGCAAAAAAAAAAAAAAAAAAAAAAAAAAAAAAGAAAAAAAAAAAAGAAAAAAAAAAGAGAACTATTTACAGCTAATTTAAACGGATTTTAATCCAGCAGAGAAGGGACCTCCGAGCGGCTTTGAGACTCTGCACAAAGTGCGCATTGACAACATGAAGGAGTACCGCGACAGAAAACAAGCACGGATAGATCAGAGCAAACAGAAGCGCCACCAGGCGGAGAAAAATGGACAGAATGAGTGCGAAGAACCGAACTCAAAACAAGCCAAATGCAGCTGATTGTTTTTTGTTTGTTTTTTTTTTTGTCTTTTTTTTTTTTTTTTTTTTGAAATGGTAGTGAAAGAGCTATTCAGGAGACGTTTTTTTATATTGATGGGGTTTGCTAAATTTGAATTTTTATATTACCGGTATTGGTAAAGGGGGTCAAAATGGATCCACTTCTGCGTTTGCCAACAAATTGATATTCGTTCTATACTTCTCGAAGAATTATATGTGGATTTGTAGAAGTTGTCAGTAACAAATATGTTCCCGATTTGATAATAAAATTGACGAAAAAATCAACCTTTAAGCTTTTTAACCGAGTCGACTTTGTCGGACTGGGTTAGTCGTATCACTATAGGGGGGCTTAGATGTATGTGCGTATGTTAAACTTTTTCTTTAAAATGCTACTCCTCCTACAGTTCTTCCAATCGTTTTGATGTTAAGCAGGAATGTTGCTTGGGTGGTCCTCCACCTGGCTATTACTTTTTTTGACGATTGACGAAAAACTGACGAAATGGCCGCATTTTTGGTGCCCGTTTTGACCCATCTTTAAAATGCAACTCTTCCTACAGTTTTACACCAATCGTTTAGATGTTACGCCGGGGTGTTTCAGAGGGATTCGCCTACCAGGCTATTATTTTTTTTTCGCGGTTCGCCAAAAACTGCCGAAATGGCAGAACTTTGAAGTTTGGCAAAAACTGGAATAAATGGTAGTAAATAACTGAATTGTCAAAGTTCATTTCTCTCAGTCTCTTTCAAATAATCATAAAATTTTAATCGTAAGTTTCTTAGGTGCTTCTCCACTGGGACTTTTTTCGCTTTTTTTTTTTCTTTTTTTCGTAAATGACAAAAAAATGCGTAATGGTGGAATTTAATTTGTGGAATTTAAAATTTTTTTTGTAAAATTGTGTAAATGTCGGTAAATACGTGAATCGTCAGAACCCAACCTCTCCAACATCCCTTTTCGGATAGCTTCCAAATTCGAATTAAATGCATTTTACATACTTCATTTTTTGACCTAACAGTTTTCGTTTCCGAGTTTTTCTCTCTTTCCTTGTTTGGTAACTCGGATGGGTCATGTCCTTGGACATGCTTGTTATATCGATTCAGTGATTTCATAGAAAACGCGACGATTCTGAAACGTTACGTCCTGATTTAAGGAAGAGACAAAATTGCAGCGGCGGATACAGCTTTCGGGCAAAGGGGGGGGGGTTCAACTTGGGCAACTCGGAGTTAAACAGTCAAACTTTTTTCTACGAAAACACAGAGTTTAACAGTCTATTTTTTTCGGATTTAGGAAGGGGGGGGGATGGATTGCAACCCCTGAACCCCCCCCCCCCCCCTGGATCCGCCACTGTTAAATTACGTGTCATTGCAAATTGTTTTAAATCGTGAATTACATATAATATTATAGTATTTTTTCTCGCCGCTAGTAATCAAACCAAAGACCACCTCCGTCAGTTCTTCAAATAATTTATGTACTTTGATAATTCCTGCTTTAATGATTGGTAATGCCTCCAGAACAACGGAGGTGCCCCATCCCTTTCTTAAGCTCCCACAGCATTCAGCTATGTTGCTACACTTTCTAAATAGTCGTTTTTCACCAGAGACAAAAACCTAAATCTCGATGCAAAATTTGAAAAAAAAAATTAATCGAAAAAACCCCTGGACTAATCCCTTGCTTCCAAAAAAGTGGTTGAAAATTTTTTTCTCAGATTTTAACACTTAGTATTTATCACGGAGTGATGTAGTTTTCATGTAGATTGCTCTTAGCAATGCAAAGAAGAAATTCGTGTCTATCTTTAGTATTTTTGGAGATATGCCCACTTCAGTGTAAAAAATGCAACCGACCCCATCACCAGCACATTTAATTTACTCCTTAATATCGTACACTGTCACGTCAAACTGAGATCCGATGATGCGCTAAGCTTTAATTGGTGTGAAAATTCAATCAATCAGTTTTTTTTCTCAAAAATTAACAACCAAAAGCTATGCAAGGTACAAA
The DNA here is from genome assembly GCA_949752745.1 of Protula sp. h YS-2021. NCBI lineage: Eukaryota > Metazoa > Annelida > Polychaeta > Sabellida > Serpulidae > Protula > Protula sp. h YS-2021. The sequence goes on from OX457032.1 coordinate 15,178,891, forward strand.
TTATCAGGATCTGATAACATCAGAACATGGGCATCGGAGATGCAGAGCCCTCAGCCAATAGAGGTTACATCACTGTGGTCCAGTTACTCTTGAAATACCGCCCGGATAAAAACAATATACAAGGTGCAACGGATGGAGTGACGGCCGGGCCCTTGCACATCTACACTATATATACTTTCTTCCTGTAAGGTTTGGTTAAGATCCGATAAATAGTTGTTCAGATATCGCCCGGACAAGAAAAAGTTTAAAAGTGCGACGGGCGGACAGACGAACGGACGTGGGACAAATTGACCCCCTGTTGCACACCTGCACTATATATACTTCCTTCCGGTAAGGTTTGGTGACGATCCGATGAATAGTTTTGTGATATCAAACGGACAAGAAAAAATTTAAAGTGCAACGGACGGATAGACTAACGAACAAGGGACAAATTGAACCCCCTGTTGCACATCTGCACTATATATACTTCCTTCTTGTAAGGTTTGGTGAAGATCCGACGAACAGTTTTTGAGATCTCGCCCGGACAAGAAAAACGTTTAAGTACGATGGATGGCAAGACGGACTGACACGGAATAAATTGAACCCCCCATTGCACATCTACACTGTATATACTTTCTTCCTGTAAGGTTTTTGAAGCTTCGATAATTAGATATCGTCCGAACAAAAAAAGATTAAAGACAGAGAACAGACGGACAGACAGACCTATAGCAATAGCCTTCAGCCAATATTGGCTGAGGACTAAAAAGGGAGCAAGCAAAAGCAAACGCTTGTAAAGGTGCTTGTCCTTTACTTAAGTTAACAATAATATTTGCACTGAAAAAACACTTCATTTTTGTATAATATAATAAATGTTATGAAACCGTAATTCCTATATTAATGAAGAATGGACCAAATTGGAATTTGGACCAGAAAGCCATTTTCCTGCATCTTGGACTGTTGCATCAAGTTTTTCAGCTGGGCAGAGCGTCCTCAGACTTTTGTTTATTTTTTCACAGAGTACTTTGTAGGAAAAAAGTGTTAGCGTCGGAACACATGTGCAAGACTCAAAATAAACGAATGTTCTAAAAATAAGAAGTCGTTTTATTAGCCCATATACGTTATCTCCTGGCAGACTATTCATCTACAACACTGGCAAATACAAAATATAACGTAACAACATGATTTTTTTTTTGCTGATACAGCAATTTATATATACCTATATTGTTCGTGAAAATTTGTGATGTATAGCTTCAGCTGAAATGTTTCAAGCGGATTTCAAATATTGAAGAAAAAAAAGTAATCATAATAATAAAACAATAAATTTATTGGACAATTTAACGATTGAAAATCTCTTCACAATTCATAGAAATTGCATAACAAAGCATAAATTTGGGTAAATATATATATATATATTTTTGTTTCTGTTTTTTTTATACACCTGGAGGTTCCAACAGTGATAACGCCAATCCCTTCTTGTTCCCTTTTGAAGACCGTTTTAATGCTGTGAGTGGGGTACACGGGAGGTATGCTGACGACATCCGTAGCTACCTTAATATTATCACCTTTACCTTTTCAAGCAAAGAGTGGAACTAATCATAAGTTGTCTTCACCTCAATACTTGTTAAATGCAAAGGAAAAGACCATAAATTTATGTGATAAGCCCCCCCCCCCCTCAACCCCACACCCCCAGCCCCACCCCAACCTTCACATATAATTTACAAGCATCCTTTTCCGGTACTCACTTGACGCTTACCGGTAACAAAGTGACTAAATAACAATGCTTTCGTTTCGCGTCTGCCGCTTTCACACAAGCCGTTCTCACCCCATCCCCAACCGAACGCTCGAGCTAGCACTAGCTTTTTTTAAATTTGTTTTTTTACATACGTTGCACCTGCCAACTGTCGATCCGTCGTAAATTCAAAATCAGCAGATGCATATTATCGCCCACTCTCCCCCCTCCCCTAAAGACCCAAGAAACGACTCGATGTGTAAATCCGTCAATTTTTTCCTTATCTCTGCATGCATCAGCGACTGTGAACCCTAAACCTAAAGCCGTATACGAGTCCAGTTAAGACAGAATCCAACATACATTTATATTGAAACAAAAGAAAAAAAATCAACTGTTCACATAAGCACCTTTCTTATTTAAATACCAGGTTCACGATACCACCCGTCAACAACAGAAATTCAGGTAAAGGCTCCACAAGACATCTTCATTTCATTCTCAATAATTTAATAATCTTAACACAATGCCGCTATTATAGCAAAAGAAGAAGAAAAAAAAAAAAAAAAGACTTAACAACATTTTTAGTTTTCTACTGTATTCTGCTTTAAAAAAAGTCCATCCATGCAAAAACAAAAAAGCAAAGTGTACAAAGCATCAATAGAAGTATTGAAATCGAAGCACGCAACAACAGGAAGAGATAGGTTAATGAAATATAAATATATATACATCTTACAGAGCTTAAAACGTTTCGAGCTGAGTTAAGAAATAGCAGACAAGGTTAGACACTTCACACATAATGCTTCCGCGGACTTCTTTTTTTTCACTTCTATGGCACATTGGTTCATCTAACAGACAACAGTGAATCTTCGAACATGCATTAAACTGTGCTTTGAAATACTTGATTGTGAATATGTTACTTATGAGTTAAAGGCTCGCGCTTTGTTTTAACACTCTTAGCACTGGCAAATATAATTTTGGAACGAAACCGATAAACGTTTTTCGGGACGCGCGCAAGCAAGTGTTAACATAAAGTCAACTGTTTACATGAACCGAGCTAACGCTTTCACAAAGCGTCGCCCACGTCCACCTCCTTTGGGAGCGAGGCCCCAATCGTGACGTCTCAGAGCTTCGTTTACCCCCCCCCCCCCACCTGACTCCCTCTGCTCACAACAACACTCGCTAGAAAGTCAACGTGTGCCACTGCGCCATTCTTTGTGACGTCAGCACTTTAGTGGCAGTTCATTACTCGCGGGTATTGTGGTTATTCTTTTTGGAATATTTAAGTACGTTCCAACGACATGACGCCGGCTAACGTCTCCTTTACGTCAAAAACCCACACCAAAATGCGCATGTGTACAAGCATAACATAAAAGGAAATCATATGGCCCCTCTATTTGGTTATTTTAAAACTTAATAATCTCACGGCTGCATAAAATATGTTGTCAAGGAATAAATGAACACAATCTCCAATTTTTCTCTCCCTCTCCTTTAGCACAAGTGCTCTACATGCCCCAAAAGGTGCCCCTCGTAAGACAACCCTAGTACACTACGCCTGCAAGCTTTTATAATACATAACGTCAATGCCGGATGCATCGATATTTGGCAAATAGCACTACATACACTTTGCTCTAACTAATTTACACTGTTTAAGTTAAATCAAAGCCTAGCTGTTTGTACAGAACAGCACGGGCTGTGAGCATTTGCTATCTCTGGCAATACCACTGAGTTCATAACCTGTTGTGACAGTTTCAATCGTATGACGGTAACACGGCCGTTGTGCGACCACGATTGACTCACGGAAGGAGCCGACAAGGTCTGTCGTTTTCAAACATCTGCACAACACTGACAACGACTGGTCCTGGCCTTGTGGATGAGTTGGCACAACACAAAATCCAATAAGGCTGCCTTGCGGCCATACTGCACTTTCAGCCTCAGTCTCAGAAATGCAAAAACTTTTTTTCCCATTGTTTTCTATTTTAACTTGAGATGACACACAAATGTTTTTTATGGGATGGTCGAATGACTACGTGGGTATTAATTTTGAATTCCGTGATAGGCGACCTAAGCCACTGCATACGATCAGCTGAGGTAACCGGAACGAAAGTCAATCCCCTGCTTAACACCCGTGGCCGGTCTCGAACCAAGGACTTTGTGAATGCCAGACCAGCATTCTAACGAGCTGTCACCTCCCGCCGCCCCCCCCCCCCCTACCCCCAGAAACAGAAATTTGAAATACACAAGACTCCGCCGGCTTCTCTCAAGCAACAACAGCCTTGTCATCACAAATGTCTACGCGACCACTTCATTTTTAACGCTCAATCAATGGGCTTTTGCATATGAAAACGAACTTCTACACATTTTTTGTTTTCAGAATAAGATTACACTCATTCGAGCTTATAAATAGCCATTACACATTCAGCACTTTTTTTCTTTTTTTTTTACATATCTTACTAAGCCAGCAGTAAATGACGTCACCCCGTCCTCACAAATTTCAGCAGGAAGAAAACTGTACAACACTGTGCTGTGACGCAGGTATGACAAAACAGGAGGAGGAGAGGGGGGAGGGGGGGGTAGCGAGGGAGGGGAAGCTCCATTCGCCGATTTCAGTATCTCCTTGACACCCACCTACCTTTGCTTGTTTTTCTGGTATGACACACATCTTGTGAAACAAAAAAATAAGTTTGTCCACGAACAATGACCAGCTTACAACACAACAGCAAAACTGACCCTTCGATTTTCCAGAAAATGGCGGACCCCTCAAGGCCAATAACAATTAAAATAGCACTACGATTTAAAGTTTCCAGACCACTAGAAGAAAAAAAAAAAGCACAGATGCAAATAAAGAGGAAAAGTGTTTGGATGTATGAGACTTAAGATATATTTCGATGAAAAAAATAGGCGAACTTGGGGATGTTGACAATTCACCAAAATTCGCCAAAACACGTCCTTCAGAAACGATCCACGCAAAACGGTACGAGATCATTTTGAATGATAAGTTTACAAGCTAAATAACGGACACCGGGCGCACATGGACAGCTATAACCAAGCTCGCGTGCAAACGCAAGCTTCAAGAAAAGCGGATTGCAATTAATTTTAAAGTAATTAAAAAATAAAGATGGCTGACGGAGGAGTTATAACTTTCCACCCCTCCTCCCACCCCCCTCCCCCTCCCCCGCCCTCCCATCTCCTTCTCAAAAATCTCATAATTTTTCGTACAATCCTACTACAATCAAATAAAGACAACAAAATTGCACCGCAGTAAAAGCATTGCGGAAACGAAACTTTGAATCAGAATCCACATTTTTCAATGCATCTTTTTCTTTTTCCTTATTCGTAATAAGAATACGGTTATCGAGTTATATCACAAATTAATAAATGCGGTTGTTCCTTCTGTGACGTAATATAATAGTTTTGGCTGCTCATATTTCACACTACAGTTGGCGCTAATTGCTAATCGTATCTACAGACATACACTTTTACACATAATTTAGCTACAACATATTAAACGCATGCGGTGACTAATTATTTAATTTATGGCTGCATAACGGTACGTGCAGAACGTTGCCACAAGTGTGCATAATGACCATGGCAACGTGAGGTTTCATTTTTCAACACCAAAAACATATACAGATAAACAAAAAAAAAAAAAAATGCTGTGATTACATCACACGGGATTTCTTAAACGAGACCCAGTATTTATTTATTTTTTTCTCTTCAAGATATTCATGACTACACAGTTGACAACAGCGAGAACACAGGGAATTGTGGAGTGGATGCTGCCAGGTTGTAGGAGTGCTTTTGCACTGCCACATGAAAATACTTATCGTTTTTTGAGCTCTTGCACTTATCATGACGCCACAACTCGGAGATATCAGTTTTCACTTGGCTCTATCTACAGCGTGTTGTTATGGAGATACCAGTTTTCACTTGGCTATCTACAGCGTGTTGTTATGGAGATATCAGTGTTTTCACTTGGCTCTATCTACAGCGTGGTGTTATGGAGATACCAGTTTTCACTTGGCTATCTACAGCGTGTTGTTATGGAGATATTGTTTTCACATGGCTCTATCTACAGCGTGGTGTTATGGAGATATCAGTTTTCACTTGGCTATCTACAGCGTGGTGTTATGGAGATATTGTTTTCACATGGCTCTATCTACAGCGTGGTGTTATGGAGATACCAGTTTTCACTTGGCTATCTACAGCGTGGTGTTATATCTACAATATAGCCTCCTGCTTTCTCTACCCCACTCTCCACCCTTCATTCATTCCTCTGGTGCCAAAACTAAAGAAAAAAAAATTATAAATAAATTAATAAAATTGAACAAAAAACCCGGCGACAAATTCACATTGTCGACCAGAGAAACCGACTGCATTCTGATGCCGATGCTCTACCTGCTGTGCATCTTGGCCCTAACACACGGCTGGGTTATCATTATTATTTTTTTAACAGGAAAACGAGTGTTTTCGACCATTACAAGGAATGTTTACAAAAGCGGTGACACGACATCTCTGACTAACTATCTGCATGTGTACGCCATCCTTGATCTTCTGTTCATATACACTAAAGAACGGTGTGTAACATAGGACTCATTATGTAAAACATACCTGCAATGGAACAAACCAAAAAGGTATTGCGAGAACTACTAACTTTGCACTGAATTTACACACTTTGTAAAAGCCTTGCTTAACCACGGTAATATGGCGAGGTATACAGTGAGAACCGGCTCGACATATTTTCTGTTGCCACGCGAACTGCCATTCCTCATAAACTAAATAATACTCACACGAGAAGCGACTGGAACATGGGTCAACGTATGTATAAAAGTTGACTTTTTCGGTACATAGGTCAACGTATGCATAAAAGTTGACTTTTTCGGTACATGGGTCACCGAATGCATACAAAGTTGACTTTATCGGTACATGGGTCACCGTATGCATCAAAGTTGACTTTATCGGAACATGGGTCACCGTATGCATAAAAGTTGACTTTTTCGGTACATTGGTCACCGTATGCATACAAAGTTGACTTTATCGGAACATGGGTCACCGTATGCATACACAGTTGACTTTATCGGTACTTGGGTCACCGTATGCATAAAAGTTGACTTTATCGGTACATGGACCACCGTATGCATAAAAGTTGACTTTATCGGAACATGGGTCACCGTATGCATACAAAGCTGACTTTTTCGGTACATGGGTCACCGTATGCATACAAAGTTGACTTTATCGGAACATGGGTCACCGTATGCATAAAAGTTGCCTTTTTCGGTACATGGGTCAACGTATGCATACAAAGTTGACTTTTTCGGTACATGGGTCACTGTATGCATAAAAGTCGACTTTTTCGGTACATTGGTCACCGTATGCATAAAAGTTGACTTTTTCGGTACACGGGATCAATGTACATTACAAGTGGGATGTGGATGGACATAACTTAAAACACAGAGTTTCAATCCAAATTGACTGTCCCTGGTGATAGTCACCACCGAAATATTTGTTTCGATTTTCCAGTGCGGTTAAAGAATGAGTTTTTGACTAATCTCAAGAAAAAATGCCTGCCCGACGAGACGCTTATAAAAGCCCAGACAAACAAGTCACTGCACACAATGACTTTCATATCCTCACATCAATTTCATCAATGATTGTTTCATTATTTTGCTTTGAATGAAAAAAGAAAAAAAACTTTTCAAGCACCGATGCTACAAAATACTATTTACAGCTGCGTTCAGGTCATCCTGGTCCTGCTGGGATATCTGACTTGCATCCATGCTTGAGTCAAGACCACCTATCACTTCCGCCACATCGTTCAGCACATCGTCGCTATTGTCTGTCATATCGCCCATTCTTCCAATATCGCCCACACTGCCGCCAATGCCGCTCATACCGCCCCCAATATCACCCATACTGCCGCCAATATCGCCCACCCCGAGAATACTGTTGATGGCATTCTGCACGTCATGGTCGTACGTCATACCGACACTGTCGTGCGAGGACTGGTTCGAGAACTGCGTCGCAAACGACTGTCCGCCAGTGTTGTCCCCGACTGGAGCGCCGGTCGCCGAGACAAAGGCCCCCCGCTCGTTTTCCTGCACATCTTCCGTAAGAAGACGCTCCAGCGCACTCTTGTTTTCGCCATGAATATCAAAACCAAGGCTATGCACCACACTCGAGCCCTGGTTTGAGTCGCTCAGGCTGGTGGTCAAGTCTATGTCCGGGAAGAGCTGTGTTTCTCGCAGCGATATACCCGCCTTGAGGCTGTCGCTACTATTGCTGCCTTCGTGTATGCTCACTTCAGCTTTAAAGCTATGGCTAGTCGAGTTATTATGCATGGGTATTTCAGGCTTGAAGACATCGCTGCTGGTGTTGTCTTGCTTCCACAGGTCTGGCGGGAAGCCGTCGCGCTGGTTGTGGGGCGGCTCGCCTGGCATGCCTGGCTTCGCCGCCGCTGTTTCGCTGCTGCTGCTGCTGCTCTCCTCCGCCTCCAAACAGTTACTCTGCGCGCGTAGGAACTGCTCGAATTGGTTGGCGAAGGAGCTTGCGGACGGCTCGGCGGCACGGGCCGTGATGTAGCCGTCCTGACCTACGCTCTCCGCTCGCGCGCGCTTCGCCAATGGCTCACCCGCGTCGCCCTCGTCCTCTGAGATGTCGCTGAACTGTGCCGGCTTGTGTGCGGGCGACTCGGGGGCAGGGGACGGGCAGGGGCTCGCCTTGAACGTCATCCTGAGCCCGATGCCCGACTCGATGCAGTAGGAAGGGCTTGGTACAGGCTGTGACCGCGCCGAGGCCAAGGCAGGCTCTTGCTTGACGTCACAGGCTGAGATGACGTCACCGCTTGTGGTAGGCTCCTGCTTGACGTCGCGCGAAGTGATGACGCCACAGGAAGTGACGTTGGCTGTGTTTAAAATGCCGGCATCAGGCTCATGCTTTACTCCATTGTGATCTGAAAGCAAAATGGGATTTATGTCCTTAACGTAGCTTTGGCTATCTGCATGGAGAATATCTGTGTACAAAAGAAATATACACCGCAAGTGAAACATCGTCAACTGGATTCTCAGCTCCGTAAGTTCGCCCGATAGTAACAATGTCTGTAACTTCGGCAACATGTTACGACACAAAAAAAAAACCACATAGTATGACATGAAATGATACGCAGCATGGCACACGGTTCGACTCATAATACGGCATGATGTATAGTATGACACATGGGTGCGAAAGGAAACAGTACGACACATGGTTGACACCACTAGGTATGACACATATGACGACACATAGTTGATACTTGGTATGACACATGGTTGCCACTTGGAATGACAGTCTATAACACATGGTTGATACTTGGTATGACACATGGTATGACGACACATGGTTGACACTTGGTATGACACAGTCTATGACACATGGTTGATACTTGGTATGACACATAGTTGACACATGGTTGATACGACACAGTATGACACATGGTTGATACTTGGTATGACATATGGTAATACGACACGTGGGTGACACTTGGAATAACAGTCTATGACACATGGTTGATACTTGATATGGCACAGTATGACACATGGTTGATGCTTGGTATGACACATGGTTGGCACTTGGAATGACAACAGTCTACGACACATGGTTGACACTTGGTATGACACATGGTGTGACGACACATGGTTGACATTTGGTATGACAACAGTCTATGACACATGGTTGATACTTGGTATGACAACAGTCTATGACACATGGTTGATACTTGGTATGACAACAGTCTATGACACATGGTTGATACTTGGTATGACAACAGTCTATGACACATGGTTACCATTTGGTATGACAACAGTCTATGACACATGGTTGATACTTGGTATGACAACAGTCTATGACACATTGTTGATACTTGGTATGACAGCAGTCTATGACACATTGTTGATACTTGGTATGACAGCAGTCTATGACACATTGTTGATACTTGGTATGACAACAGTCTATGACACGTGATTGATACTAGGCAGGACACATGGTATGATGACACGTGGCATGACACATGGCTGACAGCTAATATGACACAGTCTGACACATCGTATGGTATGACTAATTAGTATGACTACTATCGCATATTTATACCAGCATCGGGCTCTGTTTTGACAACCGCGTCATGTCTGCGGTCCTCCTGTTTGATGACCTTGGGTGAATAGTCCAAGACAACCACGGAATCTTCCGACTCGGCTTCGGATTCTTCCTCGGAAATCGATTCTCCCTCTGTCCTTGGAATGTACGGTGTAGGTTTAAAATTGTCTGAAAATATTGAAAAGTCAACTGTTTAAAAGAACTATTAATTACAGTAATTTATTTAATTATTCGCCTCGTGCGCTTAAAGGATATATTTAGAAGGGCTTTATTTATATTATATTCGTTCTTCCATTTCACCACATTTCAACAGCAAATGAAATATGTTTTTTTTTTGTAAACCTAGTCAAACAAACATTTTTTGCACTTGATGCACAAGTTACCGAAAATAACGCAAAAGAGAGTGAGAACGCTAGCTGGGGCCGGAGGGTGGTACTCACGCGGGTCGTCACGGGCTTGACGCTTGTAATGCTCCAGCTGTAAGCGGTCGTCTGCCAGGAACATGCGTTCTATCATTACCATTTCTGCAGACGACCGAAGCGGGGGGGGGGGGGGGGGGGGAGGGAGCGGGGGCCGAGGAGGGGGGAGGTACTCACGCGGGTCGTCACGGGCTTGGCGCTTGTCCTTCTCTAGCTGTAAGCGCTCGTCTGCCAGGAACATGCGTTCTATCATCACCATTTCAGATGACGGCGAGGTGCGCTGAAAGAAAACACTCATACAAGCACATGAGCAGAACTAAAGCTCGGAACAGAGGTGTGAGAAGGCTCTTCATGGTCAGTCAACATTCTGGTCAGGGTCGACAATCTGGTCAGGGTCGACAATCTGGTCAGGGTCAGCATTTCGACAAAGAAACTAACTTGTAGTGCATGTACATGTGGAGGGGGGAGGTACTCACGCGGGTCGTCAGTATATATACTTATTTTGTGTGTGTATGTGTTTTTTTTTTTTTTTTTTTGGGGGGGGGCGGGATTTTCAGGGGTGGCGGACGACATACACACCATGCTCTCATCCAGTAGCAGCTGCTGGTACTTGGCCAGCATGTCCTCCGTCTTCTCGACTACCAGCTGTGAATACTCCTCGTAATCGTCCTCAGCTGTCAAGTATAACACTACTGTGTCTCACTTCACATGCCTTTCAGTTAAAATTTCAACTCCAAACGAAAATCAAGTATCGTCCAATTTTTTTGTTAATTTTTAATTTATTTATTGAATGACTTTGTCTTGCATAAATCTGCAAGTTTAATGAACAAAGGTATTTTAACTAAAAAATATTCATACTCCTATAAATCAATCTTTCACGGTTAGTATCAATATCAAGTAGTACCTACAGCAAGAAAAAAAAAAAAAAAAAAAAAAAATCAAAACTGTTCTCAGAAAAAAAAGCTATTCCTGTTTCACCGTTGGAAAAGCAAGCAAACCACCGTGTCTCTCTTAAGACGTATCCTGTCTGCCTCACGTGGTACTTACCCCGCCTCACGTGCCTGCCGCATCACGTGACACTTACCCCGCCTCATGGGCCTGCCGCCTCACGTAGTACTTACCCCGCCTCATGTGCCTGCCGCATCACGTGGTACTTACCTCGAATCGTGTGACTGCCGCATCACGTGGTACTTACCCCGCCTCACGTGCTTGCCGCATCACGTGACAATTACCCCGCCTCATGGGCCTGCCGCGTCACGTAGTACTTACCCCGAGCCATGTGCCTGCCGCATCACGTGGCACTTACCCCGCCTCATGTGCCTGCCGCATCACGTGGTACTTACCCCGCCTCATGTGCCTGCCGCATCACGTGGTACTTACCCCGCATCATGCGCTTGCCGCATCACGTGGTACTTACCTCGCCTCGTGTGACTGCCGCATCACGTGGTACTTACCCCGCCTCATGTGCCTGCCGCATCACGTGGTACTTACCCCGCCTCATGTACCTGCCGCATCACGTGGTACTTACCCCGCCTCATGTGCCTGCCGCATCACGTGGTACATACCCCGCCTCATGTGCCTGAGGCATCAAATGGTACTTACCTCGCCTCGTGTGACTGCCGTATTAGATGGTACATACCTCGCCTCGTGTGACTGCCTCATCACGTGGTACTTATCCCGCCTCATGTGTCTGCCGCATCACATGGTACTTACCTCGCCTCATGTACCTGCCGCATCACATGGTACTTACCTCGCCTCGTGTGACTGCCCTATCACGTGGTACTTACCCCGCCTCATGTGCCTGCCGCATCACGTGGTACTTACCCCGCCTCATGTGCCTGCCGCATCACGTGGTACTTACCCCGCCTCATGTGCCTGCCGCATCACGTGGTACTTACCTCGCCTCATGTGACTGCCTCATCCCGTGGTACTTACCCCGCCTTATGTGCCTGTCTACCTCACGTGGTGCTTACCCCGCCTCATATGCCTGCCGCATCACGTAGTACTTACCCCGCCTCATATGCCTGCCGCATCACATGGTACTTACCCCGCCTCATGTACCTGCCGCATCACATGGTACTTACCTCGCCTCGTGTGACTGCCCCATCACGTGGTACTTACCCCGCTTCATGTGCCTGCCGCATCACGTGGTACTTACCCCACCTCATGTGCCTGCCGCATCACGTGGTACTTACCCCGCCTCATGTGCCTGCCGCATCACGTGGTACTTACCTCGCCTCATGCGCCTGCCGCATCACGTGGTACTTACTTCGATTCGTGTGACTGCAGCATCACGTGGTACTTACCCCCGCCTCATGCGCCTGTCGCATCACGTGGTACTTACCCCGCCTCATGTGCCTGCCGCATCACGTGGTACTTACCCCGCCTCATGTACCTGCCGCATCACGTGGTACTTACCCCGCCTCATGTGCCTGCCGCATCACGTGGCACTTACCCCGCCTCACGTGCCTGCCGCATCACGTGGTACTTAGCCCGCATCATGTGCCTGCCGCATCACGTGGTACTTATCCCGCCTCATGGGCCTGCCGCATCAGGTGGTACTTACCCCGCCTCATGTGCCTGCCGCACCACGTGGTACTTACATCGCCTCGTGTGACTGCCGCATCACGTGGTACTTACCCCGCCTCATGTGCCTGCCGCATCACGTGGTACTTACATCGCCTCGTGTGACTGCCGCATCACGTGGTACTTACCCCGCCTCATGTGCCTGCCGCATCACGTGGTACTTACCCCGCCTCATGTGCCTGCCGAATCACGTGGCACTTACCTCGCCTTGTGTGACTGCCGTATCAGAGGGTACTTACCCCACCTCATGTGCCTGCCGTATCAGGTGGTACTTACCCCGCCTCATGTGCCTGCCGCATCACGTGGTACTTACCCCGCATCATGTGCCTGCCGCATCATGTGGTACTTACCCCGCCTCATGGGCCTGCCGCATCACGTGGTACTTACCCCGCCTCATGTACCTGCCGCATCACGTGGTACTTACCTCGCCTCCTGTGACTGCCGCATCACGTGTTACTTACCCCGCCTCATGTGCCTGCCGCATCACGTGGCACATACCCCGCCTCATGTGCCTGCCGCATCACGTGGCACTTACCTCGCCTCGTGTGACTGCCGCATCACGTGGTACTTACCCCGCCTCATGTGCCTGCCGCATCACGTGGTACTTACCCCGCCTCATGTACCTGCCGCATCACGTGGTACTTACCCCGCCTCATGTGCCTGCCGCATCACGTGGTACATACCCCGCCTCATGTGCCTGAGGCATCAAATGGTACTTACCTCGCCTCGTGTGACTGCCGTATTAGATTGTACATACCTCGCCTCGTGTGACTGCCTCATCACGTGGTACTTATCCCGCCTCATGTGTCTGCCGCATCACATGGTACTTACCTCGCCTCATGTACCTGCCGCATCACATGGTACTTACCTCGCCTCGTGTGACTGCCCCATCACGTGGTACTTACCCCGCCTCATGTGCCTGCCGTATCACGTGGTACTTACCCCGCCTCATGTGCCTGCCGCATCACGTGGTACTTACCCCGCCTCATGTGCCTGCCGCATCACGTGGTACTTACCTCGCCTCATGTGACTGCCTCATCCCGTGGTACTTACCCCGCCTTATGTGCCTGTCTACCTCACGTGGTACTTACCCCGCCTCATATGCCTGCCGCATCACGTAGTACTTACCCCGCCTCATATGCCTGCCGCATCACATGGTACTTACCCCGCCTCATGTACCTGCCGCATCACATGGTACTTACCTCGCCTCGTGTGACTGCCCCATCACGTGGTACTTACCCCGCTTCATGTGCCTGCCGCATCACGTGGTACTTACCCCACCTCATGTGCCTGCCGCATCACGTGGTACTTACCCCGCCTCATGTGCCTGCCGCATCACGTGGTACTTACCTCGCCTCATGTGACTGCCTCATCTCGTGGTACTTACCCCGCCTCATCTGCCTGTCTCCCTCATGTGGTACTTACCCCGCCTCATGTGCCTCAGGCATCACGTAGTACTTACCCCGCCTCATGTGCCTGCCGCATCACGTGGTACTTACCCCGCCTCATGTGCCTGCCGCATCACGTGGTACTTACCCCGCCTCATATGCCTGCCGCATCACGTGGTACTTACCCCGCCTCATGTGCCTGCCGCATCACGTGGTACTTACCCCACCTCATGTGCCTGCCGCATCACGTGGTACTTACCCCGCCTCATGTGCCTGCCGCATCACATGGTACTTACCTCGCCTCGTGTGACTGCCGCATCTCGTGGTACTTACCCCGCCTCATGTGCCTGTCTACCTCACGTGGTACTTACCCCGCCTCATGTGCCTGCCGCATCACGTGGTACTTACCCAATTTCATGTGTCTGCTGCATCACGTGGTACTTACCTCGCCTCGTGTGACTGCCGCATCACGTGGTACTTACCCCACCTCAAGTGCCTGTCTACCTCACGTGGTACTTACCCCACGTCGTGTGCCTGCCGCATCACGTGCCTGCCGCATCACGTGGAATTACCCCGCCTCATGTGCATGCTGCATCACATGGCACTTACCCCGTTTCATGTGCCTGCCGCATCACGTGACACTTACCCCGCCTCATGTGCTTGCTGCATCACGTGGCACTTACCCCGCCTCATGTGCCTGGATGCCGGCTCGCCTGTCTGCATCACGTGGAACTTACCCATCCTCATCTGCCGGCCGCCTCACGTAGTACTTACCCCGCCTCATGTGCCTGCTGCATCACGTGACACTTACCCCGCCTCATGTGCCTGGATGCCGGCTCGCCCGTCTGCATCACGTGGCACTTACCCCGCCTCATGTGCCTGCCGCATCACGTGGCACTCACCCCGCCTCATGTGCCTGGATGCCGGCTCGCCTGTCTGCATCACGTGGAACTTACCCAGCCTCATCTGCCAGCCGCCTCACGTATTACTTACCCCGCCTCATGTGCCTGCCGCATCACGTGACACTTACCCCGCCTCCTGTGCCTGCTGCATCACGTGACACTTACCCCGCCTCATGTGCTTGCTGCTTCACGTGGTACTTACCCCGCCTCATGTGCCTGCCGCATCACGTGGTACTTACCTCGCCTCGTGTGACTGCCGCATCATGTGGTACTTACCTCGCCTCGTGTGACTGCCGCATCACGTGGTACTTACCCCGCCTCATGTGCCTGTCTACCTCACGTGGTACTTACCCCCCCCCCCCCTCATGTGCCTGCCGCATCACGTGGTACTTACCCCATTTCATGTGTCTGCTGCATCGCGTGGTACTTACCCCGCATCATGTGCCTGGCGCATCACGTGGTACTTACCTAGCCTCATGTGCCAGTTGGATCCCGTGGTGCTTACACCACGTCATGTGCTTGCTGCATCACGTGGCACTTACCCCGCCTCATGTGTCTGCCGCATCACGTGGTACTCACCCCGCCTCATGTGCTTGCTGCATCATGTGGCACTTACCTCGCCTCATGTGTCTGCCGCATCACGTGACACTTACCCCGCTTTATGTGCCTGCTGCTTCACGTGACACTTATCCCGCCTCATGTGCCTGGATGGCGGCTCGCCCGTCTGCATCACGTGGCACTTACCCCGCCTCATGTGCCTGCCGCATCACGTGGCACTCACCCCGCCTCATGTGCCTGGATGCCGGCTCGCCTGTCTGCATCACGTGGAACTTACCCAGCCTCATCTGCCGGCCGCCTCACGTAGTACTTACCCCGCCTCATGTGCCTGCCGCATCACGTGACACTTACCCCGCCTCCTGTGCCTGCTGCATCACGTGACACTTACCCCGCCTCATGTGCTTGCTGCATCACGTGGCACTTACCCCGCCTCATGTGCCTGGATGCCGGCTCGCCCGTCTGCATCACGTGGTACTTCAGCAGGCGTTTGATGACGTCCTTATAGCTGGAGAAGGGCGTCCTACAGTCAGGCTTGAGGGCGCCCAGCTGATCCTTGTTCAGCTGCAGGTGAAATCTGCAAGTTCAAAAGTCGTGGTCAGGAAGCAACAATTTTACACTCGTGCATCACGGAGTGACCATTTCACAATGTCACGTGTTTACAGAGGGACCATTTCACAATGTCACGTGTTTACAGAGGGGACCACTTCACAATCCCATGTGTTTACAGAGGGACCATGTTACAATCTCATGTGTTTACAGAGTGACCATTTCACAATCTCGATGTTTACAGAGGGACCATTTCACAAGTCATGTATCACCGAATGACCACTTCACACTCATGCTCGTGCTTATGGCATTCCATACAGGAGTCCCCCTTCCACACTGTTTCGAGTCGAGAAATAAAAAATCATTTCACAATACTGCAGTTCTGTTATCAAGAAATTCAACCTTTCAGTGCTCCACAGCTACGCTTGGCATTATAACCCATAAAAAATCTGTTAAAATTTATTCTCGTGTTTCAACAAAACCACATCAACATGGATTCTGTAGTTACTTAACAATCAAAAACTTACAACTTCAGGAAACTAACTCTTTATTCCCCCAAGACATTATCTTGACTAAATAATGCTTGTCTACTAAAATACCTGTATCGAAACTAAAAGTAAACGAAAACAAACAGGGAGGCACAACGATAAACTGACCGCATATTTTAAGTAGAATCCATTCAAAACAAGCAGTTTCTCTTAGTATTCTTACGACAAAAGTCGCACCCAGAGAGCGCCCTGAACGTTCATGGCAAACAATTTGATTGCCTAAACGTCTTGAGAAGAAACGTTAACTCTCACTAAGCGAGAAATTACGACGAAAGCTGAGCGGTGATATTTTTTCTTATCGACCAGCATTTTTAAACCTAAATCGGCAATCTGATTTTTTCTCAGTTGTGATTTTGCACAAAGGGAATTTTGCTCTGTGTCCTTGAAATCGCTTCTCCATCATTTTCAACCATAACGAAAAGAAAGCGCAGAATTTTTATCCGGATTTCTTTCTTGTTTTTTTTTTTTTTTCATATAACAGGCATTCATTATCCTTTAGAATCAAACTTCTTGCTTTTTCTTTTCTTTCACTTAACAATGAGCGAAGCGCTTACAGTTGGCCTCGAGAGAAACGATGCAGCGCCGGTTTGACCCGCAGTGCCATCTGTCGCTGCACCTCAGCAGTGAACTGCGACGCGCTAGCACCTGTGGCAAGCACCTGCTGGCCACCTGCAGCACCTGTCGCAAGCACCTGCTGGCCACCTGCTGCACCTACAACACAACCATCTTTGTTGTATTGGCACACCAAAAACACCTAGCCAAAGGACCCAAGGGATGTAGCGTTTAAATTATCACTTTATGTGAACAATAACCCTCATCTACGAAATTTTTTTGCCAAGTGTCACCAATTACATCGTTTGCGAGCGTGGATAGTTCGCCTATAACATATGAAAACGCCTTTTACTTCTAGCAAGTCGGTTGAAGGCCTTACCGGTGGTGAGTTTGGGCGTTTCACCGGCAAGAACCTTCTGCGCTGCCACAGTAGTCGGTGGGCTTATCAGGTTTGGTGAGGCCAGAGCGGCTGCACTGCTCGCGTGCCTATCGTCTACAGCTGCAGCTGTTTTCGGCACTTCCACCTTGATTGAGGGCATCTGAAGAAATATGCAACATGATTAAAACTGACTGAAAACATACTGCACGTTGGTCACACCCTTAGCAACTGTACGAGGCGGCAGCCATACCACACAGTACACACGTCGCACCTGCACGAGGCACAAGCCATACCAAGCAGTACACACGTCGCACCTGTACGAGGCGGGAGCCATACCACGCAGTACACACGTCGCACCTGTACGAGGCGGGAGCCATACCACGCAGTACACACGTCGCACCTGCACGAGGCACAAGCCATACCAAGCAGTACACACGTCGCACCTGTACGAGGCGGGAGCCATACCACGCAGTACACACGTCGCACCTGTACGAGGCGGCAGCCATACCAAGCAGTACAAGCGTCGCACCTGTGCGGGGCACAAGCCATACCAAGCAGTACACCCGTCGCACCTGTACGAGGCGGGAGCCATACCACGCAGTACAAACGTCGCACCTGTACGAGGCGGGATCTATACCACGCAGTACACACGTCGCACCTGTACGAGGCGGGAGCCATACCACGCAGTACACACGTCGCACCTGTACGAGACGGGAGCCATACCACGCAGTACAAACGTCCAACCAGTGCGGGGCACAAGCCATACCACGCAGTACACACGTCGCACCTGTACGAGGCGGGAGCCATACCACGCAGTACACACGTCGCACCTGCACGAGGCACAAGCCATACCACGCAGTACACACGTCGCACCTGTACGAGACGGGAGCCATACCACGCAGTACACATGTCGCACCTGTACGAGGCGGGAGCGATACCACGCAGTACACGCGTCGCACCTGTACGAGGCAGAAGCCATACCACGCAGTACACATGTCGCACCTGTAGGAGGCGGGAGCCATACCACGTAGTACACACGTCGCACCTGCACGAGGCACAAGCCATACCAAGCAGTACACACGTCGCACCTGTACGAGGCGGGAGCCATACCACGCAGTACACACGTCGCACCTGTACGAGGCGGGAGCCATACCACGCAGTACAAACGTCGCACCTGTACGAGGCGGCAGCCATACCACACAGTACACACGTCGCACCTGTACGAGGCGGGAGCCATACCACGCAGTACACACGTCGCACCTGCACGAGGCACAAGCCATACCACGCAGTACACACGTCGCACCTGTACGAGGCGGGAGCGATACCACGCAGTACACGCGTCGCACCTGTACGAGGCAGAAGCCATACCACGCAGTACACACGTCGCACCTGTAGGAGGCGGGAGCCATACCACGTAGTACACACGTCGCACCTGCACGAGGCACAAGCCATACCAAGCAGTACACACGTCGCACCTGTACGAGGCGGGAGCCTACCACGCAGTACGTACGTCGCACCTTTACGAGGCGGGAGCCATACTACGCAGTACACACGTCGCACCTGCACGAGGCACAAGCCATACCATGCAGTACACACGTTGCACCTGTACGAGGCGGGAGCCACACCACGCAGTACACACGTCGCACCTGCACCAATCAGTTCGAATAAATGTACAATCACTAGTTCAAGCACGTAAACCAATCAGTACATCCCCTGCACATGTACCCTGCAGCCTATTCTCAGGAAAATTACCAATCAGTGAAATCCTCGCGTTTATCAATCAGTACACTCCCAGCACATTTATCAATCAGCACACTCCAAGCACGTGTACCAATCAGGACACTCGAAGCACGTGTACCAATCAGTACACTCGAAGCACGTGTACCAATCAGCACACTCCCAGCACATATACCAAACAGTACACTCCCAGCATATGTACCAAACAGTACACTCCAAACACGTGTATCAATCGGTATACTCCTAGCATGAGTACCAATCAGTACACCCCTAGCACGTGTATCGATGTCTGCGCTCCTAGCGCGTGCACCAATCAGTACCTGAGGTGCCGGCGTCACCACAGTCTCTTGTCCTCCCTCCACCGGCGCACCGGCTTGCTTCATGGCAGGCTGCTGCTGTGGATTCGACTGTTGCTGCTGCTGCTGCTGTTTGTGCTGCTCCAGCAGCAGTTTCCTGGCCTGCTGTCGCTGCTGTAAGCGCAGCAGCAATCCCAGCTGCGTCTCGTAGAACTGCTTTTTCTGTTCGGGGCTCATGCATTCCAGCTGTTTCAGCAGCTGCTGCTTAGATTCGGCAGGGAAGTTTTCTATTAAGGCCTCGATCTGGTAAAAATTGTTATACATATGATCTGCTCCAAGATTGTTTTACATATTCAGGGAACAAAATTTCTTGCACTACTGAATACACTCCAACTGTACAACAAATACAACGTTTGTTACACACAATTCTGCGCTTTTCAAATCACAAATCTATTTTAAAGCTGCTACCTTTCTTAATATTTACATTTATTCATTGAACTTTTTTTGACATTCTGTAAATTTGAAAACAACATACAAATCTTAACTGGAATGCGCACCTTTTGCTTAGCGATGGTCATGATTTCTGGCGCCGTTGTCGTTACAGCGCCAGTGGCGCCACTTGCGCCCATCGCTGCACTTGTCGCCGCATTGCCGCTTGGGCCGGTAGCTGGTTTCACATCAGTTGGCTCCAGTTTCACCCCTGCCAGGCAACAACGACCAATCAATGACGTCACAGTGACAGCACAGAGAAAGCTTAATGACGAGGCTCCAAGAAGCTTCTGTTACAATACGAGAGCCCGACGTCTGCAGGATGCAGTGATGACGTCACTGCTTAGTTAGTCGAGGCCGTACACACCTCGCGAGATGTTCTACGTAAAGGTAATACTAGTCAACGCATTACGTACAGGAATATGTATCAACTCCAAAACGGACAACACACCACAAAACCTTTTAAACACATTTTTTTTACCCAGCTCACATTTTACTACATTAACCTGATGAAGTCATAGGATGTGTAGGAACGGCAGAAACAGCCGTTGCCACGGTAACTCCAGAGGCAACCGGGGGTGGCGCCACGGTCGAGGGCAGCGATGACGTCACGCTTGAAGGCTGTGGCTGATTCTCTCTGCATGCAGTTACCATACCCGTGCTGGAATCCAGCTGAAAATATATTTTAAGAAATAAATACAATTTAAGATACATTTAAACAATATATTAAACATTATTTACATATCATATATATATATAATATAAATAATATATTACACTTTAAAATATATTTTCACAAGCACAAACAAAATAGCAAACTCGGTAACTGTTTCTTTTCCACTATCGGCGAATTTTGCACCACGCCCCACAATTACAAAAGTTACTGGAGGGCAGAAGTGAAAGACTAAAGCAAATCCGGTTATTTATTAATTTTATTTATTATTGTTTTACTGCACTGCATTGTTAAATTCTAGACGATTCTGAGAAGCGATGTCAATGCAATAATACCAGCATGTTACTGGTCAGAAACGTCAAATCCATTAACTTATCTGAACAGCCTGGCATTGATCAAACACATATGAACTGGAAACACGGGTAAGTGGTCTTCTAAAATATGCCTTGCTAATATACCTGACATGGGAGGCAGTGAATCTGACTTCTTGAAACCGGATTCAAAAGCTGAGAGATAAGAAGGACTAAGAAGTGCAATAAACAAATCCATCGCACTTACCATATTTTGGTGTTGAATATGTTGCTGCTGCTGCTGCTGAACATTAAGCTGTTGATGACTCTGTTCTTGCAAGGAAGAGCCCAGCTGTTGGCGCATCTGCGAGCCCGGTGCAGTCTGCCCTAAAAGTAGCTGCTGCTGCAGTTGTAATGGCTGTCCAAACTCACGCTGTGCGGGTTGCCCATTTCCCAACAGCTGTGAGGTATTTCCTAACTGCTGCTGCTGTGACTGCTGTGCGCCCTGGCTTAACTGCTGCTGTTCCGAAAGTTGTGTGCCCTCGCTTAACTGATGCTGTTGCCCAACATGCTGCTGGGATTGCCCCAAGTGAGACTGCTGTCCTTGCAGTTGTGGCGATTCTCCTAGCTGCTGTTGCTGCCCTTGCAGCTGCTGCAACAGTTGCTGTTTCACTGCATGCTGTACGATCTTGTTGTTCGCCTGCATCAACTGGTTGAGCAGCTGCTGCTGTCTGTCGTCTCGCTGTGGCAGCGCTTGTAGCGCATCGATCTGCTCCTTGATCTTCACCCACAGCTGCTGATAGCGTGGCGACAAGCTGACACTGATCTGCTGGCTGCCCAGCTGGATTGTCTGCACCACCATCTGTGGCTGAGCTTCAGGCTGCCCGGGCATGGCTTGAGACTGCGTTGGTGTACCGGCGCCAGGCAGGTTTAGCTGAAGCGGTGTTTGCATTTCTATGCTGGAGCGTCGCGACAGCGATTGCGACTGAACAGGTGTTTGCCCTTGGTTCTGAAGCTGGGCTGCTAAATTGCCTTGCGGAGTAGGCGGCTGGCTGAGGTGTGGCGAAGGGAGAGGACCTTGGGCTATTTGACTTGGCGTTGGAGGTTGATACGATGGTGCCGGTTGGCTGGGTGTTGGTGGCTGAGAGGACTGTTGTGGTGTGGGTGGTTGGCGGGGGGTCAGCGGTTGTTTCGGGGTTGGAGGTTGGTAGCCTTGACCGGGTGTTGGCGGTTTGTAGGGAGGCGGCGGTGCTTGCTGTGGCGTAGGTGGCTGCTTAGGTGTTGACGGCTGGTAATACTGATTGGGTGTCGGCGGTTGCTTGGGGGTTGGGGGCTGGTGAGAAGGCGTGGTTTGTGGAGTAGGGGGTCGGTACGAGGATGAGGCTTGCGGTGTTGGCGGCTGGAATGACATGTGCCCTTGTGGAGTCGGCGGCTGGAAAGGAGTCGCTGGTTGAGACGTGACCGACTTGGGAGTAAGTGGTTGACTCAACACTTGCTGCGGTGTTGGCGGCTGCGAGGAGACACCTTGCTGTGCCCGGGATGCTTGTATTTGCACCTGTAATGCTTCACCAGTGCCGTGCCCAGCGTGAGACGACAGCATCGCATCGAAGCTGTGTGGCGACTGCTTGGCGGTGCCGGAAGTGTGAGCGGGCCACGCCACATTGACAGACGGCTTCTGATTGGCGCTCTCGCTGGGCTTGTTTAGCTGTGTGTTTTCCTCGTCGTCCTCGTCGCAGGCAAGTAGCGCTGCCAGCGAGTCCGTAGGGCGCGTTCTTGCCACGGCCTCACCCGCTGCCGGCCCCGACACCGCCGGTCGTAAGCTGGCCTTCTGCATAATTTCCCCTATCTGGGCCTGGAGTTGCTGTGTCTGAGTGCTTGACTGGGCGCCCAGCAGCTGGGCTAACGTCTGGCTAGATGACGCTGTCGTTGCCTGAACACCATACCCTAGACGAGCGTCTGTGTTCTTAACGTCTTGCGCATGCGCACTCGCGCCGAGTCTGACGTTTTGCGCACTTGCCTGAGCACTGGCCTGGGCTACTAACTGAGCGATCACGTCAGGCTTTTGTCCCTGCGGGGAAGGAATGCTGCTGCTGGCAAGTTGGTGAGACAACCTCTGAGAGTTAGACATACTACTGACACTCACGGCTAACCGGGAGAGATTTCCAACAGTCGAAGTTGCAACATTTAAACCGCCGTTACAGGAATTAGCAACAGTTACATCTGGATTATAGCTCGGTATCTTTCCTGATAATGATGCAGCATTCTGATTGGGTGCGATTTCAGCCAATGACGTTGATGGAACAGTATGTATGGTATCACCAATTATTTTTATCTGGCTTGCCTGCAAATCTTGCAATCCCTTGAACTCCCTTTTGGGTTGAATACTTTGAATGTCCACAGCAGATTTACTTGTTTCATTTGAATCAATTTTATCAGCTATCCCAAAGAGCAATGTTTGTTGACTATCCATGGAGTTGGCAGTGCTGTTTTGTTGTAGGTTTGAGCTTTGAAGCGATGACGGTACGCTAGCTTGTGTATGACACACCAGCTGTTGTTGTACACTCGACTGATTAGGCTGCTGCACCTGCGGCAGCTGAAGTTCTTCACTACTCAGCTGTTTAACCAGCTGCTGCTGCTGCTTTTGCTGCTCTATCTGCTGCTGCTTTCGCAGCCACAACTGAGCTCGCAACGTTTCAATTTGCTGAGGAGTCAGGCTGGACAGTTTTTTGCTTAGCGACGTTGGAATATTGCTCGCCGCAATGGTCTGTGACGTAATAACACTCGGCTGGCTTTCGGTCGCCGGTTCCGAGATGGTAATGGGCATGGAAGAGCTACTCCCCAGCGGTTCCTCCAAGTTGACCGCTTCTACAACCGCATGCTGCTGTACCTCGCTGCTGCTCGTGGCTTGTCCAAAATTTGAGCTTACTGTAGTTGCATTATCCTGCTGATGACTCTGTATATTTTGCAAAAGTTGTCCTTTCAGCTGGTTGAGTTGGCTAACGTTTAATCCAGGTACGTTTTGTAAATTGACCAACTGACCGCCTAAATTGACAGTCAGGCCTCCCACCAGTTTTTGACCACTCTGGTGGGGCCCTAGCACATTAATAACTTGAGCTTGTGATGTCAGAATGTTTAAGTTTTGAATATTGTTTCCTACATTGTATCCCTGGAGACCACCAATCCGTGACGCATCTTGCTGTACGTGCTGAGTTTGACTGACCACGGACTGACCGCCCATGTGTGAGTTCATGTCCGCGTGGGAGACGTTCATGCCACGCACATCCACCTGGCTCTGCAAAGACACGCTCTGGCCTTGACCTGACGAGTGCTGCCCTGGAAGAACCGAAGGCTGGCTGTGGGCTTGCAGATTCATTGACGTCGTTGGTTGAACTTGCGCTGCCATCCCAAGATTTTGCACAGGTTGCTGCAGCTGCAGCTGACCTGTTGCAGCTACATTCGGGTTGCTGACAGTCTGTTGAAGCTGCAGTTGTCCCTGCAGCGCACCCAGGTTGGTTCCAGCCGGAATCTGGATCTGTCGCAACTGGCCGCCATGAGAGATGAGCAGCTGCTGCGTCTGTAGTTGAGATTGCAGCTGTGATGGCTGCGGCTGTGGAGCAATGTTCTGAAATTGCTGAACGCCAGCGACGGAGCTGTTGGGCATGGCCCGCAACACGATGTTCTGTGCGGCGGGTATTGGACCCGTGCTCGGTGCCGGCGCCCTCTGCAAGATGATTGGCCCACCCTGAGTGTTCAACGAGATCAGATTAGATTGTGCAATATTGGGTGCAATGTTGGGCTTAATGGGAGTTTGAATGGGTCTTTGCTGATTTTGAATATTCACCAGCCTCAACCCTTGCTGTTGTTGCGCTTGTAACTGTTGTAGTGTGGCAAGATTGATCTGCTGAGTGGGCTGGCCGGGGGCTTGGATAATAATCTGCCGGCTTCCAACTTGCGGCGACGCCTGTATTAGCGCCGATTGGATGTTCTGCAACGTCAACTGTCCCTGGTTTGCTTGTGTTGGTGTCTGTAGGGTTTGCTTACCATCTGCCAGGAGACTGACAGTGTGAGCGGCGTTGGAGGCTAGCGGTGCCCCGGATGTCTGTAACAACTGTTGGCCACTAAGCAAAGCTGCTGGTTGCGGGCCACTTATCACAGCGGTGGCTTGCTGCGCCCTCAGCACGGCTGCAGTCTGCTGGGCCTTCACCGCCTGCTGCTGGAGAATGCTGCTGAGCTGCTCTTTATTCAGCTGCACGACGCTGCCCCCACTGCCACTACCAAAGTTGGCGAAGTTGATCCCTTGCAAGCCACCCACACTCCCTGCATTAGACTGAGGTCTGAAATATTAAAACATACAACCATTTAAAATGTAGTCGCTGGAAATAATATCTCCAGTACTTGAGCCGTATAAAGCAAAGGATTTTAAATGAGATTATATCTAGCCCTAAAAAGGAAACTAATAACAGAAAGATGGCTTTTTTAAGCATTATTACATAGCTTCATATCTTCACCAGTTTAGCTGTATTCACTTGACAAACTAACCAGTGTAGTTTTCAAAAGTAGCAAAACGACGAAGAAATCTAACTAAGAAAACATTGATTAAGAATAACCTGACAGGAGCTTGTGCGGTAACCGCACTGTGCGATGACGCAGTAGGGTGTAAAACAGCGAGAGACGCCTGCTGTTGCTGATGCGCCGTGATGAGACCCGCGTCGGACGCACTCCCGGCCACCACCGACAGCGCAGACTGCCCACACGGCAGCCCGGACGCTTCCTGTGCCACCGTGCTGGCGGGTTGGTGGGAGGTGTGCGCGGGGGTGCTGGCGGCGCTGAGCAGGGCGTCCGGGGTGCTGGTGGCGGGTTGTGGGGAGTGTAGCGGGCTCCATTGGTCCGCCTCGGCCGCGGCGATCAAGTCATCCGCTGTGTAATCATCGCCGCTCAGCAGCTAAACAGACGACCAAGAACGCCCTGTTGTCTCAGTTCATATTGCCGCCGTTTCAATCCGCAATCAAAACGGCATATTCGATATAACAACATAATACCTCAGACCCCTCGTAATAAGGAAGTTGTAATGTACTTCACTTTTCCTGCAGCAATCATACCAGATATTTCAAGGGCAGTTGATATGAAAAGATATTTACGCGTTTAACATTCAAAATACAAGGTCTTATATTATCAAGGGACCACGTACATTCTATTTTACATATTTTTACATTTGTAAAATACACGTGTATTTTACATACACAACAAATATAATTAAAAAAAAAAAAAACATTTCGAGCCCTCTAGCCGGCATCACACGCGTAATGAGTTACCTGCTCCGGTGGGTTTTCAAATAATGCACCAAAATCATCGGGGTCACTGGAAGAAGAAAAGAAAAACTAAATGGCAAGTATTTGTTTAAACACCAAAAAGAAAAAGAAAATTAACAATCAGATAATGAACTTGACAAATCGTCTGAGAGATGCGAAGAGTAACCAACACAGGCCTCCACAGACAATGCTTGGGGCTGGGGTGAAATTTCCATTCGGAAACTTGTACAGGCTAAACAGCACCCGTTCACGAGATCGTTAAAATATTAATGCCATTAGTCAAAATGTGCGACATAATGCTGTGTAGTGCCCCCCCCCCCCCTCCTCTAAATTTTGCAATTATTGTTAGCGGGATTCAGGTTTTCATAATTTTCCATTAAAAATCCGTCATTGGTTCAATAACACTGCAACAGGTCTACTCTTTAACATATACTCGTTCTTTACATTTCAGCATGGTTCTCAGCATATTCCAACAAAGACTACTGGCTCAACCCGCACATCTTACATGGATGAAGGGACGGACAAGATACTATTCAGCCCTTCAGTGTCATCGGGCTGATCAAAATATGTGCAGATTTTGTGATTTATTACAGGACTAGCCTTAACGCGCATAGTGAAATAGCAGCAGCTACTCTTAGACTTCATATATAATCTTACCCAAAGTCATCAAGAGAAAATTCGTCCATCTCAGTTACTGTCCTGTATCTTTTTCACACATTTTGATTTCTTGCTTCTTTTGATCCACTGAAAAAAATACATATCAATTTTTGGAATAACCTTTCAAGTGTCGTGTAGAGTGGGAACAGCCTGGATGACCTAAGAAGAAATCGTATGCCTCTTGGTATCTTATTGGGTGTATGTAAATTTTCTTCTTGAATATCCTTACATTTCAGCGACACCTGGGTAATTGGACTAATCCTTTTTACAAGTATAAGCGCAGCGACATCCAAAGAGTAACATTAAAACTAACTAAAAATATACAATTTCAGCATGTAACTGTTATCTTTTTAAAGGTTTTACATAGGGTTATTTTGACGAAAAGAACGAGAATTTGTTCTCTTGCGCTATTTGGAGAAAAAGTAGAGCCCAAAATAACATCCGACCCACCGGGTGTATACGCCACTTTGCATTATCAAGAATTTTCGATGAAGTTTCAATTTTATCTGTAAACACACACTTAATTATTTACCAAGAGGTCTTTGTATGCCTTTGTAAATCATTTGCACGCTATTTGTGAATGTTTCAAGTAAGGAGGAGTTTTGTTAATTTTTCAGTACTCGTACTTTCCCTTTCATTTCTTTTTACGTTTAACCCAATATTTCGAGTCGAAACGTCAAAACTTTTCTTCAGATACTGTGATAGAGATAGATAGGTTTGTCTTTCTCAATGAAACTGATAGTATGGAATTACTGTAATATCGTAAGGAATAAGTTTGTTTATGTTCTTAATATATTGAATTATCGCCCAATCTCCTTTTTTTTTACATTTTTCTCAAAACAGAAAAATCGGAATCCCCTTGAAAAGCCCTAATTTGTGTGGAACTACATATTCCCTACCTTGATAGTAATGTCATTGCTATGAGTTGTCTTAGAGGCATGACTTTTCAATCACAAATTATTTTTTGGCCGCTTATGTTATTTCCGTACAATACGGGGTTCTAATGATCAACAACAAAGCGTACCAGGCAATCTGCGCGCAGACATTAACGAATGGACTGCCCCGCTGTTGTTGTCCAACAGCCAACCTCTACAGGTGTTCCTCAGAGGTGAACTATGCCGTATCGATCAGATACATCTCTTCGGGATATTGTCCACCAGTGTCTTCGAGATACTGACGACCAATGTCAGCCATCAGTTCGTCGGGGATTAGCTTCATCCAAAAGCTGTGTTGCTATAGAATTGGTTTGGCTGAGATCTACCTTAATGATGTTTATTAGTGAGGTTTTTCTTTCCACGAGCCCTTTCAGTACTCTATATGGGCTGTAAGTCCCTATTTAGCTTTTCGGCTGATCTCAAATAACGGGCCTATTCGTTCGGGGTGATGACGACATCAAAACCATCTGAATGCTGAAGGCAAAATATGTGAACTATTATGCACTCAGATCAATTTGAAGTTATGACACAACAATAAAGTGAATTGTATGATGATGATCACTATTCACTATTCATATCAATAAAATATTTTTTTATGTGAAAAAAATTATTTGCAATAGAAATATATCGTTAAATAAAAGGGATCCTTTTAATATATCGTACAAAATACATATTTTTCCTCTGGCTAATGAACAGTTAATATTTCTGTTCAGTCATTGGATTCCTTTCAAACAATTACCATAGTCATGTGTTTAGAACATGGATCGACGTCATCATGAACCAAAAAAAATGTGTGATGATTAGCATAATCACTTGTCAACATAATGAATGAAGATATTAAATCAGTTGATCTAATGGCTTACGAAATGAAACAAAAATAGGGGTCACTACCCAATTTTTGGTAATATATTTTTATTTTCATTTATCTCGGGAAAATCATACCGTACAAGATAGAATTACGTTAAATTTGTTCAGCACCATTACTTCATACATTTTTTTTCTTGTCAAATACATACCCTAAGCCAATTTTAGAGACATTTCAAAACCTTGTTTCGTTTCGCAAAACATCACTCTTCCTGTACTTTTCAAAACGAAAGGAAACATGATTTTTAAATGTGCTTGGGGTATGTAATTGGCTTAGGGTATGTATTCGACAAGAAAAATTGCTTGAAGTAATGGTGCTGAACATTAGCAACAAAGAAAATTATAACATATAGAAAACGGAGAAAGGATGAAATAAATGCAATGCTCTATTGTATTGCCGGTATACAATGACCATAGGGGCAGCATATAAAAAGAGTGGTTGTACTGCAGAGTCCCGAAACAAATTCGTCATGGTTTCATAGACACCAATGATATTTCGACAAGAAGGTCGTTTTCAGACCGGCCAGCGTCGGTCATGAATGACCAGCCTCGAGTAACCCATATGTCCTTTGGACTGTACCTACAAAATTTTGTGTTCTGTAACTTTTCGGCTCCAGTGTTGACCATCAACAGTTGGAATGTAAACAAAAACAGTGTTTTTACAGTTGTAAAAAAATTAAGTTGCATGTTATCACTGTAACTACTAAAAGTAATGTCCAGGCCCTTTGTGTATGCGTCACTGAAAGTTAATCTTGCACAGATTTAACATAATGCCCAGATATTGTATTATCGCCCAGGAAACGATCAGAACCGTTTATACCGAGTGACCTTAGTCCAGCCTCCTCTTCTACTCAGACTCTGTAGAAGGGGAGTCACATGGAACCCGTTTGGGATTTAATGGACCGGATATTGCTGTGCCATTTCCTCATCGCTTCTCTCGTGTGTCGATTTACGAGGGCAGCGTATCGGTGAAGCCTAGCCCCAAGTTATCTATTCATTATTTTTATTTAGTATATATCTTTATCAAAGCCGTCTGCCCAATCTCAGCAGCAGGAGGCTTCTTGGAGCTATATGGTGCCCAGCGATCTATAAATGAGAAGCTTTGTAAAGTATACTGTACTTTTAACCTTCTTCTTTAAAGACGAAATTTTTGTGACAGATTTTGTGGGACAACTATTATATTTTGATGAAGGAACTTTGAAAGTATTTTTAATCAGCTTATAAGCGCCCACATAAAAGAGGGATTCTGATATCTTTCTTTTCGAAACTGCACCTTTTTAAAACTAGAATGGGAAGTGACGCTTTTCATCAAGATCACAATATACATGAAACAGAATGGTTACACTAAATACGGTTTATATGGTCTGAGTGCACCAGTTTCATCTAAGCATTAAAGGAAAAAAATTACGGATTTAATCTTCCTCGTTACATTATCAAATAAGAGAGGCCACTGCTGGGCCATGTCTAGATCAAAAGAAAAAAGCAAAAAGAATGGCGAGGGCATTTTTTAATTAGTTGGCGTACTAAATACGGCTCACGCCTTTCATTCGGTGGACTATTTCCATCTTTTTCCCATCCTTCCGTGATGCGTGTGTTTTAGACCAACTGGAGCATCCGTCTCTATTTGCCTTTGTAAAATTTTGCTTAAAATACTTATTCAGTAGTTTTGATCCAACTGCTTTATAATTCTGTACGAATGTTCCCTATGCTGTCCCCTCTTGAAAAAATACTTTTAGTGTCGATCCGCAACAAAGTACAACATGGAAGGATTTTAAAACTTTTTGTGGGCCATTTTCCAAAAATGCGGTGTCTCCTCTGCAGTTGTGGTGGGATTTCGTCAACATGTTAGAGGAATGTTCTCCCATTGATCTTTTCTTTAAAAATATTCCTTTTTTCTATTTAAGAAAAAGATTGCGTCATATGAAAAAATGGTAAAAAAAACTAGATGCTGTCAGAGAGCAGCAATATCCCCCGTGAAACCCTAAATGCATTTCATTATATACCGTATGAAAATGCTATACGCATGAAATCGTGTAGCATTTCCAATCACCCGTATCATGACATATGACAACTGAAATTATAATTAGCTTTAGGATAAAAATCATTTAAAAATATTACTCACCTAATGCGCTTTAAGAACAAATTAACGTCCGTTCATATAGTGGTGCCCACGAAGTCCACTCCGTTTGCATATATGTCGATTTATGACGATTTTTAAAAGCCTGTCATTTTGTCAATTTTGCTTCGATCAAACTGAAACCTTGACGTTGCACATCTTTATACCCTATATGTTGCCTATATGAAATATGAAAGCTGAATTATGCTTCGTTGATATAGAAGTGGTGTCCACAAAGTCCTATACATGTGCACATATGTCTATTTTCGACGATTTTCAAAAGCCTGTCAATTTGTCAATTTTGCTTCGATCAAACTGAAACCTTGACGTTGCACATCTTTATACCCTATATTTTGCCTGTATGAAATATGAAAGCTGAATTATGCTTCGTTGATATAGAAGTGGTGTCCACAAAGTCCTATACATGTGCACATATGTCTATTTTCGACGAATTTCAAAAGCCTGTCAATTTGTCGATTTTGCTTCGATCAAACTGAAACCTTGACGTTGCACATCTTTATACCCTATATTTTGCCTGTATGAAATATGAAAGCTGAATTATGCTTCGTTGATATAGAAGTGGTGTCCACAAAGTCCTTAGCTTGAAGAGGGGACGGACGGACGGACGGACGGACGGACAGACGGACGGACAATCTCAAACCTATATCCCTCCGTTTCACGGGGGATAATGAAAAGGGTAATCATTTCCATATTATACGTCTATTATTTTAAAATCTCCGTTTTGTTTGAAATGGGTTAAAACTGTATGATCAGCACTGAAGATGCGACATCACACACCAGAAAAAACCTTTTTATAATCACATTGATGGAGTTTCTTTTAACCAAACAAGTCCTTTTGTACTCAAGAAGGCATAATCCTCACCCCGATCAAAGCAATTTATGAACCTGTGAGCATTAAACATTATAACCCCAACACCGATAACTTCACTTGATGTTTGTTTACTGAGTACATGGCATGTGCGTTTTCCGGGTTTCTGTCTGCGTTTGAGACTCGCAAAAGTGATCCTATGGTTCGATTTGCGGAGTGGTCCGATATATAAGCTTTCTTAATAATCGAAACCAATGGGTTTCATTCAGTTCTGGCAAAAAAAGTTTTAAGATTTCCAGGGTGGTCCTATTTGTGGGGTAGTCCGATCCCGAGGATCTGGTGTATATGTTTTAGTCAGTATTTTTTGATAATTACTATAGTGGGTTTGACTCTCACTGAGTGCTTGCATAACGAGTTCTTATGCAACGAATAGGTGCTTTCCGGAGGCAGCACAGAGTGCGTTAACTATGCTCATATATGTGATATGCAATAGATATACTGGTTTATGTTTATTAAGGTTGTAAAGCTACAAGCTGCGACAGTAAAATCGGTTTCCAAAATATTTGTCTAACGCTTTTCAGGCCAGATAGCTGCATCAGGCTGGTTTTATCACTAAAGTAGGGGCAGGGCATCCGTTGTCTGAATGTATGTATACTTATGTAAACTTAAAAATCTTCTTCTCCGGGGAATTCGCCAAATATATTGGACAAACAGGCAACGTTTTAAAACTTTTTTTTCTAAATACGTTGGCCCATGCAGTTGGACTGGATTTATTCTAAATTTTAGAATAATGCTCTTCAGGTGATCTTTTCGTTTATTTTTTGTGCATGCCCAAAAATTGCCCTCATATAAGCACCTGTTTTTTTTTCTCCAAAATATTATATTGTATTGTTCTTTAGACTCCTTTCAACTGCTATGGTCATGTCGGGATGACCCTGCCACATTATACTGAAATGGGGCATTCCAGCCCTCCTTCTAACCCTTACATGTGGAGTGCCTCACAGAGTAGCAAGGAAGAGTCCCAATTTTTAAAGTATTTTAAAAGTTTTTCAAAATAATTTTTCTTTTGCAAGTAGTGTTAGTCAGTTTTTAGGCGTGTTTTTGGGGTCAAATGCCACCCTTTAAAACATTTTCAATAACGAGTTTTCAAAACGCTACCCTCCCTTCGTAGCGACCGTACAAGCCTTTTCTGCTTGATTCACTAAATTCTAGCTAGTCATAACGCCCCTGGATAATCTTGTTTTAAAATTTCAACCATTTCGCATGATTCAACCTAAACTATAGGTGAAGTAGCATTTATAAAATTTTGACCATGCACACACACTATTATTGAAACTGACCCAGGAACTTAAGCCGCATCCTGTTGCTGTAAGTATGTAGCACTTTTCGTGATAGTACTTCTGATTTGTGAGGAAATTTCTGTGGTATCTGTAAATCATTTTTCTCGTAATATGTTTTTCGTCTAATACTTATCTTGCTGTGATAACATCGGAGGTGCCGGCTTATTGCACAAAAAAATCGTTATGCAAGCACTCAGTCGAAACCACAACAACAAGAGCTATGAGCATTGGAATTCAATACGAGACTGTCCAGGACAATACAGCCAACCGAAATCTAGTAAATCAAGTTTCAACAGGCTTGTATATTCAAAGTAATAGTAGTCATTTTAAAAACAGATAAATGAAAAATTTTCAAAGGCTTGCATGTGCCTAATATATGCCAAATCTCAGGAAAATAAATTTAAAAAACCGTAACGTCGGACTACGACTACAATTAAAGCAATGTGACTAAAATTACTTGCAGAACTATTTCGAAACAAACTTGATCCTCAAAACGTTCAAACGATGGCAAGAGGCCAATTATTGGATATGCACAAAAAAGAATTTCTAAAGAAAACATCACATGAAGAACAATATTAGAATAAATCCAAACAAACTTCACCAGACAACGTATTTGGAAAAACAAAAATTTTAAAATACCCCTACATATTTATCCATTTTTTGTGGATCAACTAATTTTTTTTTCAAGAGATAACCGTCTTGGGAAGATCGTTCAAAATTGGAAAGAAATCCGATCCAAAGTGTGGGAGCATATGGAAAATTGGCCCCAATAAATAAAAAATGCCCACCCCTTTGGCTAATCTTTGACGGATCGGCAAAAAAATCTTTCAAGTGAGGTCTATGCAGGGAACATTCGTACAAAATTTAAACAAAATCTGATCAAAATTGTGGGAGAAGCATTTTCAAAATTGGTAACCATGAAATTTTAAATGCCCCATTAGGATTGATGGATTGCCAAAAAAGGTAATTTTTCCAAGACAGGCCTACCCAGAGAAAATTCCCACAGAAATTTAAAGAAATCCCATTCAAACTGAGTAAGACCCTGTTAAAGTAAAAGTTTGTCCCTCTACTGATGTGAAAAGACCAGTCCGACGAAGTCTGGTGTAATAAAACTATTTGGATGCTTGCATTATGCTTACCACTAGCGTGGTTGAAGTAACATAAACAACGAATGTGTTAGGATTCCGATAAAAATTCTAAGAACAGTAACATTTTAAGAGATTTAAATAAATTTAAAACTGTGCGATTGTTGCATAGTTTGGAGAAATCAGACCAAAGTTTTTCTAGCCAGATAGGACACATCGACAGCAATCAAACCATAATGTTAAAGGACAGTCTGACTAGCCGAAATGCTTCTATTCCCTCCTCCCCCGCCCCCCCAAAAAACAACTAAAATCCGTGTGGGTCACTACCAAGGGAACATTGCTGTCAAATTTCGAAACAATCGGTCCAAAACTGTTGGAGAAATAGCATTTTTGAAAATTTTTTTACACGCACAAGCACACATAACGAACGACGGATGGTCCACAAGTCGGGCTGTCCGAGGGAGACAGAATTGATTACAATAGATGATAACTGGTGTCAACACAATGCTACATTCTCCACTAAAAGCTCCAGGGCGGGGGGGGGGGGGGGGAGGGAGGCACTTACTATCACATGCATTGCCGGTGAATCCAAAAAATTAAAAAAAAAACGCTTAGAAAGGGGGTAATTTTGCGATAAGAAGCGATTCCAGCGGTTCTTTCGAAACTTTGCTGCGCGCTTACTAAAAACAAATGGTATTATTTCAAAACTGGCACTTACCGCCGACGAGTTGTTTGAAAAAGTCATGGGTAAGCATGGTAATCTGTAGCACCCTGAAACTAGACAACATGCAAATTTGGCAATAATTCGACTAAAATATACCTTTTTTTGCGATACTTAACAAAAATATATGTTTTTAAACAAGGAACATACCCCAGTAGCTAAATAAGCACTCAAGTAAAAATTTACACACATATATACAAACAACGGGCGCCATAAGAGCAGCTCGGAGAATTGAGCTGATTCGTCCATACACCTTTGCCTAAAAGTTTCTGCGTTTCGACTGAATTCAGTGGTATAGGATATAAAGAAATGAAATTAAAAACTCGCAAAAAAAATTGTCACATCTTGGCTCTAAAAGGGGCTAGATAACATGTCAAATTGTTTTTTAAAGATCATATGATGGCTTTCCAAATTTGAAAGTGCGTATGTTGAAAGAAAATATGCATTTTGATATGTTTCCTTGTCATTACTCTACACCTTATTCCTAAAAATTTTCAGTCGAAATCAGACCGCCATCGTTGAGTAAAATTTTGAAAAATGTCTTCCAAAAATACTTAAAATGCTACAATTTGGCCGATGTTTTGGCGGATCGTCTTGAACCTAAATTTTAAAGTTAAAACTACCTGGGAAAGATTGACACAAATTTTAAAGACAATCCGATCAAAATTGCTGGTGAAGTAGCATTTTGAAAATTGGTTTAAAAAATCATTTGAACATTTCGTGTACAAATGACAAAAGAGAAACACGCACAATGAACAATACCGCAACTTAACCAATTTTTTTGCGCATTGCCTAAAGAAAGTATTTTGTTCATATGGGACTGTTTGGAAATGATTCATAACTCAAAACCAATAAAGAAAAAAATATCGAAGACTCGTGTTGAATTAGTCTGCCAACAATGTCGCTACATCAACAGAGGAATACTCTGGGAATATTCATTAAGACACTGAAATGATAAACACAAAAACAAAAACATAACTCTGAAATAAAACTCATTGAACTTATTTTATGCAATAAGATATGAATTATAAGCAGTGCTAAAAAGTCAAATAGAAAATGTTTCATAATTTTGAACATGTGTAATGTAATTACATGCTCATTAAGTGTAAGAGAACAATATAAGATATCAAAATTTGTTCACATTTCGTTGAAGGGTAATACTGGAAGGTGAAACAAAAAGAAGTGCCGATTCTGCTCTTGAGATGCAAAAATTGGCAGATTTATTTAAACAATGCAGATTCTGACATTGGATGATCCCAGCTCAGGTCATTTGTTAAATAATCTGCAAAATAATTATTTTAAGAAACAAAATTGAGAGAAGTATATAAATATTTTACTTTATAGGTGGCATCCTTGATTAGAAAATAATTCCATTGTAACGAATGGGAATTTAAAGTAATCCGATAAAAATTGCAGAAACACTGTAGAAACAAAAAAAAATAATCATTTGACGAATTGCCAAATAAGCAATGTTTGAACACGACTATCTTAGGGAACATTCACAAAACATTCATTTGCAAGTAATCCGATCAAAACTGTTGAAAGTGTATTTTAAATTTAAGTCTACAAATGCACATACAGTCAAAAGATACCTTCCACTGACTAGACCAGATCTGGATTTGAAAACAAGTTCCGCTTTGGCTGTTCTCACGGTTATTTATATAATCACAAGAGAAAAGATTTTTTACAACATAACCATAGTTACCGCGTCGTAATGTGCTTTCAATTTAACGTAATTCTATCTTGTACGATATGATTCTCCCGAGATAAATAAAAATAAAAATATATTACCAAAAACTGAGTAGTGACCACCATTTCTGTTTCGTTTCGCAAAGTACAGTAAGCCCTCCTGGCTGTTAGGAGTAGTATAGTGCACTTATGTGTTCCTTCATCACTCTCCATAGTTCTCGGTTAATGTGCCGCGAGGGATCTTTTTCATGGGGTGATGCCACGTATGATGTCATAGTCATACCTAGTCAGACTCCTACCCTTCTCGTTCATTGATCCGTGAGACGTCTATTGTGACGTTACAGTCAAGGTGATTTCTATTAGGACCCCTATTGTTCTTGTTCACTGATCCGTGAGACGACTATTGTGACGTCACAGACAAGGTGAGTTCTAGTCGGACCATATTGTTCTAAATACCCAATCCTATTGAAGGCGACATGATAAGTGGGTTAACCAATCAGAGTGAAGTCGATCACTCTCTATTCACTCTCTATTCTTGGAACGTATATCTCAGCATGTCCTAAGTGCTGAATAAAAATGTACTGAGTCAGTAGTACCATGTGTATATCAACTCCAGTTTGTTTCAACTAGTCATTACAGTTGAAGACAGCAGACATGGACAGTAAAGAGTTCCACTTGATGAAATCTAGATGTACAAGTTAGAGAGTAAGTTATATTCTTCAGATACTCTGGAAGGGACAAGTGGCTAGTGTTTTGACATTTTGAAAAACAACCTGTCTGTGTCATCGACAATTTTTCACAACGGTGGCAAATGGGGTGTTACGACTTACCAGCGCCAAAACTCGGAAAAGGAGTCAGCATAAAGTGATCAGACAACAGGAAAACACAACAAAATGGCAACTCATTCACTTTGCATATCAAACCTAGCGAAGCTGAACGGAAAACTGATGTTTCCCTTACCAGTAATCGACGAACTGTTTAATCAGCAAATTCAGTACGCAGGCAAGGATGACAAGGATGTGGTGTTGATGCTTCACATCCTTGTATCAAATACCTACATTTGTTATTCATACATATGCAAGTTGCAAAACATATTTGGCTGAATATTAATAACAAACATTACTTATCAATACTAAAGAGAAAGGACATCAATTTTCATTCACTAACACAACGGTGGTTTACGGGTGAATGAATACCACACCAGTGGCCATTAGAATGAATGGCTCACAGGTGAATGATCACCACACCAGTGGCCATTAGAATTAACGGTTTACGGTTGTTACACTGGAACAAACATTTTATGCAAAGTGAGAGATTGGCATAAAACGTTCATGTCACTGGCAATGTCCTCGTCCATCTTATTTTCGTACTCAACCCCCACCCACATTCCATTGTCTTCCTCATCACTTTCCTCGTCGCTATGATCCAGTAGCTCTTCAGAGAAATCTTTTTTTTTTCAATGCTTGTTTGAAAAGATTTCCGAGTTTATCGCCAATATAATAATTGACATCCTGCAAAATTCTGTCAAAGTTTTCACTGCTTGACAGCAGGTGGAAATACCTGAACAGGTAGAAAATGAATTTTTGTAACAGGCGCCTCAATAGCTCAACACTGGCACATTACTGGTTCCTTTGATATTTGTGTTTGTTTTTACTCTTGTTTTCTTCACGCTTTCTTCGTTGGTGCTGCAACAGCTTTCTGGCGATGTGTGTTCACGTGCCTTGTCAAACTGACTTGCCAAATGTACGGTTCCGGGCAGTGATTGCACTGATACACATTTCCTTTTAAACGCCCAAACAGCAAATGAACAAATTCTTTACATTTCTACATGTTTATACTGTTCTTGTTGGCATTGCCATTGTTGTTGTTGAGCACTTAAACTGAATGGCGAAGAGCAGCAATGAAGCAATATGGTTTACTTACGTTAAGACTTAAAGTTGCACATTTAGCAAATACCTCTTTAAACATGTCGTCACATATAAATTTCCTCAACACTTGATAAGCCTTTGGCTTGCAAGGTGTTTCTGAATTTGTCTTTTTTTCTTGACAGTGAACGGATTTTTGTGTCATCTAGTCAGCTGACACTACGGGCCCTAGGGCCACGAAACTATGGACTTAGGCAGAACTTGATATAAACGTGTGCATGACCCTTTGGCTTATATTGCTTTCGGGAAATGTTAGTGCCAGATTTTTTTTTTCTTTGGGGGGATTCAACCGTTGTATTTATTGTATGTATTATGGAACGTAACTAGGGGTAATACAGCTCAAAGAAAAGTACTACTTACCAATGAAATAGCTTTTTTTTTTACACTTCCAAATTCGAAAGTTTGTTCGCTATATAAACTGAGTTGAGTTTTACATTACTTTTTCTCTCTTAAAATTCCAGAGATTTACAGTCAAACTTTTCCGGTGACCCAGAAATGTGTGCTCCTAGTGCTCCCTAAAATCTGGACAGGGGTGAGGGTGGTGGCACGTGCCCCCTGTGCCAACCTTGTCTCCGCGCCAGAAAAATTGGAAGTCTAATTGTGCATTTCAATGTAACGAAATACAATTAAAACCTTGATACCTACATATTGGTATTATTATGCCAGCAAAAGGAAAAAAGGAATTTTTTAATCCTGCACTGTTCCGACAAAAGCGCGAGATTTTTTCTTAATGTGCGGGATCCGGCCCGAGCTGTCCTCGAATAGCACGGGATTTTTTAAAAGAGCGCGGGAATCCCTCACATCCCGCGCCCCAAATGCGGTCCTGCAGGATGATACCCCCGACAATACCCCCCAGACCATACTCCCCTAGGACCATACCCCCCGTGCCAATACCCCTCATCATTTTTTTTTTCCAATTTTCATTTTAAAGATTTTCATTAACGAATAACAAACTAATACAGTTCTATGATCTGTAGTTAAAATCTTAGCCATTTCGCTATGATGTAGTTGAAAGGAGGTAAAACTGCAGTTCCACAACGCGTACAACTCGTGTGATCCATTGATAAAATCTATTGTACATAAAAATCCTCTATGATCTAGCTAAAAGATTTATAAATGCAATTCCATGCATACGTTCCATAACTGCAATTATCAATTCGCGCCCCAATTTATTGAAATAAAGTGCTGTCCAACGAAGTTGTTGCAATTTGTGTTAAGCCTGTCCGGAGTCACAAAATTTATTGGTTCACATATCCGGAGTCACAAAATTACGAACATTGTTGGCGGCTTGGAATAGCGCACAAGATTCAGTTTTGAAAGATGTGGATTATAAACTTGCAGGTTTGACTGTGACTGAGACGCAGTTTCGATATATCGATGTAAAGATTAAACATATACTGGAGAGAAATATAATGTCGTTTTTCTTTTCATTTTCTTGTAACGTTTAAAATGAGAAATATTCTGGTTCGGGAGGAGTATTGGCACGGGGGGGGGGGGGGGGTATGGTCCGGAACCCGACTGGTTGACACAATGTAACATATCTGGGTAAATCGAGATCCATCTGGATCTTGCAGAAAACGACAGATTCGAGTTCGTCTCGGTGAAAACAGACGTACGAGTGGTCACACGATAAAAATCGTAGATGCTAGTAACATTTTGCATATCTTATCCTCATTTGAAGTCTAGAGAATGTTTGAAAGCTTGAGTTTTAGATCTAAAATTGTTCTCGTCCAAATAAAAATTACTTTCAAATGAAAATTAAGGAAAATTTAAGCAATAGCAGAACACAGTTGAATTGGTAAAATATGCATCCACTTGTATTTCTATTTTTAAACATGTCATCTCAAACATGATTGGACGATTTAACATCATTGTCCATGGACAATACCCCAGCTCACGAATGCTGATGTCAAGATTTGACATATAAGTATAACCTATACCCCAAATTTTAAGACAGAAAGAGTGCCGTCACCCATTGTTGGCGACTTCGCAAACCCTAGAATAGCACGCAAGATTGTTTTGAAAGATGTGGACTATGAACTTGCAGGTATGACTGTGAATGAGACGCAGACTCAATATATCGATGTAAAGATTAAACATAATGTTGGAGAGAAATATAATGTCGCTGTACTTTTTCTTTTCTTTCCTTGTAGCCTTGAAAATTGGAAATATTCTGGTTGGGGGGGGGGAGGCATTAGCACCGGGGGGATGGTCCGGAAAAAGACTGGTTGGCACAAATTAACATTTCTGGGTAAATCGAGATCCATCTGGATCTTGCAGAAAACGACAGATTCGAGTGCGTCTCAGTGAAAACAGACGGACGAGTGGTCACATGATAAAAAGCTTAGATGCTAGTAACATTTTGCATATTTTATCCTTATTTGAAGTCTAGAGCATGTTTGAAAGCTTAAATTTGAGATTTAACAGTGTTCTCGTCCAAATAAAAATTACTTTCAAATGAAAATTAAGGAGAATGGAGAAAATTTAAGCAATAGTAGAACACAGTTGAATTGGTAAAATATACATCCACTTGTATTTCTATTTTTAAACATGTCATCTCAAACATGATTGGACGATTTAACATCATTGTCCATGGACAATACCCCAGCTCACGAATGCTGATGTCAAGATTTGATATACAAGTATAAACTATACCCCAAATTTTAAGACAGAAAGAGTGCCGTCACCCATTGTTGGCGACTTCGCAAACCCTGGAATAGCACGCAAGATTGTTTTGAAAGATGTGGACTATGAACTTGCATGTATGACTGTGAATGAGACGCAGACTCAATATATCTATGTAAAGATTAAACATAATGTTGGAGAGAAATATAATGTCGCTGTACTTTTTCTTTTTTCTTGTAACGTTGAAAATTGGAAATATTCTGGTTGGGGGGGGGGAGGTATTAGCACGGGGGGTATGGTCCGGAACCCGACTGGTTGGCACAAAGTAACATATCTGGGTAAATCGAGATCCATCTGGATCTTACAGAAAACGACAGATTCGAGTTCGTCTCGGTGAAAACAGACGGACGAGTGGTCACATGATAAAAAGCTTAGATGCTAGCAACATTTTGCATATTTTATCCTCATTTGAAGTCTAGAGTATGTTTGAAAGCTTAAATTTGAGATTTAACAGTGTTCTCGTCCAAACAAAAATTAGTTTCAAATGAAAATTAAGAAAAATAGAGAAAATTTAAGCAATAGTAGAACACAGTTGAATTAGTAAAATATACATCAACTTGTATTTCTATTTTTAAACATGTCATCTCAAACATGATTGGACGATTTAACATCATTGTCCATGGACAATACATCAGCTCACGAATGCTGATGTCAAGATTTGACATGACATATAAGTATAACCTATACCCCAAATTTTAAGACAGAAAGAGTGCCGCCACCCATTGTTGGCGACTTCGCAAACCCTGGAATAGCACGCAAGATTGTTTCGAAAGATGTGGACTATTAACTTGCAGGTTTGACTGTGAATGAGACGCAGACTCGATATATCGATGTAAAGATTAAACATAATGTTGGAGAGAAATATAATGTCGTTGTACTTTTTCTTTTCATTTACTTGTAACGTTGACAATTGGAAATATTCTGGTTGGGGACAGGGGGTATTGTCCAGGGGGTATGGTCCGGAACCCCGACTTGTTGGCACAATTTAACATATCTGGGTCAATCGAGATTCATCTGGATCTTACAGAAAACGACAGATTCGAGTTAGTCTCGATGAAAACAGACGGACGAGTTGTCATATGATAAAAATCGTAGATGCTAGTAACATTTTGCATATTTTATCCTCATTTGAAGTCTAGAGTATGTTTGAAAGCTTAAATTTCAGATTTAATATTGTTCTCGTCCAAATAAAAATTACTTTCAAATGAAAATTAAGGAAAATTAAAGCAATAGCAGAACACAGTTGAATTGGTAAAATATGCATCCACTTGAATTTCTATTTTTAAACATGTCATCTCAAACATGATTGGACGATTGAACATCATTGTCCATGGACAATACACCAGCTCACGAATGCTGATGTCAACATTTGACATATAAGTATAACCTATACCCCAATTTTAAGACAGAAAGAGTGCCGTCACCCATTGTTGGCGACTTCG
Organism: Protula sp. h YS-2021; assembly: GCA_949752745.1. NCBI lineage: Eukaryota > Metazoa > Annelida > Polychaeta > Sabellida > Serpulidae > Protula > Protula sp. h YS-2021. The sequence goes on from OX457032.1 coordinate 15,221,677, forward strand.
CAAACCCTGGAATAGCACGCAAGATTGTTTTGAAAGATGTGGACTATGAACTTGCAGGTTTGACTGTGAATGAGACGCAGACTCGATATATCGATGTAAAGATTAAACATAATGTTGGAGAGAAATATAATGTCGTTGTACTTTTTCTTTTCATTTTCTTGTAACGTTGACAATTGGAAATATTCTGGTTGGGGCGGGGGGTATTGTCCAGGGGGGTATGGTCCGGAACCCCGACTGGTTTGCACAATTTAACATATCTGGGTAAATCGAGATCCATCTGGATCTTGCAGAAAACGACAGATTCGAGTTAGTCTCGATGAAAACAGACGGACGAGTGGTCACATGATAAAAATCGTAGATGCTAGTAACATTTTGCATATTTTATCCTCATTTGAAGTCTAGAGCATGTTTGAAAGCTTAAATTTGAGAGTTAACAATGTTCTCGTCCAAATGAAAATTACTTTCAAATGAAAATTAAGGAAAATTTAAGCAATAGTAGAACACAGTTGAATTGGTAAAATATGCATCCACTTGTATTTCTATTTTTAAACATGTCATCTCAAACATGATTGGACGATTGAACATGATTGTCCATGGACAATACCACAGCTCACGAATGCTGATGTCAAGATTTGACATATAAGTATAACCTATACCCCAAATTTTAAGACAGAAAGAGTGCCGTCACCCATTGTTGGCGACTTCGCAAACCCTAGAATAGCACGCAAGATTGTTTTAAAAGATGTGGACTATGAACTTGCAGGTTTGACTGTGAATGAGACGCAGATGCTAGTAACATTTTGCATATTTTATCCTCATTTGAAGTCTACAGCATGTTTGAAAGCTTACATTTGATATTTAACGGTGTTCTCGTCTAAATAAAAATTACTTTCAAATGAATATTAAGGATAATAGAGAAAATTTAGGCAAAAGTAGTAAACAATTGAATTGGTAAAATATGCATCAAACTGTATTTCTATTTTTAAACATGTCATCTCAAACATGATTGGACGATTGAACAAGATTGTCTATGGACAATACCCCAGCTCACGAATGCTGATGTCAACATTTGACATATAAGTATAACCTATAACCCAAATTTTAAGAGAGAAAGGGTGCCGTCACCCATTGTTGGCGACTTCGCAAACCGTGGAATAGCACACAAGATTCAGTTTTGAAAGATGTGGACTATGAACTTGCAGGTTTGACTGTGAATGAGACGCAGACTCGATATATCGATGTAAATATTAAACATAAAGTTGGAGAGAAATATAATGTCGTTGTACTTTTTGTTTTCATTTTCTTGTAACGTTGAAAATTGGAAATATTCTGGTAGGGGGGGGGGGGTATTAGCACGGGGGGTATGGTCCGGACCCCGACTGGTTGGCACAATTTAACATATCTGGGTAAATCGAGATCCATCTGGATCTTGCAGAAAACGACAGATTCGAGTTCGTCTCGGTGAAAACAGACGGACGAGTGGTCACATGATAAAAAGCTTAGATGCTAGTAACATTTTGCATATTTTATCCTCATTTGAAGTCTAGAGCATGTTTGAAAGCTTCAATTTGAGATTAAACATTGTTCTCGTCCAAATAAAAATTACTTTTAAATGAAAACTAAGGAAAATAGAGAAAATTTAAGCAATAGTAGAACACAGTTGAATTGGTAAAATATGCATCCACTTGTATTTCTATTTTTAAACATGTCATCTCAAACATGATTGGATGATTGAACAACATTGTCCATGGACAATACCCCAGCTCACGAATGCTGATGTCAAGATTTGACATATAAGTATAACCTATACCCCAAATTTTAAGACAGAAAGGGTGTCGTCAGTCAAAATTTTAATGTAAAAATGGTTTATCGCCAATACATCTGACAATTTCCGGCGAATCGCAAAAAAGTAAGTCACGTGTTTCGGCCAATTTGTTTTTCGAATCGAGAAACAAGAAAAGTTATAAATTGGTGCATATATACCACTACCTTCCTTCAAAATTTTAAAACGTTTGCATTTATATCGTAGGAGATACATTTTCATGAAAATTGTTTTTAGCTTACATTTCCACCAATTTTATTCGAATCACGAAAAAAGAACGTAATAGACAGGTGGGTACCAAAGCCTGCCACCTTTAATCCAGAATTTCAAGACATTATGGTTAAACAGCAAGAGCCAGTTGCGTTTGCAATAATGTTTGTGGCCAATCACCAAGTTATAACCACAAAGTTACTAATATCCGCTTTTATAATTCAAAATTTTAAGAGGTAACGTTATATTCTCAGCGCCAGTAACGACTTTAGTAAGAATTGGTTTTTCACCAATATTTCCGCCATTTTGTTCTAACTGCGCAAAAACAACAATAACCAGGTTAGTACCAATGTCTACTATCTTTAACCCAAATTTCAAGACAGTAAGGCCATTTCTGTCGTGTCAGTTAAAATTTTACTGAATTTTTTCGATTTTGGAAAATATTTCGCCAATTTTTTGGCCAATCATCAAAAAACTAGACTGGCCAGTGTTTTTTTAAAACAAAAACGGATATGTCTCCCCGCCCACCCCCCCCCCCCCCCTCCCTCCAATCAGTGACGTGGAATAAATTCCTTGCTTAAAAGTACATTTGCGAGCCCAAAAAAATAAAAAAAATCGCCAAGTGGCCGGCAAGGCAGGGGAGACCCAGAACCAGGAAGCAAACCACAATGTTCAGGATCACTCGCCGTCTCCAGCGGTTTTGATTTTTTCGAAGCTATTTTGCCGTTGCTGGTGGTATTGTCATTCTAATTTGCTGGTGGTGTTGCACGAGCTATCGATAGTATTCCCCAGAAATTAAACAAATTATACAATCGTACGAAACACACGAGTTACTCATAGTGTGTTCCCGGATAACACATGGTACCCGCGATATTTAGAACGAAGCAAAATCTAACAGAAACTAATACCTCTGTTGCAGTAGTCCTCTCCATGGATGGCAGCGGTGTTGCTCTCCTCCCCCATAGGTCGCGTTTCGGCTTAAAAAACAAAAAGTAAGACAGACATATAGCAAAAGGATATAGAACCGTAAAAATTGCGCTTTAAAGATACAAATTATACAACCGTACAAAATACATGGATTAGCCATAGTGTTCCCGGGTAACACATGGTACCCGCGATATTTCGTATGGAGCAAAATGTAACAGAAACTAATAACTTAAATTTGTTGCTGTAGTTCTCTCCGTGGATGACAGCGGCGTTGCTCTCCTCCCCCGTGCCTTGCGGGCGGCTTCAGGAACAAAAAGCAAGACAGCCATATAGGAAAAGGATACAGAACCATAAAAATTGCTCTTTACTGAAACAAATTATACAACCGTACAAAATACATGGGTTACCCAGTGTTCCCGGACAACACATGGTACCCGCGATATTTCGTACAGAGCAAAATCAAACAGAAACTCATAACTTAACTTTGTTGCTGTAGTTTCTCTCTAGCTGGCACAGGGGTCCTACTCCGTGGCTGACGATGGTGTTGTCACTCTCCATGGCTGGCGGTGCGGCTTCTGAAATCAAAAGAAAGCCATGTGGTCAAAACAAGTAGAATCATAAAGGAAATGTTTTCAGAAAGAATTTAAGACTTATCCATAGTGTTCACCAGACAGTACTACACTCAAGAAATCTCCAAATGTGAGGCGGGTCCATTTTCAAGCGCTTAAAATTAGGATGTTGTCTACGTTTTCTTTCTAATTAGCGTTCTTTCTAATTTTGTAGACGCTAATCATGGGGCTCGCAGCGCTTACCTCCTAATGGAACAGTCTGGAGATTATCCTCACCATCACTGGTTACAGGATATGTTTTATGGATCTGTGAAGCAGATCAAATATTTCCGTAACTTTATGCCGACTTGAAGAAATATAATTAACACGGTTCGGTTTGAGAGATCATTTGGGACTACTTTTCTGTTTTGGAGATTTGTTTCTGCAGCTTTTTTCCCGGATAACACATGGCACCCGCGATATTTCGCACGCAGAAAAATGTAAGATAAACTAATAACTTTACTTTGTTGCAGTCTTCCGCTCCGTGGATGGCGCCGGCGTTGCTCTCCTCTCCCGTAGCTCTCGGTGCGGCTTCAGAAACAAAAAGCAAGACAGACATATAGCAAAAGGATATAGAACCATTAAACTGTACTTTAAAGAGACAAATTATACAACCGTACAAAATACACGAGTTACCCATAGTGTTCCCGGATAACACATGGTACCCGCGATATTTCGACCGGAGCAAAATATTACAAAAAGCAAAAACTTACTTTGTTACTGTCTTCCTCTCCGTGGATGGCGGCCGTTGCTCTACTCCCCCATAGGTCGCGTTTCGACTCCAAAAACAAAAAGTAAGACTGACATATAGCGAAAGGATATAGAACCGTAAAAATTGAGCTTTAAAGAGACAAATTATACAACCGTACAAAATACATGGGTTACCCATAGTGTTCCCGGGTAACACATGGTACCCACGGTATTTCGTACGGTGCAAAATGTAACAGAAACTAATAACTTAACTTTGTTGCTGTAGTTCTCTCCCTGGCTCGCACAGGTGTTGTCCAACTCCGTGGCTGACGATGGTGTTGTCACTCTCCATGGCTGGCGGTGCGGCTTCTGAAGCCCATAGAAAGCCATGCGGTCAAAACAAGTAGAATCATAAAGGAAATGTTGTAAGAAAGAGTTTAAGAGTTATCCATAGTGTTCAACAGAAAGTACTACACTCATAAATCCTCCGAATGGGACACAGGTCCATTTTTAAGCACTCAAAATTAGGATGTTGTCTACGTTTTCTTTCTAAAGTAGCACTTCCCAGTTGATATCCTTTAAGATGTTCCAGGTATAAGTGAGTAGAATCCCGACCTATCCATTCCGAATATCTGATGTCGAGTATATTAATTGCTATGATCTCAAATAAATCTAAAATTCATTTTTAAATGCTATTCATGGGGCTGGCAACGCTTACCTCCTGATGGAGCAGTCTGGAGATTATCCTCACCCTCATTGGTTACACGACAAGTCTGTGGGACCTGTGAAGCAGATCAAACATTTCCGTAACACTTTATGCCGACTTGAAGAAATATAATTAACACGATTCGGTTTGAGAGATCATTTGGGATGACTTTTCTGTTTTGGAGATTTGTTTCTGCAGCTTTTTTATCCCGGAAAACACATGGCACCCGCGATATTTCGCACGCAGAAAAATGTAAGATAAACTAATAACTTTACTTTGTTGCAGTCTTCCGCTCCGTGGATGGCGGCAGCGTTGCTCTCCTCTCCCGTAGCTCTCGGTGCGGCTTCAGAAACAAAAAGCAAGACAGACATATAGCAAAAGGATATAGAACCATTAAACTGTACTTTAAAGAGACAAATTATACAACCGTACAAAATACACGAGTTACCCATAGTGTTCCCGGATAACACATGGTACCCGCGATATTTCGACCGGAGCAAAATATTACAAAAAGCAAAAACTTACTTTGTTACTGTCTTCCTCTCCGTGGATGGCGGCCGTTGCTCTACTCCCCCATAGGTCGCGTTTCGACTCCAAAAACAAAAAGTAAGACTGACATATAGCGAAAGGATATAGAACCGTAAAAATTGAGCTTTAAAGAGACAAATTATACAACCGTACAAAATACATGGGTTACCCATAGTGTTCCCGGGTAACACATGGTACCCACGGTATTTCGTACGGTGCAAAATGTAACAGAAACTAATAACTTAACTTTGTTGCTGTAGTTCTCTCCCTGGCTCGCACAGGTGTTGTCCAACTCCGTGGCTGACGATGGTGTTGTCACTCTCCATGGCTGGCGGTGCGGCTTCTGAAGCCCATAGAAAGCCATGCGGTCAAAACAAGTAGAATCATAAAGGAAATGTTGTAAGAAAGAGTTTAAGAGTTATCCATAGTGTTCAACAGAAAGTACCACACTCATAAATCCTCCGAATGGGACACAGGTCCATTTTTAAGCACTCAAAATTAGGATGTTGTCTACGTTTTCTTTCTAAAGTAGCACTTCCCAGTTGATATCCTTTAAGATGTTCCAGGTATAAGTGAGTAGAATCCCGACCTATCCATTCCGAATATCTGATGTCGAGTATATTAATTGCTATGATCTCAAATAAATCTAAAATTCATTTTTAAATGCTATTCATGGGGCTGGCAACGCTTACCTCCTGATGGAGCAGTCTGGAGATTATCCTCACCCTCATTGGTTACACGACAAGTCTGTGGGACCTGTGAAGCAGATCAAACATTTCCGTAACACTTTATGCCGACTTGAAGAAATATAATTAACACGATTCGGTTTGAGAGATCATTTGGGATGACTTTTCTGTTTTGCAGATTTGTTTCTGCAGCTTTTTTTTCCCGGAAAACACATGGCACCCGCGATATTTCGCACGCAGAAAAATGTAAGATAAACTAATAACTTTACTTTGTTGCAGTCTTCCGCTCCGTGGATGGCGGCAGCGTTGCTCTCCTCTCCCGTAGCTCTCGGTGCGGCTTCAGAAACAAAAAGCAAGACAGACATATAGCAAAAGGATATAGAACCATTAAACTGTACTTTAAAGAGACAAATTATGCAACCGTACAAAATACACGAGTTACCCATAGTGTTCCCGGATAACACATGGTACCCGCGATATTTCGACCGGAGCAAAATGTTACAAAAAGCAAAAACTTACTTTGTTACTGTCTTCCTCTCCGTGGATGGCGGCCGTTGCTCTACTCCCCCATAGGTCGCGTTTCGACTCCAAAAACAAAAAGTAAGACTGACATATAGCGAAAGGATATAGAACCGTAAAAATTGAGCTTTAAAGAGACAAATTATACAACCGTACAAAATACATGGGTTACCCATAGTGTTCCCGGGTAACACATGGTACCCACGGTATTTCGTACGGTGCAAAATGTAACAGAAACTAATAACTTAACTTTGTTGCTGTAGTTCTCTCCCTGGCTCGCACAGGTGTTGTCCAACTCCGTGGCTGACGATGGTGTTGTCACTCTCCATGGCTGGCGGTGCGGCTTCTGAAGCCCATAGAAAGCCATGCGGTCAAAACAAGTAGAATCATAAAGGAAATGTTGTAAGAAAGAGTTTAAGAGTTATCCATAGTGTTCAACAGAAAGTACTACACTCATAAATCCTCCGAATGGGACACAGGTCCATTTTTAAGCACTCAAAATTAGGATGTTGTCTACGTTTTCTTTCTAAAGTAGCACTTCCCAGTTGATATCCTTTAAGATGTTCCAGGTATAAGTGAGTAGAATCCCGACCTATCCATTCCGAATATCTGATGTCGAGTATATTAATTGCTATGATCTCAAATAAATCTAAAATTCATTTTTAAATGCTATTCATGGGGCTGGCAACGCTTACCTCCTGATGGAGCAGTCTGGAGATTATCCTCACCCTCATTGGTTACACGACAAGTCTGTGGGACCTGTGAAGCAGATCAAACATTTCCGTAACACTTTATGCCGACTTGAAGAAATATAATTAACACGATTCGGTTTGAGAGATCATTTGGGATGACTTTTCTGTTTTGGAGATTTGTTTCTGCAGCTTTTTTATCCCGGAAAACACATGGCACCCGCGATATTTCGCACGCAGAAAAATGTAAGATAAACTAATAACTTTACTTTGTTGCAGTCTTCCGCTCCGTGGATGGCGGCAGCGTTGCTCTCCTCTCCCGTAGCTCTCGGTGCGGCTTCAGAAACAAAAAGCAAGACAGACATATAGCAAAAGGATATAGAACCATTAAACTGTACTTTAAAGAGACAAATTATGCAACCGTACAAAATACACGAGTTACCCATAGTGTTCCCGGATAACACATGGTACCCGCGATATTTCGACCGGAGCAAAATGTTACAAAAAGCAAAAACTTACTTTGTTACTGTCTTCCTCTCCGTGGATGGCGGCCGTTGCTCTACTCCCCCATAGGTCGCGTTTCGACTCCAAAAACAAAAAGTAAGACTGACATATAGCGAAAGGATATAGAACCGTAAAAATTGAGCTTTAAAGAGACAAATTATACAACCGTACAAAATACATGGGTTACCCATAGTGTTCCCGGGTAACACATGGTACCCACGGTATTTCGTACGGTGCAAAATGTAACAGAAACTAATAACTTAATTTTGTTGCTGTAGTTCTCTCCCTGGCTCGCACAGGTGTTGTCCAACTCCGTGGCTGACGATGGTGTTGTCACTCTCCATGGCTGGCGGTGCGGCTTCTGAAGCCCATAGAAAGCCATGCGGTCAAAACAAGTAGAATCATAAAGGAAATGTTGTAAGAAAGAGTTTAAGAGTTATCCATAGTGTTCAACAGAAAGTACTACACTCATAAATCCTCCGAATGGGACACAGGTCCATTTTTAAGCACTCAAAATTAGGATGTTGTCTACGTTTTCTTTCTAAAGTAGCACTTCCCAGTTGATATCCTTTAAGATGTTCCAGGTATAAGTGAGTAGAATCCCGACCTATCCATTCCGAATATCTGATGTCGAGTATATTAATTGCTATGATCTCAAATAAATCTAAAATTCATTTTTAAATGCTATTCATGGGGCTGGCAACGCTTACCTCCTGATGGAGCAGTCTGGAGATTATCCTCACCCTCATTGGTTACACGACAAGTCTGTGGGACCTGTGAAGCAGATCAAACATTTCCGTAACACTTTATGCCGACTTGAAGAAATATAATTAACACGATTCGGTTTGAGAGATCATTTGGGATGACTTTTCTGTTTTGGAGATTTGTTTCTGCAGCTTTTTTATCCCGGAAAACACATGGCACCCGCGATATTTCGCACGCAGAAAAATGTAAGATAAACTAATAACTTTACTTTGTTGCAGTCTTCCGCTCCGTGGATGGCGGCAGCGTTGCTCTCCTCTCCCGTAGCTCTCGGTGCGGCTTCAGAAACAAAAAGCAAGACAGACATATAGCAAAAGGATATAGAACCATTAAACTGTACTTTAAAGAGACAAATTATGCAACCGTACAAAATACACGAGTTACCCATAGTGTTCCCGGATAACACATGGTACCCGCGATATTTCGACCGGAGCAAAATGTTACAAAAAGCAAAAACTTACTTTGTTACTGTCTTCCTCTCCGTGGATGGCGGCCGTTGCTCTACTCCCCCATAGGTCGCGTTTCGACTCCAAAAACAAAAAGTAAGACTGACATATAGCGAAAGGATATAGAACCGTAAAAATTGAGCTTTAAAGAGACAAATTATACAACCGTACAAAATACATGGGTTACCCATAGTGTTCCCGGGTAACACATGGTACCCACGGTATTTCGTACGGTGCAAAATGTAACAGAAACTAATAACTTAACTTTGTTGCTGTAGTTCTCTCCCTGGCTCGCACAGGTGTTGTCCAACTCCGTGGCTGACGATGGTGTTGTCACTCTCCATGGCTGGCGGTGCGGCTTCTGAAGCCCATAGAAAGCCATGCGGTCAAAACAAGTAGAATCATAAAGGAAATGTTGTAAGAAAGAGTTTAAGAGTTATCCATAGTGTTCAACAGAAAGTACTACACTCATAAATCCTCCGAATGGGACACAGGTCCATTTTTAAGCACTCAAAATTAGGATGTTGTCTACGTTTTCTTTCTAAAGTAGCACTTCCCAGTTGATATCCTTTAAGATGTTCCAGGTATAAGTGAGTAGAATCCCGACCTATCCATTCCGAATATCTGATGTCGAGTATATTAATTGCTATGATCTCAAATAAATCTAAAATTCATTTTTAAATGCTATTCATGGGGCTGGCAACGCTTACCTCCTGATGGAGCAGTCTGGAGATTATCCTCACCCTCATTGGTTACACGACAAGTCTGTGGGACCTGTGAAGCAGATCAAACATTTCCGTAACACTTTATGCCGACTTGAAGAAATATAATTAACACGATTCGGTTTGAGAGATCATTTGGGATGACTTTTCTGTTTTGGAGATTTGTTTCTGCAGCTTTTTTATCCCGGAAAACACATGGCACCCGCGATATTTCGCACGCAGAAAAATGTAAGATAAACTAATAACTTTACTTTGTTGCAGTCTTCCGCTCCGTGGATGGCGGCAGCGTTGCTCTCCTCTCCCGTAGCTCTCGGTGCGGCTTCAGAAACAAAAAGCAAGACAGACATATAGCAAAAGGATATAGAACCATTAAACTGTACTTTAAAGAGACAAATTATGCAACCGTACAAAATACACGAGTTACCCATAGTGTTCCCGGATAACACATGGTACCCGCGATATTTCGACCGGAGCAAAATGTTACAAAAAGCAAAAACTTACTTTGTTACTGTCTTCCTCTCCGTGGATGGCGGCCGTTGCTCTACTCCCCCATAGGTCGCGTTTCGACTCCAAAAACAAAATGTAAGACTGACATATAGCGAAAGGATATAGAACCGTAAAAATTGAGCTTTAAAGAGACAAATTATACAACCGTACAAAATACATGGGTTACCCATAGTGTTCCCGGGTAACACATGGTACCCACGGTATTTCGTACGGTGCAAAATGTAACAGAAACTAATAACTTAACTTTGTTGCTGTAGTTCTCTCCCTGGCTCGCACAGGTGTTGTCCAACTCCGTGGCTGACGATGGTGTTGTCACTCTCCATGGCTGGCGGTGCGGCTTCTGAAGCCCATAGAAAGCCATGCGGTCAAAACAAGTAGAATCATAAAGGAAATGTTGTAAGAAAGAGTTTAAGAGTTATCCATAGTGTTCAACAGAAAGTACTACACTCATAAATCCTCCGAATGGGACACAGGTCCATTTTTAAGCACTCAAAATTAGGATGTTGTCTACGTTTTCTTTCTAAAGTAGCACTTCCCAGTTGATATCCTTTAAGATGTTCCAGGTATAAGTGAGTAGAATCCCGACCTATCCATTCCGAATATCTGATGTCGAGTATATTAATTGCTATGATCTCAAATAAATCTAAAATTCATTTTTAAATGCTATTCATGGGGCTGGCAACGCTTACCTCCTGATGGAGCAGTCTGGAGATTATCCTCACCCTCATTGGTTACACGACAAGTCTGTGGGACCTGTGAAGCAGATCAAACATTTCCGTAACACTTTATGCCGACTTGAAGAAATATAATTAACACGATTCGGTTTGAGAGATCATTTGGGATGACTTTTCTGTTTTGGAGATTTGTTTCTGCAGCTTTTTTATCCCGGAAAACACATGGCACCCGCGATATTTCGCACGCAGAAAAATGTAAGATAAACTAATAACTTTACTTTGTTGCAGTCTTCCGCTCCGTGGATGGCGGCAGCGTTGCTCTCCTCTCCCGTAGCTCTCGGTGCGGCTTCAGAAACAAAAAGCAAGACAGACATATAGCAAAAGGATATAGAACCATTAAACTGTACTTTAAAGAGACAAATTATGCAACCGTACAAAATACACGAGTTACCCATAGTGTTCCCGGATAACACATGGTACCCGCGATATTTCGACCGGAGCAAAATGTTACAAAAAGCAAAAACTTACTTTGTTACTGTCTTCCTCTCCGTGGATGGCGGCCGTTGCTCTACTCCCCCATAGGTCGCGTTTCGACTCCAAAAACAAAATGTAAGACTGACATATAGCGAAAGGATATAGAACCGTAAAAATTGAGCTTTAAAGAGACAAATTATACAACCGTACAAAATACATGGGTTACCCATAGTGTTCCCGGGTAACACATGGTACCCACGGTATTTCGTACGGTGCAAAATGTAACAGAAACTAATAACTTAACTTTGTTGCTGTAGTTCTCTCCCTGGCTCGCACAGGTGTTGTCCAACTCCGTGGCTGACGATGGTGTTGTCACTCTCCATGGCTGGCGGTGCGGCTTCTGAAGCCCATAGAAAGCCATGCGGTCAAAACAAGTAGAATCATAAAGGAAATGTTGTAAGAAAGAGTTTAAGAGTTATCCATAGTGTTCAACAGAAAGTACTACACTCATAAATCCTCCGAATGGGACACAGGTCCATTTTTAAGCACTCAAAATTAGGATGTTGTCTACGTTTTCTTTCTAAAGTAGCACTTCCCAGTTGATATCCTTTAAGATGTTCCAGGTATAAGTGAGTAGAATCCCGACCTATCCATTCCGAATATCTGATGTCGAGTATATTAATTGCTATGATCTCAAATAAATCTAAAATTCATTTTTAAATGCTATTCATGGGGCTGGCAACGCTTACCTCCTGATGGAGCAGTCTGGAGATTATCCTCACCCTCATTGGTTACACGACAAGTCTGTGGGACCTGTGAAGCAGATCAAACATTTCCGTAACACTTTATGCCGACTTGAAGAAATATAATTAACACGATTCGGTTTGAGAGATCATTTGGGATGACTTTTCTGTTTTGGAGATTTGTTTCTGCAGCTTTTTTATCCCGGAAAACACATGGCACCCGCGATATTTCGCACGCAGAAAAATGTAAGATAAACTAATAACTTTACTTTGTTGCAGTCTTCCGCTCCGTGGATGGCGGCAGCGTTGCTCTCCTCTCCCGTAGCTCTCGGTGCGGCTTCAGAAACAAAAAGCAAGACAGACATATAGCAAAAGGATATAGAACCATTAAACTGTACTTTAAAGAGACAAATTATGCAACCGTACAAAATACACGAGTTACCCATAGTGTTCCCGGATAACACATGGTACCCGCGATATTTCGACCGGAGCAAAATGTTACAAAAAGCAAAAACTTACTTTGTTACTGTCTTCCTCTCCGTGGATGGCGGCCGTTGCTCTACTCCCCCATAGGTCGCGTTTCGACTCCAAAAACAAAAAGTAAGACTGACATATAGCGAAAGGATATAGAACCGTAAAAATTGAGCTTTAAAGAGACAAATTATACAACCGTACAAAATACATGGGTTACCCATAGTGTTCCCGGGTAACACATGGTACCCACGGTATTTCGTACGGTGCAAAATGTAACAGAAACTAATAACTTAACTTTGTTGCTGTAGTTCTCTCCCTGGCTCGCACAGGTGTTGTCCAACTCCGTGGCTGACGATGGTGTTGTCACTCTCCATGGCTGGCGGTGCGGCTTCTGAAGCCCATAGAAAGCCATGCGGTCAAAACAAGTAGAATCATAAAGGAAATGTTGTAAGAAAGAGTTTAAGAGTTATCCATAGTGTTCAACAGAAAGTACTACACTCATAAATCCTCCGAATGGGACACAGGTCCATTTTTAAGCACTCAAAATTAGGATGTTGTCTACGTTTTCTTTCTAAAGTAGCACTTCCCAGTTGATATCCTTTAAGATGTTCCAGGTATAAGTGAGTAGAATCCCGACCTATCCATTCCGAATATCTGATGTCGAGTATATTAATTGCTATGATCTCAAATAAATCTAAAATTCATTTTTAAATGCTATTCATGGGGCTGGCAACGCTTACCTCCTGATGGAGCAGTCTGGAGATTATCCTCACCCTCATTGGTTACACGACAAGTCTGTGGGACCTGTGAAGCAGATCAAACATTTCCGTAACACTTTATGCCGACTTGAAGAAATATAATTAACACGATTCGGTTTGAGAGATCATTTGGGATGACTTTTCTGTTTTGCAGATTTGTTTCTGCAGCTTTTTTATCCCGGAAAACACATGGCACCCGCGATATTTCGCACGCAGAAAAATGTAAGATAAACTAATAACTTTACTTTGTTGCAGTCTTCCGCTCCGTGGATGGCGGCAGCGTTGCTCTCCTCTCCCGTAGCTCTCGGTGCGGCTTCAGAAACAAAAAGCAAGACAGACATATAGCAAAAGGATATAGAACCATTAAACTGTACTTTAAAGAGACAAATTATGCAACCGTACAAAATACACGAGTTACCCATAGTGTTCCCGGATAACACATGGTACCCGCGATATTTCGACCGGAGCAAAATGTTACAAAAAGCAAAAACTTACTTTGTTACTGTCTTCCTCTCCGTGGATGGCGGCCGTTGCTCTACTCCCCCATAGGTCGCGTTTCGACTCCAAAAACAAAAAGTAAGACTGACATATAGCGAAAGGATATAGAACCGTAAAAATTGAGCTTTAAAGAGACAAATTATACAACCGTACAAAATACATGGGTTACCCATAGTGTTCCCGGGTAACACATGGTACCCACGGTATTTCGTACGGTGCAAAATGTAACAGAAACTAATAACTTAACTTTGTTGCTGTAGTTCTCTCCCTGGCTCGCACAGGTGTTGTCCAACTCCGTGGCTGACGATGGTGTTGTCACTCTCCATGGCTGGCGGTGCGGCTTCTGAAGCCCATAGAAAGCCATGCGGTCAAAACAAGTAGAATCATAAAGGAAATGTTGTAAGAAAGAGTTTAAGAGTTATCCATAGTGTTCAACAGAAAGTACTACACTCATAAATCCTCCGAATGGGACACAGGTCCATTTTTAAGCACTCAAAATTAGGATGTTGTCTACGTTTTCTTTCTAAAGTAGCACTTCCCAGTTGATATCCTTTAAGATGTTCCAGGTATAAGTGAGTAGAATCCCGACCTATCCATTCCGAATATCTGATGTCGAGTATATTAATTGCTATGATCTCAAATAAATCTAAAATTCATTTTTAAATGCTATTCATGGGGCTGGCAACGCTTACCTCCTGATGGAGCAGTCTGGAGATTATCCTCACCCTCATTGGTTACACGACAAGTCTGTGGGACCTGTGAAGCAGATCAAACATTTCCGTAACACTTTATGCCGACTTGAAGAAATATAATTAACACGATTCGGTTTGAGAGATCATTTGGGATGACTTTTCTGTTTTGGAGATTTGTTTCTGCAGCTTTTTTATCCCGGAAAACACATGGCACCCGCGATATTTCGCACGCAGAAAAATGTAAGATAAACTAATAACTTTACTTTGTTGCAGTCTTCCGCTCCGTGGATGGCGGCAGCGTTGCTCTCCTCTCCCGTAGCTCTCGGTGCGGCTTCAGAAACAAAAAGCAAGACAGACATATAGCAAAAGGATATAGAACCATTAAACTGTACTTTAAAGAGACAAATTATACAACCGTACAAAATACACGAGTTACCCATAGTGTTCCCGGATAACACATGGTACCCGCGATATTTCGACCGGAGCAAAATATTACAAAAAGCAAAAACTTACTTTGTTACTGTCTTCCTCTCCGTGGATGGCGGCCGTTGCTCTACTCCCCCATAGGTCGCGTTTCGACTCCAAAAACAAAAAGTAAGACTGACATATAGCGAAAGGATATAGAACCGTAAAAATTGAGCTTTAAAGAGACAAATTATACAACCGTACAAAATACATGGGTTACCCATAGTGTTCCCGGGTAACACATGGTACCCACGGTATTTCGTACGGTGCAAAATGTAACAGAAACTAATAACTTAACTTTGTTGCTGTAGTTCTCTCCCTGGCTCGCACAGGTGTTGTCCAACTCCGTGGCTGACGATGGTGTTGTCACTCTCCATGGCTGGCGGTGCGGCTTCTGAAGCCCATAGAAAGCCATGCGGTCAAAACAAGTAGAATCATAAAGGAAATGTTGTAAGAAAGAGTTTAAGAGTTATCCATAGTGTTCAACAGAAAGTACTACACTCATAAATCCTCCGAATGGGACACAGGTCCATTTTTAAGCACTCAAAATTAGGATGTTGTCTACGTTTTCTTTCTAAAGTAGCACTTCCCAGTTGATATCCTTTAAGATGTTCCAGGTATAAGTGAGTAGAATCCCGACCTATCCATTCCGAATATCTGATGTCGAGTATATTAATTGCTATGATCTCAAATAAATCTAAAATTCATTTTTAAATGCTATTCATGGGGCTGGCAACGCTTACCTCCTGATGGAGCAGTCTGGAGATTATCCTCACCCTCATTGGTTACACGACAAGTCTGTGGGACCTGTGAAGCAGATCAAACATTTCCGTAACACTTTATGCCGACTTGAAGAAATATAATTAACACGATTCGGTTTGAGAGATCATTTGGGATGACTTTTCTGTTTTGGAGATTTGTTTCTGCAGCTTTTTTTTCCCGGAAAACACATGGCACCCGCGATATTTCGCACGCAGAAAAATGTAAGATAAACTAATAACTTTACTTTGTTGCAGTCTTCCGCTCCGTGGATGGCGGCAGCGTTGCTC
Source organism: Protula sp. h YS-2021 (assembly GCA_949752745.1). Classification (NCBI taxonomy): domain Eukaryota; kingdom Metazoa; phylum Annelida; class Polychaeta; order Sabellida; family Serpulidae; genus Protula; species Protula sp. h YS-2021. The sequence goes on from OX457032.1 coordinate 15,237,830, forward strand.
TCCTCTCCCGTAGCTCTCGGTGCGGCTTCAGAAACAAAAAGCAAGACAGACATATAGCAAAAGGATATAGAACCATTAAACTGTACTTTAAAGAGACAAATTATACAACCGTACAAAATACACGAGTTACCCATAGTGTTCCCGGATAACACATGGTACCCGCGATATTTCGACCGGAGCAAAATATTACAAAAAGCAAAAACTTACTTTGTTACTGTCTTCCTCTCCGTGGATGGCGGCCGTTGCTCTACTCCCCCATAGGTCGCGTTTCGACTCCAAAAACAAAAAGTAAGACTGACATATAGCGAAAGGATATAGAACCGTAAAAATTGAGCTTTAAAGAGACAAATTATACAACCGTACAAAATACATGGGTTACCCATAGTGTTCCCGGGTAACACATGGTACCCACGGTATTTCGTACGGTGCAAAATGTAACAGAAACTAATAACTTAACTTTGTTGCTGTAGTTCTCTCCCTGGCTCGCACAGGTGTTGTCCAACTCCGTGGCTGACGATGGTGTTGTCACTCTCCATGGCTGGCGGTGCGGCTTCTGAAGCCCATAGAAAGCCATGCGGTCAAAACAAGTAGAATCATAAAGGAAATGTTGTAAGAAAGAGTTTAAGAGTTATCCATAGTGTTCAACAGAAAGTACTACACTCATAAATCCTCCGAATGGGACACAGGTCCATTTTTAAGCACTCAAAATTAGGATGTTGTCTACGTTTTCTTTCTAAAGTAGCACTTCCCAGTTGATATCCTTTAAGATGTTCCAGGTATAAGTGAGTAGAATCCCGACCTATCCATTCCGAATATCTGATGTCGAGTATATTAATTGCTATGATCTCAAATAAATCTAAAATTCATTTTTAAATGCTATTCATGGGGCTGGCAACGCTTACCTCCTGATGGAGCAGTCTGGAGATTATCCTCACCCTCATTGGTTACACGACAAGTCTGTGGGACCTGTGAAGCAGATCAAACATTTCCGTAACACTTTATGCCGACTTGAAGAAATATAATTAACACGATTCGGTTTGAGAGATCATTTGGGATGACTTTTCTGTTTTGCAGATTTGTTTCTGCAGCTTTTTTATCCCGGAAAACACATGGCACCCGCGATATTTCGCACGCAGAAAAATGTAAGATAAACTAATAACTTTACTTTGTTGCAGTCTTCCGCTCCGTGGATGGCGGCAGCGTTGCTCTCCTCTCCCGTAGCTCTCGGTGCGGCTTCAGAAACAAAAAGCAAGACAGACATATAGCAAAAGGATATAGAACCATTAAACTGTACTTTAAAGAGACAAATTATGCAACCGTACAAAATACACGAGTTACCCATAGTGTTCCCGGATAACACATGGTACCCGCGATATTTCGACCGGAGCAAAATATTACAAAAAGCAAAAACTTACTTTGTTACTGTCTTTCCCTCTAAGTGGATGGCGGCGGCGTTGCTCTACTGCCCCATAGGTCGCGTTTCGACTCCAAAAACAAAAAGTAAGACTGACATATAGCGAAAGGATATAGAACCGTAAAAATTGAGCTTTAAAGAGACAAATTATACAACCGTACAAAATACATGGGTTACCCATAGTGTTCCCGGGTAACACATGGTACCCACGGTATTTCGTACGGTGCAAAATGTAACAGAAACTAATAACTTAACTTTGTTGCTGTAGTTCTCTCCCTGGCTCGCACAGGTGTTGTCCAACTCCGTGGCTGACGATGGTGTTGTCACTCTCCATGGCTGGCGGTGCGGCTTCTGAAGCCCATAGAAAGCCATGCGGTCAAAACAAGTAGAATCATAAAGGAAATGTTGTAAGAAAGAGTTTAAGAGTTATCCATAGTGTTCAACAGAAAGTACTACACTCATAAATCCTCCGAATGGGACACAGGTCCATTTTTAAGCACTCAAAATTAGGATGTTGTCTACGTTTTCTTTCTAAAGTAGCACTTCCCAGTTGATATCCTTTAAGATGTTCCAGGTATAAGTGAGTAGAATCCCGACCTATCCATTCCGAATATCTGATGTCGAGTATATTAATTGCTATGATCTCAAATAAATCTAAAATTCATTTTTAAATGCTATTCATGGGGCTGGCAACGCTTACCTCCTGATGGAGCAGTCTGGAGATTATCCTCACCCTCATTGGTTACACGACAAGTCTGTGGGACCTGTGAAGCAGATCAAACATTTCCGTAACACTTTATGCCGACTTGAAGAAATATAATTAACACGATTCGGTTTGAGAGATCATTTGGGATGACTTTTCTGTTTTGCAGATTTGTTTCTGCAGCTTTTTTATCCCGGAAAACACATGGCACCCGCGATATTTCGCACGCAGAAAAATGTAAGATAAACTAATAACTTTACTTTGTTGCAGTCTTCCGCTCCGTGGATGGCGGCAGCGTTGCTCTCCTCTCCCGTAGCTCTCGGTGCGGCTTCAGAAACAAAAAGCAAGACAGACATATAGCAAAAGGATATAGAACCATTAAACTGTACTTTAAAGAGACAAATTATGCAACCGTACAAAATACACGAGTTACCCATAGTGTTCCCGGATAACACATGGTACCCGCGATATTTCGACCGGAGCAAAATATTACAAAAAGCAAAAACTTACTTTGTTACTGTCTTTCCCTCTAAGTGGATGGCGGCGGCGTTGCTCTACTGCCCCATAGGTCGCGTTTCGACTCCAAAAACAAAAAGTAAGACTGACATATAGCGAAAGGATATAGAACCGTAAAAATTGAGCTTTAAAGAGACAAATTATACAACCGTACAAAATACATGGGTTACCCATAGTGTTCCCGGGTAACACATGGTACCCACGGTATTTCGTACGGTGCAAAATGTAACAGAAACTAATAACTTAACTTTGTTGCTGTAGTTCTCTCCCTGGTTCGCACAGGTGTTGTCCAACTCCGTGGCTGACGATGGTGTTGTCACTCTCCATGGCTGGCGGTGCGGCTTCTGAAGCCCATAGAAAGCCATGCGGTCAAAACAAGTAGAATCATAAAGGAAATGTTGTAAGAAAGAGTTTAAGAGTTATCCATAGTGTTCAACAGAAAGTACTACACTCATAAATCCTCCGAATGGGACACAGGTCCATTTTTAAGCACTCAAAATTAGGATGTTGTCTACGTTTTCTTTCTAAAGTAGCACTTCCCAGTTGATATCCTTTAAGATGTTCCAGGTATAAGTGAGTAGAATCCCGACCTATCCATTCCGAATATCTGATGTCGAGTATATTAATTGCTATGATCTCAAAAAAATCTAAAATTCATTTTTAAATGCTATTCATGGGGCTGGCAACGCTTACCTCCTGATGGAGCAGTCTGGAGATTATCCTCACCCTCATTGGTTACACGACAAGTCTGTGGGACCTGTGAAGCAGATCAAACATTTCCGTAACACTTTATGCCGACTTGAAGAAATATAATTAACACGATTCGGTTTGAGAGATCATTTGGGATGACTTTTCTGTTTTGGAGATTTGTTTCTGCAGCTTTTTTTCCCGGAAAACACATGGCACCCGCGATATTTCGCACGCAGAAAAATGTAAGATAAACTAATAACTTTACTTTGTTGCAGTCTTCCGCTCCGTGGATGGCGGCGGCGTTGCTCTCCTCACCCGTAGCTCTCGGTGCGGCTTCAGAAACAAAAAGCAAGACAGACATATAGCAAAAGGATATAGAACCATTAAACTGTACTTTAAAGAGACAAATTATACAACCGTACAAAATACACGAGTTACCCATAGTGTTCCCGGATAACACATGGTACCCGCGATATTTCGACCGGAGCAAAATATTACAAAAAGCAAAAACTTACTTTGTTACTGTCTTCCTCTCCGTGGATGGCGGCGGCGTTGCTCTACTCCCCCATAGGTCGCGTTTCGACTCCAAAAACAAAAAGACTGACATATAGCGAAAGGATAAAGAACCGTAAAAATTGAGCTTTAAAGAGACAAATTATACAACCGTACAAAATACATGGGTTACCCATAGTGTTCCCGGGTAACACATGGTACCCACGGTATTTCGTACGGTGCAAAATGTAACAGGAACTAATAACTTAACTTTGTTGCTGTAGTTCTCTCCCTGGCTGGCACAGGTGTTGTCCAACTCCGTGGCTGACGATGCCGTCACTCTCTATGACTGGCGGTGCGGCTTCTGAAACCAAAAGAAAGTCATGTGATCAAAACAAATAGAATCATAAAGGAAATGTTTTAAGAAAGAGTTTAAGAGTTATCCATAGTGTTCAAAAGAAAGTACTGCACTCATAAAACCTCCGAATGGGAGACGTGTCCATTCTTAAGCACTCAAAATTAGGATGTTGTCTACGTTTTCTTTCTAATTAGCACTTCCCGGTTAATATCGTTTAAGAAGTTCCAGGCATGAGTGAGTAGAACCCCGACCTATCCATTCCGAATATCTGATTTCGGGTATATGAATTGTTCTGATCTCAAAAAAATCTAAAATTCATTTTTAAAATGCTATTCATGGGGCTGGCAACGTTTACCTCCTGATGGAGCAGTCTGGAGATTATCCTCACCCTCATTGGTTACACGACAAGTCTGTGGGACCTGTGAAGCAGATCAAACATTTCCGTAACACTTTATGCCGACTTGAAGAAATATAATTAACACGATTTGGTTTGAGATATCGTTTGCGATGACCTCTTTTACAGAGTTGTTTCTGCAGCTTTTCTCCTGGATAATACATGGCACCCGCGATATTTCGCACGCGACAAAATCTAAGATAAACTAATAACTCTACTTTGTTGCAGTCTTCCGCTCCGTGGATGGCGGCGGCGTTGCTCTCCTCTCCCGTAGCTCTCGGTGCGGCTTCAGAAACAAAAAGACAAACATATAGGAAAAGGATATAGAACCATAAAAACTGTGCTTTAAAGAGACAAATTGCACAACCGTACAAAATACACGAGTTACCCATAGTGTTCCCGGATAACACATGGTACCCGCGATATTTCGACCGGAGCAAAATATTACAAAAAGCAAAAACTTACTTTGTTACTGTCTTCCCCTCTCCGTGGATGGCGGCGGCGTTGCTCTACTCCCCCATAGGTCGCGTTTCGACTCCAAAAAAAAAAAAGTAAGACTGACATATAGCGAAAGGATATAGAACCGTAAAAATTGAGCTTTAAAGAGACAAATTATACAACCGTACAAAATACATGGGTTACCCATAGTGTTCCCGGGCAACACATGGTACCCACGGTATTTCGTACGGTGCAAAATGTAACAGAAACTAATAACTTAACTTTGTTGCTGTAGTTCTCTCCCTGGCTGGCACAGGTGTTGTCCAACTCCGTGGCTGACGATGCCGTCACTCTCTATGACTGGCGGTGCGGCTTCTGAAACCAAAAGAAAGTCATGTGATCAAAACAAATAGAATCATAAAGGAAATGTTTTAAGAAAGAGTTTAAGAGTTATCCATAGTGTTCAAAAGAAAGTACTGCACTCATAAAACCTCCGAATGGGAGACGTGTCCATTCTTAAGCACTCAAAATTAGGATGTTGTCTACGTTTTCTTTCTAATTAGCACTTCCCGGTTAATATCGTTTAAGAAGTTCCAGGCATGAGTGAGTAGAACCCCGACCTATCCATTCCGAATATCTGATGTCGAGTATATTAATTGCTATGATCTCAAAAAAATCTAAAATTCATTTTTAAAATGCTATTCATGGGGCTGGCAACGCTTACCTCCTGATGGAGCAGTCTGGAGACCATCCTCACCCTCATTGGTTACACGACAAGTCTGTGGGACCTGTGAAGCAGATCAAATATTTCCGTAACACTTTATGCCGACTTGAAGAAATATAATTAACACGACTCGGTTTGAGAGATCATTTGGGATGACTTTTCTGTTTTGGAGATTTGTTTCTGCAGCTTTTTTCCCGGATAACACATGCCACCCGTGATATTTCGTACGCAGCAAAATGTAAGATAAACTAATAACTTTACTTTGTTGCTATCTTCCTCTCCGCGGATGGCGGTGGTGTTGCTCTCCTCCCCCGTAACTCTCGGTGCGACTTCAGAAACAAAAAGCAAGACAAACATATAGGAAAAGGATATAGAACCATAAAAACTGCGCTTTAAAGAGACAAATTACACAACCGTACAAAACACACGAGTAATTCATAGTGTTCCCGGATAAAACATGGTACCCGCGACATTTCGTCCGGTGCAAACTTTAAAAGAAACTAAAAACTTACTTTTCTTTCAGTCCCGAGCCGGACTAACCACCATTACTGCCACCATTACTGCCAAAACCTAGGATACTGTGCTGTCATTTGACATTGCTGTCATAGTCCCTATCCCCAAGCGGTCTGTGTCACAGCAGCGAGCGGGGCTCTCCTTGTGGTGCTGTCATTCACTGTTCAGCATTTTGAAAACCGAATAACAAAACATATGGTGCCGAAACAAGAATTTTCCTACACAATATTTGTACAAAATATGAAAGAAATCAAATCAAAAATTGTCGAAGTGTAAGCAGTTTGAAAACTTGCCAAAAACAAAAAAAAACAAAAAAAAAACAGACAACGGTTATAACAAAAAACGAAGAATTTCCTGGAATATTGCGACTATCAAACGGCTTGTACGGTTGCCAACAAATGGTAATAGCACTTTAACCTGAATGCCCAGCGACATTGTGACCAGCTAAGATCCAGTGAATCAAACATCAAAATGCTCGTAGGGTCGCCAGAAAGTGATAAAAACTTCATCCTGTCAACAAACATGTGGCTAAAACCTCACCCTGTCAACAAAAAAAGAAAGTCCAAGGACAAAGACCAGTCGAGATCTAGTGAATCAAGTATTAAAAGGTTTACAGGGTCGCACAAAAAGAGATGGTAGTATTTTAAAAAGTGGTTACTGAAAACATTTCAAAGGCCGGCGTTTGCCTATAATTTCTGGCGGATCAAGAAGCAAGATTGTCCGTGGGCCAATGCCCCACCATACGAATACTTATATCAGTATTTATGACATGAAATTATAAAAGTTAATCAAAATTTCAAGACAGTAAGGCTATATCCCTGGCACCAGTTAAGACTGTAACACATTTACCACCCATATTTAATGCAATTTTAGTGAACTAATGGCGGACACCTTCATCGAAAATTTCAATAGAGAAAGGCCATAAACCTGACGACAGTTTGTTTGTTTGGTGTTTAACGTCCCGTTCACTAACCAAGATGGGTATATTAGGACGCACTTGCCAAACAAACAAGTGGGGAAAAAAGAAGGAAGAATGAAGAAATAGTAAAAGAAGAGTTAGAAAGAAATTCCGATTAGTCGCCTCTTACGACATGCACGGAACAGAACGCAGTGGGTGTATTCTTAAGATTCCCCCCACCCAACAGGGGGATCTGTCGTCAGTAAAGATGCAAATAAGATATTGGATTTTCGCAAATATTTCTCCTGTTTTTTTTTTTTTTTTTTTTTTTTTTTGTTTTTTTGAATAACCACAACAAATAATAACATCAAAGTAAGTATCAATGACGCCATCTTTAACGACAGTAAGATTATATCTCTGCCGTCCGTTCAAATTTTACTGAAAAAAATGAATCACCAAAAAAAAAAAAAAAAGGTAGTAGCAAGGGAGGTAGCAATGCCTGTTACATACGGGCGAATGCCAAAAAAAGGTTAAATCAAGGCGGACAATAAACCCTCTACCTCCCATAAATACTTAAATACTTTGAGACTTTCAAAAAAGTGATTTTTTTACTAATATTTCCGTTAATGTTTAATGTTTGGAGAAACACAAAAAAATTATGATAATAAATAAATAAATAAAAAGAAATAAAATGAAATAAGTAATAACTAGAGCAATGTGCATAACCCACATATTCCCCACAGGGACCCCATCAGTTAAACACGGCCATCAATAGTCAATCAAGAGCTGAAATTTTCTTAGTCCAGCTGGTCCATTTTCCTTGGACGAGCCTGGCTATTTTACAATACCTATTTGTGTTTGTTCCCATAGAAGTTACATACCAAGTTTCATTTTAATTCTTGCAGCAGTTTTACGTTATCGTGTTAACAAGCTGTTGATGACAGATCGACAGACCGACACGTGGCCGATCGCATACATTCCCCACAGGTTCTACCTGTGGGGAATAAATGAAGCCATTTACCAAAATTTAGTGAATCGCCAAAAAGGTAAACTTTAAAAGAACCACATGGGGAGCATTCTTACATCATTTGAAAGAGCTCGATTAAAACTGGGAGAAGCATTTAAAGTAAAAGTTCACACATACATACATACATACGCACATACAGACGATGGATGCGCCCCCCCCCCCCCCCCACCATTGTTGTGATCATACCAGCCCGAATTTGCTCAATATAGAAGTCGAAACAATTGCCTCCCCGCCTTCCCGGGACGTCAGATCAACGCCAGCTTTTGATTGTTCAGCGATACGTCTAACTCCGATTATCTGGCGTCTCATCAACGTTGCCTAAAGGTTGCATATTGAAGTCAAAACAACGTTCTGGCGATGTGTGGGTATCAAGTAAATAATAATCTAGAATCAACACGAAGACTGCGACAGTCATAGTGTTGTCACTCCTCCGTCACAGTACCTCCGCCCTTGGGGTAATCCGTTCACGCACAATAGGTAAAAGAGGACTTCCAATGATGTTTTTCAAAATAATTTGGGAAAATTTTTTTCGGCGAAAAAAAGTTTTCTTGAAATTCTCATATTCTACATCCTCATTTTGGTCTAGGATTAGCAATAAAGGAAGATTTGACCCAAACAGATACTTCCAGACATGGCAGTGGTCAAATATGCCACGTTTATGGTAAGCACAGGAACGCCAATGAGGAACAGGGCGGCCCGTACCCCCTTGCCCCTCCCCCTCAAATACTCCCCTCCTCCGGCACCCTCCCCTGCACAAAGTGTTTCCTCCCATAAGGCCCGTCCCCCCTACAGCCAAGTACTCCCCTCCCCATCGGGCCCGTTGCCACCTTCCCCCAAGCACTCCCCCCCCCCCCCCTCCCTGCCTGTTCTTTCCCGCCCAAAGCAAACTTCTGTCAGATACTTTTTTAAAATGTATTTTAAAAACATATTTCTTTACAAAATAATATACTTCATATCCTTTAACACGTTTAATTTTTGACACACACTTTTCAACATCAAAATACACACTTTAGCTTCTTTTGCTGAAGGTACAGAAACCGTTCCAAATACAGTTTATTCTGTCTTTACTTTGTAAACTCCATACCAATCCTGAAGTCGGCCATTAAACGGGGATAGGGTCTACGTAAGACGTACTTCTTTGACCTTTTCCGTCATACGGTAACACATACACTTATTTCCAACATTTAATTCCAAAATCTATTGTTGCATTCGTAAATAAAAAACTCCTTTCTGATTGGTCGACAGGTGTTTTAACAAAACCGACTGTCACATAGTCAACAAAAATAACTGTTAGACGGTCCAGCGTTAAGTATTTTTTAATGCAAATTGAGTCGTAAGTGACGTGTTAGGTCAATAAAAAGTTTTAGAAAATGTGAGATTCGTATAACATTTCATACCTCGAGTAAACAAAACTGCATGTCACTCTCCTAACTATAACACAATTGTACAATGTGTTATTGCAATTACTCACTGTTTCAATCTATAAATGTCTTCGGTGGATGCAACAACAATCTCGGATTGCAACTTAGTCACTGCACAATACTCTAAGTATTAATTCTACAAATACATTTCTAGGGAACAACGCCCCAAGGGGCAAACAGAACCAGGAGGGAAACGGCCAGGGGGAAACGGGTCGGTGGGGCGGAGAGGGTAACGGCCTCTTTCCCCATAGTCTATCCCTGTAACTACAACCACCTACAACTGTAACTAAAGAACTTGAGACCCTGGCTTAAACATAGTGCGTTTCATAAATCTGGAATATTTGGGGGGAAGGGGGGGGGGGTTTGGGGAGGGGGGTTTGGGCAGGAAAGAAATTTTGCGTCAAATTTTCGTGTGTTTTTTTAGCTACAGTCCATGTAACTCCGTACGCACGCATACCAAAACACACTCATGCATAACTTTAAATTTTTATAAATTTGCAATTGTACACAGCTCTGTACGGCAAACTCCAACAGCAAGGTCCTCAATAAGGCTCAATAATCAAAAATTACTCTGCAGGCAATACCACTTCAGTTATCACACCCTGTATTGCCCACTTGAAAATTGTTTAAAACTGACTGTCATTATCCCGTATGTAATAAAAGGCAGTATGACACTCAAATAAGAAAAAATGAAGAAGCGTCTGTCGCCAACCGTGACTATGACTGGCACCACTGACGTCAGAAAGCGATGCCGGAGGGTAACAGCTGCTGCTATGACTGGTACCACTGACGTCAGAAAGCGATGACGCAGGGTAACAGCTGCTGCTGTAACTGGTACCAATGACGTCAGAAAGCGATGACGGAGGGTAACAGCTGCTGCTATGACTGGCACCACTGACGTCAGAAAGCAATGGCGGAGGGTAACAGTTGCTGCTGTGACTCGCACCACTGACGTCAGAAAGCGATGACGGAGGGTAACAGCTGCTGCTGTGACTCGCACCACTGACGTCAGTACAGTGGTGACGGAGGGTAACAGCTGCAGCTATGACTGGTACCACTGGAACGACGAAGGAGGGTAACAGCTGCTGCTATGACTGGTACCACTAGATGTCAGCGCAAGGATGAGGGAGGGTAACAGCTGCTGCTGTGACTCGCACCACTGACGTCAGAAAGCAATGACGGAGGGTAACAGTTGCTGCTGTGACTCGCACCACTGACGTCAGAAAGCGATGCCGGAGGGTAACAGCTGCTGCTATGACTGGTACCACTAGATGCCAGCACACCGATGAGGGAGGGTAACAGCTGCTGTTATATATGTGTCTCTACTGCTGGGGGCACTGTACGTCGGCACAGGGGTCGGGAGGAGTGCACACTCGGTATTCTTCCTCCACAACAGGAGATGAAAACCCAGGATTTGGTGTGGACAGAATGTTAAATCCTTCGCCATAGTCTTTGTTCTGTTGAATATGAAACAGACAGCGAAGCATTATGACAAGTCAAAAAATAAAAATTACTGATACCAGTACCTCCAACTGAAATTTATTCGCACAACTTGTATTACAGGCAACTATTTCACCGCAGCACACTTTATCTCTTGGACAGTATAACACGTTCATTGCATTCACATTTTATAGTACTTGTGTTTCATGTAATTTTTCAAGGTTTTATATAAAAGGAAACCTGTCTGAACTGCGTTTGGAGATTCGGTACATATTACATGAACTTAATGCCATTCATTTTTGTAATATATTTACAGATTTACTGCGCACTGCAGAGTGTTATTTCTTCTTTCAACACAAACCGTCAATAATTTACCTTATTTTTGGCACTGCGCACAGGTGTAGTCAATCTGTTAGCTGACGATGCTATCGGGGAATTGGCTATTTCTGAAAAAATAATCCACGCAGAAACACTGATGACATCACATTCGGGTCCCCAAGGTTGTTTTTCGGGTAATATTCCCTGGGGGTGGGGGGAGAGGGAAGGTTGGCACCAGCTTCTGGGATTGCTTCCCGCATCATCGCGAAGCTCAGACTTGATGATTGATTTGTAAACACCAAACCATAGAGCTTATTTAGCGTGTTCTGAATGTGTTTTTCGTTTGAAATCCCACACGTTTAACCTCTGTAACGAATCTGGCGGACTGAGGGAAGGAAGGGGGTGGGGGGGGGGGGCTGGGAGTAAAGGCATGTGTACTGAAGCTTGTTTTTCAGGAATTGTCACGACGGCTTAAGCCAGGAAGAAAAAAGTCTCGTTTCTCATTTTTTCTTTCTCCTAAATATGACCAGGCCAGTTTCTCGAAAAACTAGGCCAGGGCGGTATTTGGTATCAGTCAAAAAAATTGTTCTTCCGCAAAGGTTTAGGTCTCAATAAAACGGTTATAAATAAGCACAATAGATTTTTACTTTACGGCATTTTGTAATGTGCGAGTGATCTTAACAAGCAAAAACAAGCGATGTCGGCGTGAGGTGAAAACTTTAAATGCAAATTCCGAACTGTTTTTGTCATCTACATTAACCTTTTTCTGCTGTAAATTTTTTATATTTTTTCCTGTCACTTGCGAGAAAATAAGACCCTAATACTCCTTCACAGTTCAAATTGCTCACCTCTTAAAACATGGCGGTCAGCTAACTTCCTCTTTTCGTGCATTTGTTTTTTACACGTGGTTACTTCTTGCCTGTAAAAAATATAAATGTCAATGTGGTATCATAGCACGGAGGGGAGGGGGGGGGGGGGGGGAGGGGGCGGTGGTTACAACAGCGCGCGCCATTCCGATTTTTTTCGCGAATACAGAACGATCCGCCTTTGAAAGAAACAGCCGCTGATATATCCCTCCCTGAATATTTATTATTCCCAGTAAGGCCCTTGCACTTTCTTTTTATGCAGCTATCTGCCTGCATACATTATTTTTCAGCACTGGCTGCTGTTGTTTTGTGTTCTAACAGGGTATACATTTTAATGCGTGTCTCCAATTTAGTTTCAATAAATAAACTTCTCTACTTTTTCTTCTTTTTTCACGTCACTGTTTCAATCAGACGCTTGGCAGACGGCTTGTTTCGACGGTTAAACGCATATGGGAGTCCGCCATGTTGTATTGCCGGAACGTCATGACGCCATGCAACAGCCAATCAGGTACAGACATCCCCCCTCCCCCCCCCCAAAAAAAAAAAAAAAAAAAAATGCAATTTTGGGGAAACTCGATCCAGAATGGACATGTGTTACAGAAAGACTACATGTTTTAGACAACATTTAATTTCTAGGGAAATTTTAACGATTTTGATAAAAGTTTGGTTGATTGAAATTGGTATTAGTGATAGATTTTTAATGGTGAAATTTTTATATACCAATTGGCAGGATCAAAATCTGCAAGAAAAGGGCTTTGACGAAATATTTTGACATACACTGGACAAAAAGTGATCCGTGTCAGCAAGCCCGCGATATTGGGCTCGTACAAAAAGAACTTGGCCATTACCTCAGATCTTTGATAATACTGGATTGGCTGGCTTCCTTCTTCTTCAGCAACTGCAGTTCGTCCCTGAGGTACCTCACCTCGCTCTCATGTCGCTTCTTCTCCGTCTCCAGGCGACACTTCATGATGTCCGCCGTCACGCCGCTCCCGCTTATGTGGCACTCAGTGGCCTCCCTATGCAAGGTACGTCACAGTTTTAAAACGACCCCGTTATATCTACTTGACCCTTGAACTTGAGCGGGAGCGGCGCTCAGTGGCCTCCCTGTGCAAGGCACGTCACAGTTTGAAAACGACCTCGTTATATCTACTTGACCCTTGAACTTTAAAAAAAACCTAATAAATAGGTCAATCAATAGATAAGGGTTACCCCTTTTTAAATGTAGATGTTGTTGGAAGGGGTGATATGATTTATGCTAAATTTTCGCGCAGACAGAACACTTGAGGCATCGCTGTAAACACCAACCAGATACTGAATCCCCAGCCGCAAATCACGGTGACCACAGTCCCCGACGGACCCCAAATCCTCGATAAACAAAAACCGAATTTTTTTTTCATCTAAAATTGCGAACCCTACAATACACACAGGCATTGGGACAAAGAAAGCAGTATGCAGGAATATTACTGGTGTTGCAAGAATACTTGGTCAGCTTTTAGTTTGCCAATTTGATTTTCAAGCTGGCTAATAATTATTCGTTTTTTTTTCTGGCCTTCAGTTTCTTCCAATAAAGAGCAAATTCTAAATAAAAGGCAAAACTGATTAAAGAATTCACCCATTTCAGAAATCAATCAATTCGTCGATACATTAGATACAGAATATGTTAACTACTGGGCACATTTTATTACTCTGGTGTTTAGAGCTCTCTCAGCGTGTACTTGATACTGCCATAAGTGCGTAACAGTTGACAGGAACCATGGCAGACATAATGCAGAAATATCATTGAACCAATATACTTACCAAAACTCATGAAATAAAAATAAACTCATACTCGTGTTTTCAAATGATGCAAAAACCCTCTCTCAGAAATATCGTTGTACCAATGTACTTACCAAAACTCATGAAACAAAAATAAATTCATACTCGCGTTTTCAAATGATGCGAAAACCTTCTCTCAGTTTCGCGCACTGTTCGCACTCGCCTTCGAGACTCGCACCACCAGTGCTACAGGCTGTAGACGGGTTTTTCGTGTCATTTGACGTGTAACAGTAAGCTTGGTCTCACCTAGAGCGGTAGGGCTGTTGGACTTTTTCTTGTTTGATCAGCTCCTTGCGTTGGTCTGTGATTACTCCTTCAAGCCGCTCTTTCTGTTCCTGATACAAAACGTCAGACGTCATTTTTACGTCAAACAGTTATTCGAAAACAGGGACAAAAGGAAAGAACCCCCTTGGTGTGCGGACCTGGCCGGTAAATAAACAAAACATAATGATTCAAAGCAAAGTCACACCAAATCTGTGAAGAAAATTGACCAGGCCACAGAACTCCAAAATAAAAGTAACAAGCAATTGCCATGTTTATTCCTATTTTTTACTTTCGCCGTTTTTCATTGTTCAATTTCTGGTGCCATCTCTTTTTTTATTCTCAATTCAATTTTTAAGACAGAGACGGGAAAAACAATTTATTTCACAACAACATTAATTTTTTTCCACCTTTAATGCTGCTATCGTTTGTTGCATTTCTTGCATGCGCGCATTGAGTCTGTTTATTTCGACCTTCAGATTGGCGGTCTGGCCCTTGTCAGCACGCATCATCGACGCTTTCCTGTAGCCACGACAACATAGAACAAGGCCGTTAGGTGACAGTGCTCAGGGGTCGTCAGAATAACAACACAGAACAAGGCCGTTAAGTGACAGTGCTCAGGGGTCGTCAGAACGATAAGACAGGACAAGGCCGTTAGGTGACAGTGCTCAGGGGTCGTCAGAATGACAAGACAGGAACCCGCACTGCGACTTACGACCCGCACTTAGTGGACATTTTCATTCTTATCAAAACATTTTTTGTGTCCTCAACATTTATTTCGTTTTGGGCTGCAAATTCTAGATTGTGTTCATTAAGACGACACCATAACTGAATAGAGATGCAAAGGTGCCTTAGTTCCCTTTATTTTGTTTATGTTGAAGTGACGGCGCACTATTCAAACTAGAGCAGTGTGCATAGCCCACATATTCCCCACAGGCCCCCCATCAGTTAAACACGGCCATCAATAGTTGAAATTTTCCAAGTCCAGCTGGTCCATTTTCCTTGGGCGAGCCTTGCCCATTTACAATACCGATCTGTGTTTGCTCCCATAGAAGCCACATACCAAGTTTCATTAAAATCCTTGCAGGAATTTTTAACTTATCGTGTTAACAAGCTCTTGATGACAGACCGACCGACAGACCGACAGACACACGCGGTCGATCGCACATATTTCCTGTCGGGAATAAATCATGCAAACACACACTGAACATTTCAGCGGAACGTATGAACCCTTTACGTCTCATTAGTGATGCTAACATGCTCTAGCCAGTCTAAACTACATTCACAGTATTCTTGATAATTTAAAAATAAAAAGAAGGATTAAATAATAGCACTTAGTGACGTCATAACCGACAAAATTCCATAGCCATTTTATTTGATGTTGGACGACAGCAATTTCATTCTAAATGTTTTTATTTTAGATAAAATTGTGATGTTTTGCTAAATGAATAAAGAATGGGATACAGAATCTAAAAACTGACGCCGATGTATTGCGAACACAGATAAAGAGTAGATAAACAACAGCGCGCATAGTCCCAATATATGGACATTCTTTGTGGAAGAAATAAATGGCATCCGTTTAACACCTGCTGAGATATAGCGCGTACAAATTCATCACTAATAGTACGAACAGACGCACGGACGCGCCCCGTTTCATGTGCTCCCCACTCTGCGCCAACTGCCGTGGCGGGGAACTAATAATTTCTATCATTTTTTATTATAACTGCATTAACTCTGTGTGCAATGAGGTCCACAAAGACACGTACAACTTCTCAAGCTGCTGCTCCACGGCCGCTTTCTCCATAGATTTCTGCATCAGTTCCTCGTCTGCCTCATCACAGCATCGCTTCAAGCGGTCTTCCTCCTCCTTCGCCTCGGCTTGAATCTCCGCCACCCTCGACTCAAGCTCGCGTACTTTTTGTCTAAGGTGCAAAACAAGAACATCATAAGCTGCTGACTTGCAGTTGGTATGGGAATTACGTAACAATGCTATGACTTTAAGGGATTTCACAAATTCCTTAAACTCTTTAGGGATTTCGTGAAAATGCTACAATCTTAGTACCTTTCTCACACAGATTCCCTAAAACACCTGTTGCATAAAGTGTTTATACGAAGCGCAATCATCTAAGCTATAACCAACAGAACCATTTGAGTACTGAAAAGAGGGAATATTTTTTTCCTTAAAATTTCTTTAACACATCTTCTGAAATAATCACCTGCACCTGCACTTTATAAACTTAATATAATAAAGTTTTTTTTTCGTTGTGAGCAAACCGTATTATGATCCTGGCTGAACAAATAGAGAACACAGAGAGAACTTTACAATAAAGGAAAAAATCTGTTTCCCGAAGCTTTTTACATGAGAGAAAATAAACATAAACCTACACAAGATTTTTATTTTCCAAGACTAAGCGCTCGCTGTTTTTGCCCATGTCACTGCCCTGCAGGGCTGACAATGAACCGGGTGCGTTGTTGGCTCCTGGCACTTCAGCTCTCTGGTCCTTGTTACCACAGGCGATCGATTTTTTTCTGTAACCAAGGCAGCGGAGAAAACCAAGTAACCAAGTACGCAGGTCATTCGAACATAGGAGAATTCACAAAACTGTGTTTATATTATTATTATTATTATTATTATTATTATTATTATTAATTTTATTATGAGCTAAAAATGTTACCATGGAAAACCTCACCCAGCCGAGACCCAGGCAAACCCGAGCCCAAAATACTTCAAAGAAAAATCTGAATTACTGTTGCAAATGGCAAAATTTTGGCAAATCGATTTAACTTCAGGCGATTTGTCGATGAGCATAACAAAGAAGCACATACGAAACGTTTTTATTTGAAGTATAAAAAATGGTCCTTTTAAATATATCACTGTTTACATATAGACCCACAAAGACACGTACAACTTCTCAAGCTGTTGCTCCACGGCCGCTTTCTCCATAGATTTCTGCATCAGTTCCTCGTCTGCCTCGTCACAGCATCGCTTCAAGCGGTCTTCCTCCTCCTTCGCCTCGGCTTGAATCTCCGCCACCCTCGACTCAAGCTCGCGTACTTTTTGTCTAAATGTAAAACAATAACAACATGAACTGCAGACTTTAAGCTGACATGGGAATTTGGTAAAATTGCTTTGGCTGTAACAGATTTCTTAAATTCCCCAAACGATCATGGCTGAACAAATGGAGAACACATTTCAGACAGAACTTTACAAGAAAAGAAAATTTCAGTTTCCCGAAGGTTTTTCACAAAAGAGAAAATAAACATAAACCTACACAAGATTTTTATTTTCCAAGACTAAGCGCTCGCTGACTTGGCCCATGTCACTGCCCTGAAGGGCCGACAATGAACCGGATGCGTCGCTGGCTCCTGCTGGCATGTCTTTCTTAGCTGTCTGGTCCTTGTTACCACAGGCGATGGACTTTCTTCTGTAACCATAGCAACAGAGAAAACCAAGTATGCAGATCACTCTAAAATAGGAGGAGAATTCACAAAAATTTCTTTATATATTAGTACTATTTTATTATTACTTTAAAAAATGTTGTCATGGAACACTTCACTCATCCGACATACTCATGCAAACCGAGCCCTAAATACTTCCAACAAAAATCCAAAATACTTTTGTGAGTCGCAAAATTTGGCAAATGCATTTAACTTCTAGCGATTCGCCAATGAGTGTATCATCATCTAGACCTAATAATTAATAGAGCTGACGACCCATTGGTTGAACATCGGTCGCGAGGACCGTTGCTCTGCGACTACTTCAGCGTTTTATCTAAGGTAAACTTCAACAGCTTGAACTTGCTCATGCATTAAGTGATATCAATTCTGATGGTAAGGATGTGTATGTTTTGCTGAGTGAATTCGACGCAAAGGCGCACGCAGTGTTAGACAAGCATGCACCCCTTTGCAGTTAAGACATTCATCAACGCCCGTAGTCCTTCGTTCAACAACATTGTAAATGTCGTTTTGAAAGACGCTTAAGTAGGCACGACTGCTGTGAAAACCCCTTGCAATATGCACATGCTAAAAACGAAGTAAACCATCTCTTCGATGCAACGAGACCATTTTCACGAAGAAATTAATAGCAAAAGGAAAGACTAAACGTCATTCTTTAAGGTCCACGATAAAGTTGCTGTTCAATATCCACAAACTGACTCAGATAAAGAACTCGCAGAAAGTTTTGTGAACTTGTTTTAAAAAGTAAACATTGAAAAGATAAGCAAAGCTCTTGAGGTGATGAGCACTGGTCTTGACCCCTCCACGACTGAAAGGACGATTGCGACTCACCAGAAGGAATTTAGCGCGTTATCCCAGGAGCAAGTAAAAATATATCCTAAAGTCTCCAAGCACTACCTGTGCTTTTGGATACTCTCCAGGCAGAGCTTCTGAAAGCTTCTGTGGACGAATTACTGCCACTTCTAACTAACATTATCAACGAATGTCTTTCTTCAGGCACCATGACATCCGTGTTCAAGGAAGTCATTATCGTATCGTTGCCAAAGAAACGAAATCTATATTTCAGAAATTTTAGACTCATCTCAAATTTACCGTTCTTGTTTAAAGGGATGAAAAGGATTTCAGAAAGAACTCAAAGGGTGATAATAAAAGGGGTAAAATCAGTTAACGTCAGTTTTTCGACAGGCTTCCCGCAAGGCGGTGGTCCTGATCCATTGGGCTATTCTCGGTATACCAAATGAGGCGCACACATTATCCTGCTATTCTTCAGACTGTACCATTTCTTCGCTGATGAAAGCTAGCAGTATTCGCCGTTCCGTCAATCCATCTTACAAGAACAACTAAATGCAAAGTATTCGTTGCAGCAGTGCATCTAAAGAGTATCGAATTGGATGTCATTAAACAGCCTAAGGCTGAATATGGATAAAACTGAACTTATTGTATTCGGAACCAGGCAACATTTGTCTAACGTGAAATCAACCAAATCAGCGGCTGCAACGAAACAATAGAGTCTACACCAACAGTTAGAAATTAAGGGGTGTAGATTAAGAACTTGCAATGCACCACGTATTTCACACATTGTGAAATCAGCGAACTTTCACAAGAGAAAGTGCGCTCCGTTAAGAAATACTTGACAACAGATGCTATGAAAACAGCTGTTTACTGCTTCATTCTGTCGCGGCTGAACTAATGTACTAGTTTGATTTATGGGAATCTCCTAAAACTTACTATATCGTTTCCAGAGAATCCAAAACGCTGCAGTTAGACACATTTTAGGCGTACGAAAGCGCGATCATCTCAAACATGCCCTCAAAGCACTCCACTGGCTTTCGGATCGGGCCAGGATCGAACACAAGATCCCTGTTATCACTTACAAGACCCTTAGTAGCGATAGGCCTGAATACCTCAAGGCTATGTTGACACCCGGAAAAGGCTCAAATCTCTACGCTCAAATGATTAAGTATTATTTAGTATTGCTGCTCTAAAAATATGGAGCTCCTTGTCACCTAAGTTAAAGACTAAAGAACTGCCAAATTTTAAAAGAGATCTTAAATATTCTTGTTTAAAATGGCGCACAGACCAAGCAGTGTTATCTTTTATCTTTATATTGCTTAAGGGTGGAACTGACAGAACTGAAACTGCTAAGAAGTTGGATACTGTGAAGTGTTTTGAGCAAACCTTTGGAAAAACGCTATATAAAACTTAAATGATGATGATGATGATGATGATGATGATGATGATGATGATGATGATGATGATGATGAAATAGAAGCATATAAGAAAAACCCTTGTTTAAAGCATAAAAATGATCCTTTTAAATGTGTCACTGTGTACAATCAAACCCACAAATACACGTACAACTTCTCAAGCTGCTGTTCCACGGCCGCTTTCTCCATAGATTTCTGCATCAGTTCCTCGTCCGCCTCGTCACAGCATCGCTTCAAGCGGTCTTCCTCCTCCTTCGCCTCGGCTTGAATCTCCGCCACCCTCGACTCAAGCTCGCGTACTTTTTGGCTAAATGCAAAACAAGAACAACGTAATCTGGTTTTAAGTTGATACAAGAATTGCGTAAAATTGCTGTAACTGTAAGAGATTACCATAAACTTAATATTATAAAGCTTTTTTTCGTTGCTAAATGAACAAATGGAGAACACATTTCAGAGAGAACTTTACAAGACAAGAAAATGCCGGTTTCCCGAAGATTTTTCACATGAGAGAAAATGACCATAAACCTACACAAGTTTTTTATTTTCCAAGACTAAGCGCTCGCTGTTTTGGCCCATGTCACTGCCCTGCAGGGCTGACAATGAGCAGGGCGCGTTGCTGGCTGCTGCTGGCACGTCTTCCGGGTGGACACCGAGTTTTTCTTTTTCAGCTGTCTGGTCCTGGTTACCACAGGCGATGGACTTTTTTCTGTGACCATAGCAGCACAGAAAACCAAGTATGTAGGTCATTCGAACATAGGAAAATTCATAAAAATGTGCTTATATATTATTATTATTTTAATATTAGTTAAAAATGTTGCCATGGAAAACTTCATTCACCCGACATACTAAGCCAAACTGAACCCAAAATACTTCAAACAAAAATCCAAAGCACTTTTGCAAATCCGTTTAACTTCCAGCGATTTCAAATGAGTGTAACACAGAGGCACATAACAAATGTCTTTATTTAAGGCATAAAATAATGGTCCTTTTAAATTATCAGTTTACAATCACACCCACAAAGGCACGTACAACTTCTCAAGCTGTTGCTCCACGGCCGCTTTCTCCATAGATTTCTTCATCAGTTCCTCGTCCGCCTCGTCACAGCATCGCTTCAAGCGGTCTTCCTCCTCCTTCGCCTCGGCTTGAATTTCCGCAACCCTCGACTCAAGCTCGCGTACTTTTTGTCTAAGGTGCAAAACAAGAACAACATAAGCTGCTGACTTTCTGTTTATATGCTACAAGAAAACTGTAAAATCAGCAGTTTTTCATACTAACTCAGCCCACTCTGAAAGTCAGCTCATCCCACCAACCAACTCAACCCAATACCGTTGAGCACCGAGCACCAAAATATACGATCTGCCCTTTTATGTTTTGAATTGCATAAAATCACAGCAGCCATACCTGCCTTTGTGGCAAATTCCAATTGCAATCAGAAAGGTAGCAATTTGACTGGGCCCGGAGGATTCACGCGATCGATGTGATCAGCCGATGTTTTTTGTAATTGTGATTTACCCCAGTTTATCGTGTTGAGTAAGTTTTGACAGGTGTTTGCCATTGGCTATTCCTAATACACCCATATACCTTGAGAAGTATAAAAAGCCTTGCTTTCGAGCTTAACACTGATCAACACGAGACACGTGTTAGCAAGATGAATGTTGAGCTGGCCGTTCGTAAATTATTATTTATTATTATTATTATGTATTTTTTGTATGGCGCTATTTCTAATTAAAGCCCTAGCCGCAAACAAAGAACGTGTAAATAACATGACAATAACTAACATATAACATAAAATGACAATAATAAATAGTGAAATTAATGTATAAATATACAAAAGAGATAAAAGTACAATATGATATTAATAAAACAAATTAAAAAGATTGGTTTTGAGTTGAGATCTAAAAGTCTTGGGTTAAAGAAATACACCCATAAGTATCCACTGTTTGAGAGAGATACACGTACATGAGTTTGCCGTTCTCGGAGGCTATGCGCTCGCTGTTCTGGGACACTTCTTTCACCCGAGCCATCATGACGGCGTACGAGCACTGCTCGCTCTCGCTCCGGCCCTCCTCCGCTTCCTTGTATGCTAGTAGCCTTTTAAAATATTTCAAAATAATTAGCAGATGTTGACTTGTTTCGAATCAGTATGAACCGTTATTGACTAGAAGGGTCAACATTTTCGTAAGTAGTGATTAATAGCTTTGTGCTGACACGAAATCAGCCATTATATGCTTTTTTACACAACGCAAAGGATCGTATTTATAACACATAAGTGCACTCTCTATTCACACAAGTGGATGGTCCTTCTTAGCACGAAGCATTGGCGACAACCAACGGCTTTAACAATCTGACGTCACCCCACCCACACACACACCAAAATAAAAGAAGCACGCTGAAATTATTATTATTATTTTATTATTATTATTATTATTATTATTATTATTATTATTATTATTATTATTATTATTACCCTGCTGACATTCTTTAGAGAACTCTGACCGAAAAAAAAAACATGACAGCAGTGCCACTCGTCACTTACTCGTCGAAGCGCGTCTGGTACTCCTCCCTCAGCGCGGCCAGCTCTGCTACGAAGGTCTGCGCCGGTGGTAGCATGTCGAAATCGTTATCCGGCAGCTGCTTTAAGCGATTGTAATCCGCTGAAAACAATCAAAAAATGAACGGAGTTCCACACCACGAACTGAACTGAACTGAACTGTCATGCTATACTTCAGTCGTACATAAACCGCACAATTTTAAGCCTGGTGTAACATACCGAGTGACTGACATATTTGTCCTTCAGGGACCGTATATTAGCCCAGGCCTAGTGTAAAATATACCGAGTAGACTGACGTATTTGACCTTCAGGGACCGTATATTAGCCCAGGCCTAGTGTAAAGCATACCGAGCAGACTGACATTTACCCTTCAGGGACCGTATATTAGCCCACGCCTGATGTAAAACCTACCGAGTAGACTGACGTTTTTGACCTTCACGGACCGTATATTAGTCCAGGTCTGGTGTAAAACATACCGAGTAGAGTGACGTATTTCTCCTGCAGGGACCGTATATTAGTCCAGGCTTGGTGTAAAACATACCGAGTAGACTGACGTATATGACCTTCAGGGACCGTATATTAGCCCAGGCTTGGTGTAAAACATACCGAGTAGAGTGACGTATTTCTCCTGCAGGGACCGTATTTCAGTCCAGGCCTGACTACCGCCGCTCTTGTAGGCCTCCACCTGTTCGCGTAGCTCCGCCTCCTTTCGTACACTCTCCTCTCGTAGTCTCGCCAGTTCCTCTGCACAACAACAAACATGAACCACGTGGATGCCATGACCATGTTTACTTTCCGCTTTATAGCTAAGATAAGGCTTATCAACACTTCGGAGGATTTCTTGTTTTTTATTTTACGTGTGGTCGGGGCCGGATATGAATCTCGCATATTCTCTTTATGCTTTACTTACGATATAATATCAAAACCAGTCACCGATACAGCTTGCTACAGCCCTCACGGATCCTTCGATCCCCCCTCCCCCGCCCTCCCATCCGGCTCCCCACCCTCCGGTCCACTTCCTCCAGACAGTGACCGAGCATTGTACCGCTTGCACTGTTCGCCATGGCGGTGCTGGCTTCTATGTCGGCAGAGTGGCTACTGCAGCGTATCTTGTGCTCCGTTAACTCTGCGCGACATTCCGTCAGCTGCGCGCGGCATTCCGTCAGGTCTGCGCGACATTCCTCCAACTCCGCGCCCACCCTGCAACACGTCACTTCGTTAAAAACGCGGGTAGAATAATGAAATTCAACAACTTTCCATGACGCTTTCTAGATCACTATACCTAATGAAGCTTTTCATCCAAACATCTGCCATGAACCACTATTTCAGCTATAAGCTACCGTTGTTGCATAAAACAGAACTGTTAGCTGAATTGTGCCCACGTATTCAATTTCAGTTCCAAGCATTTTTTTTCACGTAAACACAAAAATAAAATAGCATAAAATGAATTGCAAAAATAAAACTATTTACACAGCACAGCTAAATAACTGAATGCTTTAATCCTTTGGAAAAAAAAATCAACAATGAGGACAAACACACGAACGCCCGGAAGATAAACAAAAACGGGATACGTAGAGCCTTACACAGCTGCCGCCACATGACGCGCACCTAACATATGTCACTGAATAATAAAGAACGCCATTTCTTCAGACGGGACCTCCCCCCCCCCCCCCCCTCCCTCCGTCCCTTGCATCTGCCTTTTTGGAAATAACAACACCCTGCAGGATTGTTTTTCTGTTTACCTGTGTAGTTCTTCTTGGCGGTTTCTTGTCTCTTCGTCCAGGCCACTTATCTGCTGCTCGAACTTTTCCACCTACAAAAATACACACATTTTAAGTTTCAGGAAATGAGAGATTTTTTGTTTTTGTTTGAATTGAAGCAGAGAATTCACTGTGTTTTGTTTCAGGTGCAATAGTGATAAATGTGGGAGGCTAAAAGCCCGGACATAGTAGCACCAGCACTAACAGCGCCGCCTGTGTCCAGTAAGGCTGACAACGCATAACTAAGCGGTCAGGTGAAAGTTTTTAGCTTACTTACTTCAAGTCACCTGAATGGAAGACTTTGTAAAACATCGTCGATTTTTCTGACACCTGTAAATTCATCACCCGATGTATGTTTCAGGCCCTGACTATAACCTGGCTATCTCTTAAGAAAAGAGCAGGCTACAGAGAGCCCAACTCATTCAGGTCGAAAAGCGGATACCACTACATCTGCTCAGCTTGTCAAACCTGATACCACTCAATCTGTTCAGCCCGATAAACATGACACTACTACGTGGTGCGTGCGCAAACCTGACACCACTAAATCTGCTCTACTTGACACCACCGCATGGCTGGGGTGAAAATCTGACAGCAGCAAATCTGGACAATCTGCGAATAGACTGGACATTGTTAAATCCGCGCATCTTGTCCACAAACCGAATACCATCAGATCTGCTCAGACTGTGCACGAACTTGACACCACGAAATCTGCGAAGTGCCGCACCAAACCTGAAATCAGTAAAATCTCCAAAGCCCCTGAACACGTCTGACACCACTAAAATCCGCTCAGCCTGTGTACAAACCTTAGACCAATGAATCTCACAGCCTGTGTACAAACCTAAGAAAAATTAATGAACACAGCCTGCGTACAAACCTTAGACCAACGAATCTCCACACTCTGTGTACAAACCTTAGACCACTGAATCTCCACACTCTGTGTACAAACCTTAGACCAATGAATCTCACAGCCTGTGTACAAGCCTTAGACCACTGAATCTCCACAGCCTGTGTACAAACCTTAGACCACTGAATCTCCACACTCTGTGTACAAACCTTAGACCACTGAATCTCACAGCCTGTGTACAAGCCTTAGACCAATGAATCTCCACAGCCTGTGTACAAACCTTAGACCACTGAATCTCACAGCCTGCGTATAAAGCTTAGACCAATGAATCTCCACAGCCTGTGTACAAACCT
Source organism: Protula sp. h YS-2021 (assembly GCA_949752745.1). Classification (NCBI taxonomy): domain Eukaryota; kingdom Metazoa; phylum Annelida; class Polychaeta; order Sabellida; family Serpulidae; genus Protula; species Protula sp. h YS-2021. The sequence continues at coordinate 15,263,292 of OX457032.1, forward strand.
TAGACCACTGAATCTCACAGCCTGTGTACAAACCTTAGACCAATGAATCTCCATACTCTGTGTACAAACCTTAGACCACTGAATCTCCACACTCTGTGTACAAACCTTAGACCACTGAACCTCACAGCCTGTGTACAAGCCTTAGACCAATGAATCTCCACAGCCTGTGCACAAACCTTAGAACACTGAATCTCCACAACCTTTTGTACAAACCTTAGACCATTGAATCTCCACAACCTTTCTAGAAATCTTGGACCAATGAATCTCCACAGCCTGTGTACAAACCTTAGATCACTGAATCTCCACAGCCTGTGTACAAACCTTAGACAACTGAATCTCCACAGCCTGTGTACACGCCTTAGACCACTGAATCTCCACAGCCTGTGTACAAACCTTAGACCACTGAATCTCACAGCCTGTGTACAAGCCTTAGACCACTGAATCTCCACAGCCTGTGTACAAACCTTAGACCACTGAATCTCACAGCCTGTGTACAAGTCTTAGACCAATGAATCTCCACAGCCTGTGCACAAACCTTATAGCACTGAATCTCCGCAACCTTTTGTACAAACCTTAGACCATTGAATCTCCACAACCTTTCTAGAAATCTTCGACCAATGAATCTCCACAACCTGTGTACAAACCTTAGACCACTGAATCTCCACAGCCTGTGTACAAACCTTAGACCACTGAATCTCCACAGCCTGTCTACAAACCTTAGACCACTGAATCTCCACAGCCTGTGTACAAACCTTAGACCACTGAATCCCCACAGCCTGTGTACACACCTCACGAACACTCAATCCGTGGCACCCACCTTTCCCTCGTAGTCCGCTCGCAGCTCCTCTATACGAGACGTTTGTTCAGCGTCCCTCTGTTCATTCTGCGCTATCAGAAGCTCTTTCTCTTTCTCCAGCTCTTCGTGGCGCTCAACCAGCTCATTCCAATCTTCTCCCACTTCCTCATAATCCTCCTGTAATTTACAAAAAAATTCTTACATTCCTAAAAATTATTTTAAAATTTGTTATATTTATTCATTTATTTTTTCATTTGGGTTTTGAACTTTTTGAATCAAATAATCTGACTTCAACAGAACCTGTTTCATGTCTTTTTGCAGCACTTAATTGTTAAAAATTTATCAAAATAACTAGCAGCCAAAAGAGGTAATGATGAAAAAAACAATCCCCCCCCTCGACCCCCCCCCCCCCCCCCCCCCACCCCGTCCCCAAGTAAAAATAGGGCCATGCCGCCCACCTTGAGCTGCTTGTACAGCTCAGTGCCCCTCGCAATGGTCGCGTTCAGAGTTTCAATTTCCGCGCGGGTCGCATGCAGTTCCTCGTCTTTTTTACTGAGGTCAGTCTGTAGCCTCTCCAGGCTGAGTGCCTGCTGACGGGCTTCCGACGACAGACGAGTGACGTCATCATGTAATGCGGCAACCTGGTAACCAAGGCGATTTCTTAAGCTAACTCACAAGTTTGCATTTTGTCCCCTTCAAAATCTTTGAAAGATGTTCCTTGGTCCCGTGAACCAACTTAAGTGCTTAAGTACTTACTTCTGTTTTTTTTTTCTCTTTTTATTTGTTATATTTTTTATTTATTTTTTCTGCGTTAGCATTGTTTGACTCGATCCAATCAATTTCTCAGCAATCCTTTACATATTTGAGCTTCTAAATACCTGGTTCACTCACCTTATCATTATTATCGTCATCAGATTGTTTTAGATTTTCTTCTCGAAGTGAAATATTTTTGTATGGGACACCGACACTACAGACTATATAATACCACACGCACCTGTTCATCTTGGCTTTGCGTGGCCTCAGCTCTCGCCTTCTGCCGCTCAATCTCATCCCTGGCGATGTCACGCTCCAGCAGAGCTTCTACAATTTTGCTGTCCTTCACCTCCGACTCGTGCCTCAGCCGCGCCACCGTCTCCTCAATCTCACGATTCCTCGCCTCCATTTCTTGTAGCTGCCGCGTCATTTCTTGTTGCTGAGCAACCAGTTCGACGTTCTGGGATTGGGTGATGTCGTTGTCGTTGCTAAGGGTGCTTATCTTTTCTAACAGCTCCCGTTCCTTCTCTGAAGCGCTGTCACTGATTCCCTGCAGTTCACTCCGTACGTGTTTTAGTTCCACTTGTAGGCTCTCTTCTTTTGCCATGCCGCTTTCAAATAAACATTGCAACTCTTTGTTTTGAGCCTTAAACTCTTCAACCAAGGCTTGCAATTCGACCTTCTCAGATGTGAGTTCTTTCTCTTTAAGAGCGTAGTCGCTGACAGCCTCCTGCAGCTGCATATTTTCATTTCTTGAAAAAAAAATTAAATAAAGAAAAAAAAAGAGTTCACTCAAACATTACTGTATGTGCAGAGAAGCTGAACATTTTTACCTTATATTACTAATAAAGACGGCCAATCAAATCGCACCTCCGCTGAATAATGAAATCGTTCCTTATAACTGAAGGCTCGATATTTACTAATAATTTATAAATTATCTTAGATCACACAATCTTCTTCCAAGCACCACCTGCCTCCCCCCCGCACCCTCCCACCAACCCCCCCCCCCCCCGCCCCAACCCCCCACACTGAGAGCGCGCCTGTCAGTAACTTGAGACATAAGAAGCTGACCTGGCCTGTTCGTCAGAGCGGGAAACAGTCTGCAGGAGGTGTCTGTTTTCTGCTTGTAGTTCTTTGTTCCGGCTCGTTAGTACGTCCTGGCTCTGCCTGGTTTCCGTTAACGCACCTAACAGCTCCTGGATTTCTCTTAACAACTCTTCAGCTTTGTCACTTCAAAAAAAAAAAATCAGAAATTGAAAATTAGTGAATTATGAATTGCTACTCCAGCCCCAGCGCTACTCCCTTTCCGGTTCAATTAATCAAATTGTCAATTTCAATTAGAATTGCTGAAATGTTACCTTAAGGATTCTCACAACAACACGTGGCCACTTTTCTTTCTTTTCTTAAAAAGAATGAAACCTTTCTAAGATATTCTCACAGTATCACACCTCACTTATTACGCCCATCGTTTTAGTGAGAATCTTTACTCGTATCATATTTCACCACTCAGCCGTGCTGCATTTCACCACTCACTTGTGCTGTATCTCTGAATTCACTCCTGTTGTATTTCACTACTCACTCGTGCTGTAACTCCCCACTCACTCCGTCGTATATCACCACTCATTTCTGTTGTATTTCACAATTCACTCGTGCTGTACCTCACCACTCACTCCTGTTGTATCTCACCACTCACTCTTGTTGTATTTCACCACTCGTGCTGCACCTCACACTTGCTGTATTCACCACTCACTCCTGTTATATCTCACCGCTCACTCGTGCTGTTTCTCACCAATCACTCCTGTTGTATCTCACCACCCACTCCTGTTGTATTTCACCACTCACTCCTGTTGTATTTCGCCACTCATTTCTGTTGTATTTCGCCACTCACTCTTGCTATATTTCACCACTCACTCATGTGGTATCTCACCACTCACTCGTGCTGTAAACCAATACTCACTCATGTTGAATCTTCAGTTTTCTTTCCCTTTCCTCCGCCTCTGTAGCCTCTTGCTTCAATTGGTCGTTAGCTTTTGCTAAATCTTCCCCGTTTATTGTCAGCTTTGTGACTTCCTCTCTGAGAGTGGCGTTCGCCTTTTCTAGATCGTTGCCGTGCGCTGTCAGCTTGGCTATCTCCTCACGGAGCGGTCCGTTGGCATGTTCTAGATCGTTGCCGTGCGCTGTCAGCTTGGCTATCTCCTCACGGAGCTGTCCGTTGGCATGTTCTAGATCGTTGCCGTGAGCTGTCAGCTTGGCTATCTCCTCACGGAGCGGTCCGCTGGCATGTTCTAGATCGTTGCCGTGAGCTGTCAGCATGGCTATCTCCTCACGGAGCGGTCCGTTGGCATGTTCTAGATCGTTGCCGTGCGCTGTCAGCTTGGCTATCTCTTCACGGAGCTGTCCGTTGGCATGTTCTAGATCGTTGCCGTGCGCTGTCAACTTGGCTATCTCTTCACGGAGCTGTCCATTGGCATGTTCTAGATCGTTGCCGTGAGCTGTCAGCTTGGCTATCTCCTCACGGAGCGGTCCGTTGGCATGTTCTAGATCGTTGCCGTGAGCTGTCAGCTTGGCTATCTCCTCACGGAGCGGTCCGTTGGCATGTTCTAGGTCGTTGCCGTGCGCTGTCAGCTTGGCTATCTCTTCACGGAGCTGTCCGTTGGCATGTTCTAGATCGTTGCCGTGCGCTGTCAGCTTGGCTATCTCCTCACGGAGCTGTCCGTTGGCATGTTCTAAGTCGCGCTGTAACTCGTTAGCCGCTTCGTCTTCCAGCTCGCTGCTTTCCGGGGCTGTGCCAAGGAGCGAGCGCTGCGGAAACATTCCTGCAGAAACAACTGCCAACTCTCCGCCACGCATCGCACTGACATGTACTTTGTGTCATATTCAGTCTATTGTCCCCAGTTATATGCTAACATTTTATATCGTGGACACCAGAGACGGACAGACAACTTAAAAGTGGGGACCACCCATGCGGACCAGAAAGTTCAACTCTCACCTCACCCCTCCCGCCAACCCCACCACCTAGGGAAAATACGCCCTCATCTATTAATTAACTGTAAAAGGGTACAAGCTCAGACCTCCTTGCACACGTATATTGTGGACTAGAGGTGTGACGGTTCACCTCCGGCTCGGTTCGATTCGGTTCGGTTCGGTTCAACAAAAATTTTCGCTTCGGTTCGGTTTTTTTCGGTTCGGTTCAGCAAAACCAACCGGTAGTTTTCTTTTCAAATATATATATAGATATCTCAGGGCTGGTAGAAATCATGACTTTTTTTAAAAGTCATGATTTTTTACTTTTTTTATTTAAATTGACTTTATCTAAATCACCAAAAAAAATCACAGAACATTTAAAAACATACTGAACTGATTTTTCACTATTTATTAGTCTAATGCCACTGCAGTTCTCAGCAATATCACATCGAATAACATTTGCAAACAGCTTTTACGTTTCAACTATTTGTCGCATCTCTGTCGAAATATCTTTATATGCGGGAGCTAGACGTCTACCAGTCATTTTTTTTCAGATATAGTGCACCACAAATTTGCTGGGTTAATTACTCTTTGACTTTAAAATCAACAATGACAGTGACTCACAACGGGAGTACTTCTATTGACAGGGCTTATTTGTATAAGACAATAGTCTTGGCGCTGTTATTTATTAAGCAGTCTTGCTATCAGCAAGCAACTGTTTGGAAATTAGTACGGGCACCACAATGGAGAAATACCTCAGCGTGTACATAAGGCACAAAAGGTGTGGGGGTGTGGGTGACTGCGCCGCATGAGCAGCTTAAGTCGTTAATAACCTAACAATGCATCTTCACTGTGTACACTCAAGGGGCTTGTTCTAGCATTTTATTGACAAATATTGCTCTGGAACAAAAAAGTCAAAATCATGACTTTTTTTACTTTTTTATAGTGATTTAAATCGCGAATTAAATCACTGATTTAAATCATACCAGCCCTGATATATATATATATATATATATATATATATATATATATATATATATATATATATATATATATATATATATATATATATATATATGCGTGTTCATTTTTTTTATTTATTTATAATTGCCTGCACTTAATCCGATATTTCTTTTTACCTTAGAACAGATACAAAACCTAACATATAACGGTAATCAGGGTTCGCATTGGCGGGGTTTTTGTCCACTTTGTGGCATATTTTACGAAATGACTCACTTTTTCGGAATCCACCTAGTTTTTCTGGACCCAACTGAGTCACACTTTCCTTTTTTGACTCACTTTCCTGAGAACCCAGCGCGAACCCTGACGGTAATGTTTTCTATTGTCACCTCAAAGCTTACTTACACAAGAATTTACATTGTTATTGACTGAGAGACTCACATGTAGCCATAATAAACGTATGGAATTCGTTATAGGTTCCAAAAAAGTGTGTGAAATATGTTTGTTGATTTGTCCGATGTGATATATATATATGTCACGTACTATGCAGCAGTTTAAGATGCCGTTTGTTTTCTGTGGGCACTTCGCACTCCAGAGCGTGTATATAAATTGTGAACAGTGGTCAAGCATTTCAACTTGCAAAATGGCATCTAAACGAAAACACAATGATTACACAATGAACTTTGAGTTCAAAGTGTTAAAACAAATAACGACTGGCTCAAAAACCAGAACTGAAATAATGACGGAGTACGGGGTACCTAAAAATACACTTGCTTCGTGGATAAAGAATAAGGATAAAATAATCAATGGTGTTGAAACCAGCCAATTTGAGCCTGCTCGAAAACCCGCGCTCAAGGCTTGAAGGTACATCGTTGTTTTTGTCCATTCGAAAATTTGACCCCCGGTTAATTGGTACCCTCGGTTAATTCGTACTTTTTCCCTTGGTCCCGAGGAGTACGAATTAACGAGGGGCCCCTGTATATTAAAACTAAACTATACTAAAAGAACTAAAATAACATTGCCAAATTACTGCATTATCTTGTTATAAATAGCAAAAAAAAAAAACCGAACCGAAACCGTGATTGGGCTTTTCGGTTTTCGGTTCGAACCGAACCGAAGCCTTTTCTCGGATCTCGGTTTTCGGTACGAACGGTCACACCTCTATTGTGGACGGTCACTTAAAGTTTCCCCTCACTCCGAAACCCACGCCATTTTACTGCAAAATGTATTATTGAAGCATTATAGCCATCACACACTTCATAATTACTGACAAAAACCATTTTAAATAACTTAGAAACTGAAAGCAGTTCAAGTGCGAGGTGATATAAAACTCCGCCTTCTTTGTTTGAGGGACGGCTTTGGCTTTCTTTCTCATACCTGTGAGACCGACAGTTAGGTCTTCCAGTTCTTCCGCCAACGACATCGGTTGTGGTTGGCTTGATTTCCTCCTGGCCAGATCCGCTTCCAAACTGTGGGGTATTTATGCAAAGACCTTGGATATTTTATACATGGATACCTCCGACTCTAGGGTTCATATTTTGGGTCAACGTGAAATATTCTGTTGAACAGCACAGAAGGAGGGACAAGTCGTAACTGAGTCAGATCGTACCCAGGTGTGGTCGCACCTAAATTGGTCAGGTCGTCCCCCCCCCCCCCCCCCACAACACTTCTGCTCAAGCCGTATCCATATAACAATAGGTAACATAAACCGCAAATCACTGGTTACAATGTGGTCCAAACATCACTGACCTAAATGTCTCTGGTCCTAACGCCGCTCGCTCGCACAAGCGTCATTCATTCGATGTCGTCATTTTATATCAATGATAACGGTTCAGCTGTTTCTCTTGTGCATACAGAGAGAAGTACGCTGATCCGGACTCTGATTAGATCTGGGTTCTGAGTACGAACAGCGTAGATCGACGCCTGACCAAGTGATTATGGGGTCCCTCCTCGGACTCATCTCTGTTTCTACAGATACTATGTCACTTATAACCACGTCGCTATAAAAAGCTTCTAATGTATACTGTATAACGATTTCCGTACTTCACCTCCGGATAAGCAGGTGACTCGGGTACGACTTGTTCAACCATCCGTTAAAAATTTATGGCAACAAAAAATAAACCAAGACATTAAACAAAAAGGAACAGCGCTGCACACCCCGACAATGATCAAATAAACCAGCGCGTCGGAGGAAGACAAAAAATAGCGCCCCAAAATTTGATTTATAAAGCATCGTAATGGAGAAATCCTTTGAAATGACCTTTTGACTTGATTCTTGAGTTCTTCTATCATACGTGCTTGTTCCTGATTCAGTTCTCCCGGTTTCTCTTGGCAACCCGGCTCACTGCTCTGTGCCATCTCCTTGTACGCAAGCTCAAGCTGCTCCTGTTTCAATATAAACTTTGTCATGCCTTCGAACATACGTTTGCCAATTAGCTCAAGAGCTGGACGGGGAAGCGGGGGGGGGGGGGGTTGGGGGGAGGGAGGAGGTGGGGTTGGGGTGCGTTTAGCTCTTACGTATGGAAATAGAAATATTACCTGAATTTTTTATCAAAATGTAGAGTGAAGGCTGCAGTGAGTTTTTGGAAATGTGTAGGAGGAAATAAAACGTGATTTAGTATATACGCAATCGTACAAAGACTATCTGTAAAACAGCTCACCTTTAGTTCGTGTTCTCGCCTTGAGAATTTCTCTTTTTCAGCTTCCATACAAAAATCGAAGTCTCCTTTTTCATTTTCCAGCCTCGTCACATTCTTCTTTAACTCATCCTTCAACGACAACATTTAAAATAACAACTCTGAAGTAAGTAAGGAAACAACTAGTTTTTGGTGGGCAATTCCAGTGTAGATTACAGATAACTTGAATGTCGCATAAAAAACGCTTCTTTTTTCATAAAAACAGGAATAATCTTTAAAAATTGATTTCATCTTGATTATTTTTTCTTTCATTTTTCTTTTCTAAGGCAATACAATAAATTTATTTGTGTGCAACCTTAAATTAAGAAGTAATGAAACAGTTTCGATTTCTCAGACATTTTCGCGCAGCATGCACATTAATCTCACTTTTATATCACACTTGATTAAAAATCAATTAATATTGACGAAATTAGTTATTAGCTGGGATAATAAAAGGGTAAGGCGAAGAAACCACCGACCATTTGCAGAAGAAGCTGCTTGTTTTGGTCTTGGGAGACAGCGAGCTCTTTCTGAAGTTGAGTCAGTACAATCTCTGCATCTTGGCGGTCTTTCTCCAAAATGGCCTGCAAACCTTCAACGTCCTTCTCGCTACTGCTTTTATTTGACTAAATTAACAATAAATAAATAAAAATAAGAAATAAACATGCACACGTTTATAACAACGCCCTCGCCAGAAAAAAACACACAAAAAAAAAAACCGAAAAAAATGGGTGTACATATCACTTAAATATCTTCCGATATTCTGGTAAAAGGTCAATTCTTCCACCTAGAAACGACATGTCCACTTACGAGTGTGGTCACTTTCTCCATGAAGCTGATTTCTTTCAGCTCACGCTCCATCTCCGTAAATTCTTGCAATTCTTTTAGTTCTGTTTCGTACTTCTCGACATCGGATTCCAGCAGACCACAGCGTAGTTTTCTGAAATTTATGAAAACTTTTCATTTGATAGTCACACAATTAATTGTGCATTTATCTTCCCACGCGTTTACCATTTCACAGCAGACAATTATCAAATAACCAGAAAAAAACAATAAAATGGCATATCTCAGAATACACAGCAGAAATCTCTTAACATCGCCATAAAATCATGATCAACTACACAAAATTGACATATATTATTATTGTAGATGCCAGATAGGAAAGGAGAGAGACGAACATGTTGGCCAGTTCCTCGTCTCGGTCCCTGAGGGCTTTCTGTGCAGCTACGAGCTCCTTCTGCGTCGCCTCCAAATCGCCATCCACTTCCTCGCCCTTCACCGGACTTTCCTCCTCCAGTATGACTGAAACAACGAGCAAAACGCAAGGTCAACATCTCCAGGGTTGAGATTTCGCGGTCGCCCGGTCGCCCGTGGCGACCAACTTTTTCGAGTTGGTCGCCCGAGTGGCGACTAACTTTTTTCTGAGTATTTTCAGGTACATTTTGCAAAAATTGCGCTGGACGACTAACTTTTGTGCTGGGCTTCGACCAGAAAATTGTACGAAGTCTCAACCCTGCATCTCGGATATATTCTCGGGTTACATGCGGCGGGGGGGGGGGGGGGGGGGGAGTGGATATGCACGGTAGTTCAAGCAATATCAAATGTGTCACTTCAGAGAACGATTGTGAATTAGCTTATAAACTTATTATGATCAGTAATCACCTAACACACACACTTGATATTTTTGTGTTACATACTTTATAACGTCACTGGTTCACTCAACGATATCGTAAAATCATAATATCGTAAATTTATAAAGTCACTAATTTAAGGCTCCAAAATTTGACATATTCACTGAAATGACTTTACTGTTCGGTTGCGCATTGTTTAGTGTCTGTAAAACGACTATACATTAACAATTCAAACTGAGTAGATTACTCTTGGCTGTGACCTGACTATGAACAGCAAGTGTTCGTGTTGCTTTTGTTGAGCAGGTGTTTGGGCTTCATCTATTTAATGCAGGTTTATTTTTAAAACTTCTTGACTGCGATTGTATTAAGACGGTTGGCAAGTGTTGTTATAACCTTTTTAGTGACTTTACAATGTCACTGAATGAATCAGGAGTGGTATTCTGCTCTGTCCTTATATTTATGACGTCCTTATTCTTGAGATTAGATGGTTCATCCTTATATTTTTATCCTTATTTTTAAAAGACTTTGTTAAGGTTGAGGATAGAGCAGAATGGCTTTTTTATCCTTATTTTTAAAAATAGGGACATCCTTAAAAATAAGGACAGAGCAGAATACCACTCCAGTTACTGATTTGACAGCTTCAATCTAATTTATATACCGTCTTTTGACTTTGATCTCCGCGTCACATCTAAGCTCATTATCCCTATGGGTGAGTCGAAGCTGGGCGCCTCGGCGTGGAAGAGAGGCGGCAGTGACGTCACCTTCCGGATTCCATCACGCCTGCCCGGGCACCAAGTCTCCCGGCGTTTGGCCTTCAACTAAACGCAAAGCAGGTCGTGTAATAAACGTCCAAATTTCAATGCCTTTCTAAATGCCTTTCTTTCTTTTTAACTATCGCTTTTAATTGACATGCATATTTACAAATATTATAAAACTGATAATACTTCGTAGAATTCCCATGAAAAAAAAAACTAGAAAGGTGTCTGATGGAACACGGATGTCCCGACGACTGAATAAATCAAGAAAGTTAGATTAAGACAGGTCTAGTTCAAAAATGACCTTGAATGACCTGTCAAAGACAAAATATAGTTCGCGCAAAAGTCATCGACCCTGGATATTCTTGGCAGAGGGGAAATGTAAGTAGTACAGAGTCCATCCAAATGAACATTCACATCGTGAGTGTCGTCAAAATCCGCACTCTAGCTTTAGTGAAAGTGGGTTCACAAGAACCCTTAAATCCACACATACGAAAGGGTTGAGATTCAAATTCAAGCGGCGATCTCGAATGACCTCTCGAAGTCACAAAACTCGTATTAGCATCCATACCTTAGCACAATTATACAACACTTAGCCTTTAGTTTTTTTTATGTTTTGTTTCAATCACCGTAAAGCAGCAGCCGAAATCTCAAAGTATTAGGCAAAAGCCGCCATCCCCCCCTTTCCCCCTCCACCCCCCCCCCCCCCCCCCCGCTCCAGCCCTTGATTCTAGGCGGGCGGCCCACAAGCACCTTGCAGACGTCGGGGGTGTCACCGGAAGGCTTGATATGGCTGCTGACACAAATGAGGTTGGTGAGGCGTTGTATCTGCTCCTGCTGGTCTTCTCGCAGTTTCTCTTCCTTCTGAAGGCGCTGCTCTAGCTCCTGCTTCTCCTCATGCATCACGCCCGCGTCCGTTAACTTCATCTGTCTCGGCATTTATATGTCAATGATGGTAAAGTCAACGCAGAATTTTGTGAGTTCTGTTACCAATCTGATGCACAAAATGTGGTGCTGTTATATGAAATGTGCCCTTAAAAATTCTTTACTTCCATAATGATCTGAAAAAATCTATTAGAAAAATAACAAAACCTTCTTTTTCATAATTTGAAGTAAAAAATGCGACGCCATATTCCTTCTATATATATGCTGAATAAAAGAGTCAATTTATGACCTTGTCCAGTTCTTGTTGCAGTTTGCCGATTTGTTGCTTGTACCTCATGATCATGGCTTCATTCGAAAGCACCTCATTGATCACAGGCTTGTTGGTGATCTTCTTGGCGCTAGTCGCAAACTGCGAAAAATATACACACACAATAGTGTCCAAGGACAAGGTGTTCAGCTCTTGCTGGTGAACACATTCCAAAGTTACGCTTGACATGTAACTAAAAATTGTCCATCCAATAACTTTATAGTCGGTTTCGTTTGATGACTCGGCGGTGGTGGATTCAAGGAGGGGAGGGGCAGGGGGGAGTTCAGGGTGTGCAACCAAAAAAATAGACTTAAACTTCGTGTTTTCACAAAAAAATTGACTAGTGAACTTACTACTTTAGCCGATGTTTTTCAAGTTGTCAGGTCAGGTCACTCACCCTGAGAGTGGAGAGAGTTTCCTCTAAAGAAGATGGGGTACAATTGCAGATGATGGCCGTTTTCGAGTTCCCACCCAACGAGTTCTGTAATATGCGCGTCAGCTTGGAGTCCCGGTAGCTCACGTAGCTGTTCGTAACATAACGACGGTATCTATCTTACTACTATTCTTCGTTCTTAAGCAACCAGACCGTAACTTTTGACTTGGTACATAATGTGATATATTTTTTTTCCAGCATTAACAGTATCGACATTTCATAACTATTGATTTGGTACAAAATTTGATAGTTTACCGATTTTTTTCCCTCTAGCATCAACAGTTTGTTTGGTATTTTACGTCCTTTTCAGGAGCTAGGATGGCTACATCAGAACGCACTTGCTAGAGGAACAAGTGGGACAAAAGAAGGAAGAATGAAGAAATAGAAAAAGAACAGATAGAAAAAAAAGTAAATTCAGATTAGTCACATAAACAATATCCATATAACTATTAATAACATAGCATTAGGTTTTTTGGTTTAAGCAGTATAAACAGCAGTTATTTATTTTTTTTTTTTGTGAAGGTAGTAAGAGTTGCAGTAGGGGCGGCAGTAGTAGTAACACTCACCGCGCCGTTCCCGTGCTTTCACTCAGCTGGGAAATGACCTTGGCGAGGGCCGACAGACTCTTGTTGATGAAGCCGCCTTCAGCCAGACGCTGACCCACCGCCCCGGTCTGCTTCGCTTTCTCCGATCCCGCCAGGTCCACTAGATTCTGAACATTCGTAACCGGGGTCTTGGGTCAACTCGGCCCCCCTACCAACTCGGCCCCTCGTGAAAGTCAAGTCGGCCCCCACTCGGCCCTTTTACAGGTCAACTCGGGCCCTCGTGAAAGTCAAGTCGCATCCCCCCCCCCCTGCAGCTATCCCCAGGAAATCGTTGTGGATTTATGTTTGGACTGGCGGTAGGTCTTTTGCTTTGCTCTTATGAATGTTATTTAGAGTGTTATTCATGGGGGTTCAGTTATCACAACTGATAACAAGCCATACACTTTTTAACAGACTTTCCGCAAGGAAACACCCCATCTCAATCCTCCCGTCCAACGCAAACCTCACTCCGAAGCTAGCGCGCATTGTCAAGAGCTACGAGCGAAACCCCACTAACAAAGAATAAAGCCCAACTAACCAGTGACAAAATAATATACCATAGAAGAAAACGTCTTTAGTCACAACTCTATTTGAATCCATAAAAAATATGGTATCTTAAAAACACGTACCAGGGAACTGACGTTGATGCAGCTATTTCCCGTATCCTCAAGAAGCTTGCTTTCAATCACAACCTTAAGGGATCAAGAAAAAGTACGCATAGATTTTAGCGACAGAACTTTTCGAGAATATCTTTTCACTTTGCACAACGATTAAATATTTAATCACTAAATCATGCTTGATTTATATTTTTTGTCAGGCTCGGGAAAAAAATTGATACTCCAAAATTTTTTTTTTTAAATTGCCAGTTTTTATAGTAAACGCAAAGTAATCGTGCATCGCAAATCTCTAGTATATGGTCTTTCTTTGTTGAAGAAAGAAACGAAACCAGTTGAACACTTGCGGAAATATTGCATGTAGAAACATATTGCTATTAGTAGGGGACAGACGAACAGTCGCGCTCCGAGTATGGCGGCTTTATCGGGTCCGTAAACTCTGTAACTTACGGGATTTTTGGCCGCGCTTTTTGCATACTCCCAACAAGCACTCATTCACTCTAGTTTCCCACACACCTTGAATATGGTGTGAGAGCGTGAGCTTTTCTCATTCATGTTCGTAGCTCCGAAGTGTCTTTTCTCTTCGCCACGACGAATCAAATCCATGATTTCTTCTGGTGAGCAGCAAATTTTTTCTTCTAGCTTCTCAACAAACACTTTCCCATCCTGCCATTCGAAACGAAACAATAGGGATAAGGTAAGTTTGTTTGTTTGGTGTTAAACGTCCCGTTCACCAACTATGGTGGTTATATTGGGACGCATCTGCCAAACGAAGAAGTGGAAAAAAGAAGGAAGAATGAAGAAATAGTGAATGAGGAGCTTGAAAGAAAGAAATTCCGATTAGTCGCCTCTTACGACATGCACGGAACAGAAAGCAGCGTATTCTCTCGATTCTTCCCACCCCACAGGGGGGAGGTTAGATAAGTTTCCAGAGGGAAATTGTACAATTCTAACATAAATAATGATGTGCCTGGATGGTTACCAGAAAAATGATCCGGATATGTGACGATTCGAATCCTATTTGAAATCCAGAATGGTAGCAATGGAACAATTTATCCTGCATTGCGGGTGAGTCAGTCAGTGCAAAATTACCGATTCAACATTTTTAATAATCGAAAAACATATCTTATTACTGTGATAAAAAAGGAAAAAAATAAGTAAATAAATAAAAGCGGGAGGCTAAAAAAATGATAAAAAAATACTAAAATTATTAAAGTAATAATAATAAAAAGGGTATGCACCAAATCTTCCCGGACGTCGAGATGTGCTCTGGAGTTGCTCAACAAGTCAACAACGTTCTCGTTGTACAGTTCTATGTACGAAACGCGCAGCAAGAACTCGCGATCCCACGCCTACAAACACATGCGTTAGAAGTTAAATCCATCAAATTACACGCTTGTCGGGACCCAATATTCAGACATGGTTTCAACATAGTTAACAAATAAATAAGCCTTGTTAAATCTTAGGTATTTTATCTGGTCTTTGGACAACTCGGCCCATTACCAACTCGGCCCATCGCGAAAGACGACTCGGCCCAACTTCTGGACAACTCGGCCCATTCGTGAGAGACGACTCGACCCAAATTACCAACTCGACACAAAACATTTTCATCGAAAATTTTCTCCAGATCTATGACTTTTTTTAGTGTCTTTTATGGAAGAAGTGTTAGTACTTTGTCCATTGTCGATTACGCATGTGTTATGAGAACAAACCACTTCTAATTGTGAATGACATGATGAGATCATTACACTGGAAAAAAAACCTTCTCGGCCATTAAAAGGTAGTAAACGCTTGATTGGCGTTGGGTCATCGCTGATTGCACTTACCCCCTCAATGGTATCGAATATTTGATTGACAGCCAGGGGGATGATTCCGGGCTCGCTAGTGTTCCCCATCATCGTGTGCGTTTTCCCGCTGGAGGTCTGTCCGTATGCAAAAACGGTACCTATAAAGACACACACGAGAATTTCCATGAATACGAATAAGAGCCTGGACAGGTCAGACAAATACCAAACACCTCAACCATATACTAATTTGGGGGGAAAAAAGCAATTTTATTTCAGAACATTGTCTGGTAAATTGCAAATTTAGTATAAATTGTTCTGTGAAAGCGGCAAGCAACAAAGAAGGATAGTCAGGTGGGTGATGTAGATAATAGCTGTGTTAAATCAGTTATGGCCATGCCAGCATGTCTACAGCAAGTGTCTCAAAATGTAGACTTAGGATCTATACCGATATCACGTGATGTGACTTGAAGCAAAATTGTATTATTTTCCAAGCGCTGCTCAGTTTTATGAATCAGTAGGGTGGAGGTCAGCAGATGGAGAAGCAGACGGAGGAGAGAATTTATTTACCATTGAATCCGGACATGGTGGACCGAATAATGGGCTCCACATACTTGTACACATCCCGCGTGGAATTCTCAGGCGCAAAAACTGCGTCTAAAAATATATAACAAAAAATGATTAACCGCAAAACAATGATAGCATTCACTAAAAACTATAATAAAGAAAAATTATTGATTAAAACACACTTGTTATATTGTCTAAACAACTGAAATCAAAACTATTCAAATGGGAAAAAAATTATTCACATTACTGGACATGTTTTCGGTTCCCACATAAAAAAGTAACAAAACCATCCCAGGACAATGCCCAGCTTACAGAAAAAACACCTTAACAGCCATTTTTTTTCGAAATATCGCAGGTAGTTAGAAGACAGTTAGCCGACAGTTTAATATTACTGTTATATTTTTTTGCATCCCCAAGTTTCACTTCGTTCTGGGCAGTAAAGTCTGTCGTGTTCTGGGTTTGTATATCTTAACGTTAGGTTTACAGAACATTTCAAATAAAAGTTTAAATCGTACATACATTTAACTTGAATTTGAACTAAACAATAATCAAGCAAAAATTCAAAATTAGAGTATAGCTAAGTGAAGCACAATCCGTCTACCAACCAAAACAAGTGACATAGCTGCGAAAAAAAGACTGAAATACCATCAAAAAACACGATTTTTATGGTGGATTATACACGTTACTCGGTCGTAGACCACAACCAACTAGAAAGCTTTGCTTTGGTGACATTTGGGCGTATTTGACCAAAAATTGTTCGCGCTGTGGCCAAGGAACAAAACTTCGACACCCCTTTCCACTTATACCAGCAACTAACAAAGTCAACTGGGACAAAAACTAGCGCCATGCCCCAGAACCACTGCGTAAATGACAGGACAAATCGTTAACGCGTATGCCGTGACAGAACTCATCCTCACCGAAAGTGTAG
This sequence comes from Protula sp. h YS-2021, assembly GCA_949752745.1. NCBI lineage: Eukaryota > Metazoa > Annelida > Polychaeta > Sabellida > Serpulidae > Protula > Protula sp. h YS-2021. The sequence continues at coordinate 15,279,928 of OX457032.1, forward strand.
GAGTATTGCTTCGAAGCATGACAGAACTCACCGAAAGTGTAGGAGTATTGCTTCGAAGCATGACAGAACTCACCGAAAGTGTAGGAGTATTGCTTCGAAGCATGACAGAACTCACCGAAAGTGTAGGAGTATTGCTTCGAAGCATGACAGAACTCACCGAAAGTGTAGGAGTATTGCTTCGAAGCATGACAGAACTCACCGAAAGTGTAGGAATATTGCATCGAAGCATGACAGAACTCACCGAAAGTGTAGGAGTATTGCTTCGAAGCGGGTGCCGTGCATTGAATAGTCTCACCAGTTGCTCTCCACAGCAGCTTGCCTCCGCTCTTCAACTCCCTGTTATCAGATGTCATACAATTAAACGAAACTTCTGATGTTACTTTAATATCGAGTTGAAAACTACGACTTAATCATCGAAATTTTACATAAAAATGCACAATGCAAACGAACTAACTTAAAGCTTATATTTTAAAATAGTTATAAAACAGTTTTTAAATATTATTTTTAAATTTAAAATTCAATCTTAAAACCAGCTTATTTTTCAAACAAGAATGTCGTCGCCGGTCCTTTTTGACAAGTGAGAATGTGGACACTCGAGACTATCTGTCCGTTAAATGAGGTGACAGTTTTCTGAAAACGGCCTGGATTGAAATGTTAAAAAAGGGAAACAAACCCAGTAAATGGAGCTACATTCAAAGTTCAACCATGTCTCTGTGTTATCATGGACGGTAACTATACATATGTTACCCCAGCAGCTCGCGAGGACCATTCCTAAAGGTATATACCACCTGATCAATATCGGTAGCACCTTTAACGTTAAGTAATTTCGCTAGCTTCGACAAACAACACCAGATTCTGGAAAACTTATACCAAACACGGAGCCAAACCGAATAATTTCTCTGACGATGAAATGGGAGTACCAAATTTGAACACAGTGTTGGAAATAGAGTGCGCCCGGGCGCATCGTTTTGTTAAAACGGCGCACTGACTCAAGCTAAGTGCGCCGTTTTGGCGCACTTAAATCCGTCGGCCTACATTTTTTCTTTGTTTATGCTTTCTTTGTTGACTATTTTCCACACCCTTTTGGTGTAAGATAGCTATGCATATATACATATCGGGCATAAATTTCCGACCTTTTCGACTAATATGGCGCCTTGCTAAACAGGCCTCGTTCGTCGTTAGACTGAAAAAGAACACGTGGATTCTCAGAAAATTGACTTTTCAATTATCGCAAATTCTTTCTTGTTGTGCAGATACCAAAGATTGCGTTCTTGTAAATCTGGTACAGATATAACTACATCTCACAATGGACAACATGAGACCAAGAACCCATTTCGATTTCAAGTTTGTGAAGAAAAGTAAGGTTGCAGTTAAAGTCCCTAAGGTAATCACGGATATGGTCATTTCTTCCAGTGTAAATAGATTTACCTTTGTCTCTTTTTTTTTCTCTTTGAAAAATACCTCAAGCCATAGAATCTTTTTCTTGAATTCAGTAAAGGTATACTGAAGCTTTGAAACTGAGCACTGCAACACTAATTTAATTTAAATTTAAAAAAAATTATTTTCCAGCCAACCTATGGTCACTGTCATATCAGTACTACAAAGATGAATTTCCGTGCCTAGTGAAACTTGCTTCTGTTGCGCTCACACTCTCACTCAACGCCTCAGATGTCGAACGACGTTTTTCCGTTCAAAATGACATTAAAACTGCCCCTAGAACAGGCTTTCTCCAGAAAAAGTGAATACTTTGACCATAATCAAGACAGAGGGACCGACGCTGAAGGATTTCAACTTTGAAGCTGCCTTTTGTTGGTTTAAAGGCTGACAAAATAAGGCGCAATCAGTGGGTTGCTCAGAAAGAATAAAATTTTTGAGTGCCACAGACAAATAACTTTCTGCCACTATAGTTTAAGAACGGTTTTGTTTTGTTTGCAAAACGGCGCACTGATCTCGGATGAGTGGGCCGTTTTGGCGCACTGTTATGTGTACTTAATTCCAGCACTGGAATAGAACTCCATAAAAAATGAAAGGGGCGTAACCAGAAGCCCGACAAAGCCCACTGCACCCCCCCCCTACCCCTCAACATATACTGTATTTTTAGGGGTATTAGCGTACTTACCTCTCAAGTAATGGCCTCGTGCGAACAACCACCTCTATGTTATCAGCCATGACGCAGCTGCTCCAAAAACAAAAAATAGATATTTCATACCAACATTTATTCTGGAGAAAATATGATGTAAAGAAAGCATGTTCGTTCAAATTTAAATAAGCGAATTCGTGATATGAAGTTTGCCGAAAAGTTCTGACGTCTTGTTGTTTCAATAGATAAATTTATAACTTCGACTCGAACTTACCAGGTTGTTTTTTTTTAATATTTACAAAAAAATTAAACGGTGAAGAAGTGTTAAAATAGTTTTCGTGTTATTGTGTCAACAGCAAAGGTGTATGAAAATAAGCGATGGCGGCTGGTGACCATTTTCAATTTCCCAAGTCATCCGAAAGCAGACATCATTTTGTGGTCAATCCAAAGATAAAAAGGTGAAAACAACATTGGCACCGATTATGCCAGGTCCATTTACAAAAACTAAAAAATGTGTTCTTTCACTGTGAAAACTGCGTTATTCCAGGATTGTTTACAAACCAGAAGCTACGGAAGTCACTGTGACATTCTTATTTTAGATCACGATAATCTTCTCCAACTGACAGACTAATCTGAAATTTAACCAATTGCGATGTGTGGTTCAGCAAGCTAAATCACGCTTTGGACGCAAAAATTCTGTATTTCGAATACAAACTAACCCGGTAAAAAATGAAAGAAATGATAGAAAGATTTTGCCTAAATGTCACAGTTTCTCTTGAGACAAACAGGGCTGGCATGATTTGAATCAGTTGATTTAAATCATGATTTAAATCGTGATTTAAATCAGCATAAAAAAATCACGATTTTTATTTTTTTTTCTACGAACTGCATTTTCTTTTTTAATTCATATGTGCAGTGAAGGCACTTGAAGACGTCTTTTGTTTAAACAAGGCATTTCATACCGTACGCTTGTTGTTGCACATGAGCCTCCGAGGGGGTGGGAGCAGTTAGCGACGGACAGCCCGCTTCAAGCAGGTCGATGCCGGTAGTGTTTGAAAAGAAGGCCTTGACCCTTATAGTATTTAGACCGTTTGAGCACGTACTCTGGAATCTGCACTCGGTAATCGCGCAACTAATCTTCTTTCTCCTCTTCCTCATATATTTTTCTGTCATTTCTTTCATTTTGTTACAAGGTTCCATCGCACCCAAAGTGTGATTTGGCTCAATTGAATGTTCCTAGCCATGTGCAAGGAAACATGAAACTGAACAGCACATCGTAATCGGCAAAACTGAAAATGTGTTCTGTTTATTTGAAAACAAGTTTGCGTCGGTTATTCCTGGTTTATTTACCAACTAGGAGCCACATAATTCAACATGGCATTCTTATTATAGTTTATGATAATCTTCTCCAGCCAATAGCAGGCCTTCCAGTGCACCTGAGGGAAAAATGGGTTATTTTAATAGGTCCTTAGTTTTAAAAAAATAGGATTTTTCAGGTTTTTTGGCGTAAAAAATAGGTTTTAATAGGTTTTTGAGGTGTCCAAAAAGTAACATTTTATAAGGTTTGACATACTAAAATAATACTTTTTATAGGTTTAAGGGTGTTAACATATTTTAATAAGTTTTTCGATTTTAATGGTCATAATTTATGTACAATACATACATTAATTTGAACAATACAGATACTCTAAAAATGTGAGTTTTTTGGTAATATTATGTGTAAAAATGGATAATTTAAAGAAAAAATTTGGCAAAAAATAATAATAATTAGCCGTTTAAAAAATAAGTTTCAATAGGTTTAATAGGTCATTTTCGAACAAAAAATAGGTCCCTTTTAAAAAAACAACGTTTATTAGGTTTAACAGGTTCCGCCGGAATGCCTGCAATAGATAAATTTGCAATTTAACCAATTACGCTGTGCTGTTCGTTCAATTTGAATGTTCTTTGCTTGTGCGTAATAACTTTATTTTTAAGGACTTTGTCATGATGTCTCAGGCTTACAGGATAATTTCCATGCCTTTCCAGATTTATCCATGACTGTGAGATATGCTTAATTGGTCCCAAGTGACCGTAATCCCGCCATCTCTAATTTACTCTGACGAGGAGGAGAGTCGCTTCCCTGGTCTTAAATTATCGCCCACATTTATAAAAACTAGCCCTTTTCAATTTTAAATATACATCAACAGGATAGAACGTTGTGATTAACACCTCCACTTGCACCACAAAGTCACACAGAAATGAATAATTGAATTTATTCTTGAAAAAATAGTTTAACACTGACCGCCAAAGTTTCAATTTCTGACCCGCTTTTACGCTGTGGGCTACGGATATTGCCGTTGTCGTTTCAATCTTACATTGCTTATCCAGGTTTTTAGAATCAATTTCATTGATTATACTGTAACTGGTTTGCTCAATTCAACATTTGTTCTGTAAGTAATTGTAAGAGCAATTCTGTAAGTAATTTTTTAGTTGTTGAGATCTTGTTCAATGATATTCATTTGCGTAGCTTTACGTTTTCCGGAAAGACTTCTATGTCTGGATAGAATTAAGCGACTTATCCTGTCGTTGTCTAAAGGCCATGGTAAGGCCTATCCTTTTTTTAGAATGATTTACTCTATCGATCCGAAAATAGCACTGTAATTGAAAAGGCGAAGCTTATACATAAAAAAGCGAAGCTTATGCATAAACGATCTCCCAACAAGTAAGCTGTGTATATATATACATATATACATATATATAAGAAGAAGAAAAAAAAGAAGAGGAAGAAGAAGAAGAAGAAGAAGAAGAAGAAGAAGAAGAAGAAGGAGAAGATGATGATGATGATGATGATGATGATGATGATGATGATGATGATGATGATGATGATGATGATGATGATGATGATGATGATGATGATGATGATGATGATGATGATGATGAAAAAGAATTTTTAAAGGATTTGCATATCTTACAAACCAAGTTGAGTTAATTTTAGTTTAAGAATTTGTGAAGATTTGTTAAGTTCCATTGCATAACTTACACGTAGAGATACGCAACATTTCACTTGAAGAACTGTTTATTTTAACCAATTTCTTTTCTTTTTCTTTTTTTTTTTTTTTGCAGGCCAGTAGGGTGAAAACACCGTTTCTACTGCATTTTGTGACGTCATACTGTCTGGAAGTGACGTCATCATGTCTGGAAGTGACGTCATCATGTCTGGACCGGAAGTGCTGTCTAGACCGGAAGTGCTGTCTAGACCGGAAGTGCTGTCTGGAGTGGAAGTGACGTCATCATGTCTGGACCGGAAGTGACATCATGATGTCTGGACCGGAAGTGACGTCATCATGTCTGGACCGGAAGTCATGATAAGCGTTAGGATAGGCGCGACCATGTGTGACGTCATCATGACGTCATACTGAGATGATGCTGTCTGGAGCGAAAGTGGTTTGGCCGAGTCAATCAACATGAAGCCAATGAACCCGACCTGTCAATCAGTGTAACCATGGCAACAGACCCTAAAAAGCCACGACCCCCCCCCCCCCTCGAAATTGTGATTTTTGCATATTTATCCGTTTCAGACGATTCTGAACATTTTTCATTTTTTCGACCCCCCCCCCCCTCGAAATTGTGATTTTTGCATATTTATCCGTTTCAGACGATTCTGAACATTTTTCATTTTTTCGACCCCCCCCCCCCCCCCTCGAAATTGTGATTTTTGCATATTTATCCGTTTCAGACGATTCTGAACATTTTTCATTTTTTCGACCCCCCCCCCCCCCCTCGAAATTGTGATTTTTGCATATTTATCCGTTTCAGACGATTCTGAACATTTTTCATTTTTTCGACCCCCCCCCCCCCCTCGAAATTGTGATTTTTGCATATTTATCCGTTTCAGACGATTCTGAACATTTTTCATTTTTTCGACCCCCCCCCCCTCGAAATTGTGATTTTTGCATATTTATCCGTTTCAGACGATTCTGAACATTTTTCATTTTTTCGACCCCCCCCCCCCTCGAAATTGTGATTTTTGCATATTTATCCGTTTCAGACGATTCTGAACATTTTTCATTTTTTGGGTCGACCGACCCCCCCCCCCCTAGGACAGACTATGTACCGACCCCCCCCCCCCCCAGGAGAACAAACTAAAAAAAAAATTGTGCTGAATCAGCATGATGAAATCGTTGATTCAGCATGATAAAATCGTATATAAGTGTAGTGTCTCGAGGCTTAGGCATCGTCAGACACACCAGCTATCAACATAGACATGGATGACTTTGAAACAGTTACTTTTGATGATACATTATTATCGTTGGAAGAGATAGATGCGTCATGGTACAATCGCTAACAAACGGTTTACCAACAACCTTTCTCGACGGTTTCAATGACATGACTCCGCGATTTTACAAACATCTCATGAAAACCTACATGTAACATCTGTATAAAAGGAGGTAAAACCATCTACAATGTCAACATTGCTTCTTCATCGATGTGTAGAGACCATGGATGACGTCTTCAAAGTGAATTATGCTGACTATGTGTTTTCAAAGCTTCCTGCTTTTGAATCGGATTGGATGCTGCAAGTGAAGAACTTACATCAGCATTGGGAAGCTGTTGGAAAGACCATTCCAAGAGATCGTTTCATCCGCTCGTTTCTACGTGAATGTGAAGATCTACATTTACCGTTAACTTATGACATTGATTTAGCATTTATCAACGTGAATACAATTTGGGCAGTTGAGCTCATGTTAGATGTGGCTGCAAGAATCATTTTACATTATGATGATGATGTTCCAAATAATGTATCAGAGCTTGTCCGATTCAACCATGGACGAGTTGAAGTGAATTCAAAACTTTGCAAGTTCTTTGCTGACTCAGCAGATAGTTGGGTATAAAAGGGAGTGAACTCAGCAGAGTGAAGTCATTTCTCAGCAGTCAGTTGGAGGGAGTGGATCATCAGTACATTGTAGCAGCCATGGAGAACAAGACAAGCAACGCAACGCAGCGCAGCAGCAGCTTTAAAATTAGTGCTAACTTAACCATTACTGTGGAGCATGGAGAATATGGGCCATTTCTACGCATCACACGTGGAGAGAGATGGTGTGCTTATTCACCATCTTTGTGGAAGATTGTATGCCAAAGCTTGAAAAATTTACGCGACATTGGCTTCAAACTGTACTTAACGCAAACGAAGTGGCTTGAAGTCATTTCATACTTGGATATGCGCTATGTGAGTTTTGTGCGCACGTCACGGTTTGAAGGGAAAGAATACACACATCACATCAACATGAATGATGGTGAATGGGAGACACTGCTTCAGGAGATGGACAACATCAACTCAGTCCTATCACCATGTGAGGAATGTCATGACAAGAAAACGATCATCAAGCTGCAAAAGGATGGTCGGATGAAGGTGTCAAAGCTATCCAAGAAAAGGCTGGCTGAAGTTCAGTTGGAGAACATGAACGTACAAAATCAACTTGGACTTACCTGTGACTATTGCGGTGCTTGTGGATATGTGGAGGATTATCATTGCCACTGCCACAAGTATAATTGCAAGTTGTGTGAACCAAGCAACTTCTGCGACAAGTGTGGAGTACTTAAAGTCAGTGAAGCAAAGTAAAAGCCCACAAGACACTGAAACAAGATGGACGCATGTTTTAAAAATGCTTATATTGACTTGATGATTGCTAAACTTGCTTGCTGTGGCACTCCAGACTATCAACTTTATCATTTGGATGCTTTTTGGGATGTTGTACATCATAGTCTTGATGTGATTGAACTGCATTCAAGATTTCTTGGAGAATGTCATAAAACTGGAATAGAAGAAGATCCTGACTTTGACTTTGATGCTGCACTTTATTCTGCTCGCACTGATGTGGAAGTATATTTCACCGTGGTTGATCATTTGAGAGATTGTTGTAAAGAAGCAGAGGAAACCGAGCAGCTTTATCAGGTAAGTTATAAAAACCTTTTTTAAACATGTTTATGACAACATAGTGAATTGTTTCTCAAAGACATAACCATGTTTTTCTTACTAGCAAATTTAGTTTTATGTGAGTGGTTTCAACGTAAACAAAGAAAGAATATGATAGAAGAGGCAGCAAATATATTAAAAGATATTTTATTACAGGAAGAAACCGACATCTCAGAATAAAGAAGCAAAGTCAACATGAAGAATCTTGTACTATTCAGCGGTCATAAGGACGTTCTTTCAAATATGTTTCCAACACGACTTGAAAAGTATGGACATGTGTTCAACTCAAGTGAAGCTTTGTATCAATATGAGAAAGCAGTGTTTCATCACCGTCCAGATATTGCTTCAGCCATTATGTCATCCAGAAATGGATATGAAGCGAAACGTATTGCTAAAGGGATAAAACCATGTCCTTTATGGCATACAGTGAAGAGAAGCAAAATGCAAGATGTTTTACAAGTCAAACTGGATCAGTGTGTATTGTTTCGCAACAAGTTGAAAGAATGTAAAGACAAAACTTTAGTTGAAGCAACGTATGATCATTGGTGGGGAGCTGGTGTGAAACAAGTGTCATCTGGATATCCTGGTCAGAATATCATGGGAAAGTTGTTAGAACTGTTGTGTGAGGGTTAGAGACTTTTTCATTTGCTTGCCAACCGTCATGGTGTGCAGACGTGTGAACATGTAAATTTGAAGTATGTTTAACTTGTGTTGCATTGATTCAAGACTGCACAATGGCGGACATGACACTGAGACAATATATTGTGCAAAAAGCTTATTGTGAAGAAATGTTATCCGCTGTAAAAAAGTTTGCATATTTAGTCTGTCCTGCTTGTCAACATGAAGAGTGTCAAGAACATACTTGTCATTTTGCATCTGTTTATACATATTGGAATGAAGCTAAATATTACATGCATTTAGATAAAGTGTTAGAGAATGCAAATCAACGTTGTGAGAAATATGGTGTAGATGCTATTACATTGGATGAACTCAGTCATTGGTTAGTGTTCATTGAAGACCAATGGTCTCCAGTTATTCATACCATTGTATCTATACTTGATTTGTAAAAAAAAAACTTGTTAGTTAAGTTATAAATGCATGTTAGTTAAGTGATGTTGGTTGAGTTATAAAATAAAAGCTGTTCTGTTGAGAAGGTGGTTTTCATTCGGTGTGACCATGTCGACGTGGAAAGACTACTTGACCAATATTTATTTCAAACCTGGACAGCCTGGAGCATTTGCTGGTCCTTACAAACTGTATCACATCTTACGAAAACATAATCAACCAGTCACACAGTCACAAGTGAAGAAATGGTTGCAGGATCAAGATGCTTTTAGTTTACTCCAACCTGTCAAATACAGGTTCAAAAGACAACGTGTCATTACACGTGGTATTGATGACATGTGGGATATTGATTTGGCTGATATGGGAAACATAGCTCCCTATAATGATGACATACGCTTTTTACTCATTGTCATTGATGTGTTTTCCAAATATGTCTGGGTACAGCCAATACCTAATAAATCACATACCAGCGTCATACAAGCTTTCCAAAAGATTTTTCATGACACACGACGAAGACCGCGAACTCTAAGGTCTGATAAAGGAACAGAATTTAAAAACAGATGGGTAAAAGCATTTTTGAAGAAAGAAGGCATTCATGCTTATACCACAAAGAATGAAACCAAAGCCAACTTTGCTGAAAGAGTCATTCGTACTCTAAAGGGAATGATGTATCGGTATTTTCTACATAATCAAACTTACCGTTATTTAGACATTCTTCCAGACTTGGTGTACAATTACAACCATAGACCTCATGGTTCTCTTCCTAATAAATATGCTCCAGCCGAGATTCGTAAAGACAACGAATCAAAAGTGTGGAAGTATATGTATGTCGACAAACTGAAATTGAAACCTAAGAAGAAGAAGAAGAAGTACAAATTTAACATTGGTGATCATGTTCGCATTTCTCATATTAAATATGTGTTTCAACGGGATTATCACATCAAATGGACGCAAGAAGTCTTCATTGTCACACATCGTTGTAAGAAGCAAGGAATACATTTATATCGTGTGAAAGACTTTTTAGACGAAGATATTGATGGTCATTTCTATGAAGAAGAACTGCAGAAAGTGACCAAAGATATTGAATCTATTTATAGAATTGAAAAAGTCTTGAAAACACGTAAAAGACGAGGAGGAGGTGTGAAAGAATTATTTGTCAAGTGGTTAGGTTGGCCAAACAAGTTTAACAGTTGGGTGAAAGAAACAGACATTCAACAATGAAGCATCCATTTACATGTTTAGTCTCTGGACCTACAGGCAGTGGCAAAACGTCTCTGGTGAAGGAAATTCTAGAACAAAAGTTGATTAAACCCTCTCCAAAAAGCATTTTATGGCTCTATGCAGCAGATCAGCCTTTGTACAAGGGAATGAAAGGCGTGGAATTTTACCAAGGCATTCCAGATGACATTGAAGAGCGTTTTAACCCGAAGAAACCAAACTTACTTATCATTGATGACTTAATGACGAAATGCCATAGTGATGAGCGTATGACACGTCTCTTTAGTGTTGGCAGCAGTCATCAAAATCTAAGCATTATTTTTATTGTGCATAATTTATTCCATCATGGGAAAGAGATGCGAAATATTAGTTTGAATACACATTATATCATTCTGTTTAAAAATCCGAGAGACAGTCAACAAATTAGTACATTGGCGCGGCAAATGTATCCTAGAAGATCTCAATTTCTCATAGAAGCCTATCAAGATGCTACTAGCAAACCTCATGGTTATTTATTCATTGATTTAAAACCAAAGACAAATGATCAACTACGTATTCGTACAGGCATTTTACCAAAAGATACACATTATGTATATATTGATAAAGCAGTGTATGAACAAGAACCAAGTCATTTAACCATTCGCAGTCAAGATGTCTAAACGTATTCGAGCGAACCAGCCGTTTCTTCATTTGCTTGCACGCAGTGGGCCTAAACGACGTAAATCCTTGCTACAGCAAGCTACAAAGGAGGAATTAACAAGCTTGTTTGAAATTTGTTTGAATATATTGCAAGGACATTTACCCTTAAGCTCAAAACGGTTTAAGGAATTTAAACGTGAACGTCATACGCTTCGTACTCTAGCAGATAAGAAGATATCCCTTCGACGAAAAAAGAAGTTGATTAATCAGAAAGGAGGATTCATTGGAGTTATTGCTAGATTGGCATTGCCCTTGTTAGCCAAACTGCTGTTAAAATGAAACATACGATGAAAATGGTCCTCATTCCTGAATATGAATACAAACTGTTATTAGAAAAGAAGGGAAAACATGGTGAAATCAAAACGAAAGTGAATAAACTTTTACGTGGGAAACGAACGCGTGAAAAGGTTATTGAAATGTCTCAACTTCTTGGCCGTCATTTACGAACAAGTCAGTCTAGACAGCAAAAGCCCTCATCATCATCATCACCACCTGAAAAGCCAGAAAAGCTAGTGTTAAGTCATTTTCAACCTATCTATCATGGAAAAATAACACAACTTTTAGCCGAACTGAAGAAATATGGTACAACATGGTCAGAGAAGAATGAACTTGTGTTGAAAACGGGCGATATTATAGCAAATTCCAACATGGTTGATTTGATGAAAGAAGCATTGGTGGCGACAAGAAGAAAAGAACGAGTCAAACCACCACATGGTTGGCATCCATTTATCCAGGAAATTGTAGATGCGAATATTCCAAAAACAATGTTTAGTAAAAAGACCACTCGTGACGACATTACAACAGAAATGAAACAACGTCAACAAAGACAGTTTCCTGAAGGATGGGAAAATTTTTAACATGGCTGAAAGAGCTATGTTGTTGTTGCCAAGAAGATAAACCAACTATTCCTGTGAAAATAAGATGTACAAGCGCGTGTTGTGAAGGAGAAATAAAAGACCATGTGAATGAGGATGAGATTTGGCATACTTGGTCGAATGGCGCGCGCTATCGTGAAGTATATAGACAACGTCAACGCACCTATACCATTTAGTTCCCATCCATCATGGAGTCGACAAGCTTTTACATTACTTTGCCTAGCAATGCGAGTATGACCTATTATCCCAACAACAAGGCTTCGAATTATCAAATTCGTATGCCTCGAACCATCTATCTGAATGGAAAATATGAAGTGGCTTTAGCTGAAATTCAATATCCACATACATGGACAACGATGAGACAGGGCATGGACTATTCTATTCAGTATCGACAAGAACTATTCGATGATCCTATTCTTAGCACTCTCGATATTCCTTATGGGTACTATAGAACCATACAAGAACTATGTGAGGCAGTCAATGAAGAAGCGACTAATGCTCTGAAACTTACAGAAGCTATTCGACTAAAGTATGATAAAATTAGACGACGTGTGTTTCTATTTCTCGATTATGGTTATGAAGTGTCTTTTTCCACTGGATTGGCTGAGATTTTAGGATTTATCCCAGATCAATGGTATACTGAAACATGTACAGCTGAACATAAAGCGGATGTGAAACAGGGGTTTTATACACTGTATGTGTATTGTAGCATTTGTGAACCACAAGTTGTTGGTGATTATTATGTGCCTTTGCTACGTTCTGTTGGCATACAAGGCCATGATGGTGACATTATCATGAAAACGTACGGCGAACCGCATTATGTTCCTGTAAACACGTCCAAATTTGACGTGATAGAAATGAATATTAAGGACGACACAGGCTATAATGTTCCATTTCAAACTGGAAAGGTGATCTGTAAACTTCATTTTCGACCAAAAGCAATATGAAAGCTTATACACACGATCCGTCTGCATATCGCAACCATTTTCTTCGTCAAGTGGGCGGGGAATTACCAGGATTCAAAGGAGCGCGAATCCAATATGGCGATGGTATTGGTTCCATACTGGGATCATTGGCTCGCAAAGCTATTCCACTACTTAAGGCTGGGACTAAGATCGTTGCGCCACATCTTAAGAAGGCTGCAAAGAATGTCGCGAAAGATGTGACGGGTCGAGTAGCAGAACGTGTGTTTGGTGAACAAAAGCGTATGCAACCAACGAAACGTGCCAGAAGACGAAAAACAGCCAGACGGATAACATCAAAATATCGCAAAGATATTTTTTGAAATCATGTCTCTCATTCATAATCATTCGTGTGAATGTAGTCTTTCTCCATTGGAATGGTTTCACGTACCACCAACGCAAACTGCTGTAGAGAAAAGTTATAATGTTGACTATCAACCACTTACAAGCATTAGAGAAGGCGCTCCAATAGAATTCTACATTCCTGCGAGTACAGAAGAATATCTGGATTTAAAGAACAGCAAACTTCATATTGTATGTCGCATTCTAAAGGCTGATGGAACAGCGTGTGGCGCAGATGATAATGTCTCTTGCATCAATGATGTGTTTAATGGGTTATGGTCTAATATTGAATTGTTTCTGAATGATCGTTTGGTTTCGCATAGCAACAATACTCATGGTTATACCAGCATTATCTCTCATCTCATCCATGATTCGGAAGAAAGTCTGCATTCTGAGCGCTCTATGCGTCTCATGTACAAGGATACTGCTGGGTCAATGAATAGTCATGAGGTGAAAAGACCTAATCATGAACAATATGTATCCGGGTTTCATGTCAATGCCGACGGTGGTGACTTGGCTGAGCAAGGCAATAATGGCTTACATCATCGTTATTTGCATACTCGTCTTAGCCGTGATGTTATGCTCGCAGGTGGTTTAAGGATAGATTTGTTTGAGCAGGATCGTTATCTTCCGAATGGCATCAGTTTGAAATTGCGTTTCCATAGGCAAAAAGATGACTATGTATTGATGGCTGTAAATAATACCTATAAGGTAGAAGTGAAAGAGGCATTTTTAACCATTCGCAAAGTGAGGGTGAGTCCAGGTATTCAGTTAGGACATGCAGATGCATTGATGAAAAGTCCTGCCAAGATCATCATCACTAGAAAAGAATGTAAAGTCTTGGCCATTCCAGCAGGATTTCAGTCTTTTGTGAAAGATAACATCTTTTTGGGTCAATTACCAAATCGTATTGTCATTGGTCTGGTTCATAATGAAGCTTTTGGTGGATCAGTATTGAGGAATCCATACAATTTTGATCATTTTAATCTGGACTATATGCAACTGTACACGGATGGTGAACCAGTTCTATCCAAACCTCTCAAGCTTGACATTACACAGAACAAATACCTGAACGCTTTTGAAACGCTTTACAAATCGTTTGATCGGTTGAATGGTGAGAAAAGTTCCATTATAAAACGGGAAGATTGGCCTAGAGGTTATGCTTTATTTTCGTTTGACTTAACACCGGATTATGATGGTGATGATCATTTCCCCCTGATCAAGCATGGGAATTTGCGGCTAGAAATGAACTTTGCTAGGGCTTTGCAACCTACAATCAATGTCATTGTCTATGCTGAATTTGACAACATTATTGAGATCAGTGCCAATCGCAGCATCCAATTCGACTACCAGTCATGAACACGAAGCAGATTGATGCCATATTGAGTCATGATGTCATGACCAAAGACTTGTTTCAAGGCGTGTTTGCCATGGACCAGTTACCGTCTTTACAACGCGGCGCCTATGTGATCAACACAGACGATCAAGATGAACCAGGAGAACATTGGGTGGCAGTGTATTATGATAAAGACCCTGTGGAATATTTTGACTCTTATGGACTGTTCCCTCTCGATGATCGTTTAGACATGTTTTTAAGAAATGACTATATGTATAATTCTATCTCATTACAAACGCCAATATCATCGTCATGTGGTTTTTATTGTGTCTATTATATATTGCATAGAGCTCGAGGTCAGAGTATGTTTGATATTGTGAATATATTAAAAAGAAAGGATGGTGATTTTATTGTAAAGGATTTTGTATATAGACATTATAAACCATTGTTTTATTAATGTTGTTGTTGTTGTTATATTAGTTAAGTTGTTGTTGTTATATTAGTAAAGTTGTTGTTGTTGTTATATTAGTTAAGTTGTTGTTGTTATATTAGTTAAGTTGTTGTTGTTGTTATATTAGTTAAGTTGTTGTTGTTATATTAGTTAAGTTGTTGTTGTTAAATAAAACAAACCAAGTTTTCAAACAACTGTCTTGTTTATTGTGTTGTACATACGTTTATTTACAAATTCTTAACTACAAACACTATTTACAAAGTTTACAAACACTATTTACAAAGTTTACAAACACTATTTACAAACTCTTAACTACAAACGCTATTTACACTATTTACAAATTCTTAACTACAAATTCTATTTACACTATTTACAAACTTTTATTTACACTATTTACACTATTTACAAAATTCTTTACTACAAACTCTTAACTACAAAGTCTATTTACACTATTTACAAACACATTCATTTTTCAATACATTCATCAATGAATACCATTCATTAGAATCTAAATTGATATAGGTATCATAGACATTACATCCATGTTTGTAAATGCTATGAAAGCTCACATAACACACATCACCAAACTTTATCACTTTAACAGTTACATGTTCAGACAGTTTCAGTTCATATCCTTCTTCTAAGTCAATGTCCATCACACGCATAGGTTGTGTCAGCTCAATGGATTTGGTGCCTCGTGTAAGCCATATTTCTGTTTCTTTGAATTCAAGCGTTAGGTTCTTTCCAATCCAATGCTTGTAACAGAGCGTACCATTCCACTGTGTTGAGGGTGATGTAGTCATAGTTTTCTGTAAGCTCGTCATATTGGCGAAATTGTATAAACACGTCTAAGCAGTTCTCAGTCACACGCACTTCTAATTCATTTGAGACTGCTAGGAGAAAGCCAGGTATCCTGAACTTCTCTAGATGGTCTTTCAACACGGATTGGTCATCAAGTGATAGGACGAGATACTGTCCAAAATGTCTTAGCACAATGTCATCATATTCGTTTCTCAGATATGAGAACCCATGCGTAATTGGTTTATATTCCGTTAAAAAGTCTTCCATCTCGTTCAACAGTCAGATGAACTATGAGCTGTCTCCTTGTCTGCAAAGACGTTTTTTTTATGCTCGCAAGATGGCGAAGAGTGGATGTTGTATCACTTCTAGGAATCGTAAGACTGCGCGCCAGTTCTTGATATCAAAGATGATCAAATCTGTATATGGTGTATCTGGTACAACTCCCTTATAATCCTCTGGATAATCCTGTAAAAGATTTCTACAGATTTCTACACGTATGTTAGAATCATATTCAGCCACTATCACTTCCACTTTATTTTCAAGTCTACGTTTAAACCCAGCTTCAAGTGGTATGTTTTTAAAGTCTTTCCACACTTCAGGTTTTAAACGATGATAACTTGTCTTAGAATCTAGTATCACTTCATTCCTCTCATTGACAGTAAGGTAAACACCACCGTTCAGCATGAGTGCATTCATGATTGTTACCTTGTTATGACTTGTCGTCTTGTCTGCGAAGCCTTTTATCCACTTCTTTCACCTGCTTCTTCATCATTTTCCATTCAGGTATTGTCAGCAAAATTCCCTTTTTCGTTGGACGGTTTTTTCCAGTCCCCTCATCTCTGAGGTATTTGCGAATGTTTACCACACCTTCATTACTTTGTTTCATAATCTTGATATACTTTCCATTGCCTAGAGAAAGCATTCCATCCCACGACTGTGGTGTTGGTACCGTCGTCTCCACTTTTAATTTCTTAATGGTAGTATCAGGATGTTTCACTTTCATGTCTTTCACCGTATCTGCTAGAGTATCCATATCCGTTGGTGCAGATCTTTTCATGTTGACGCTTCAGTGTTCACACCACAACTAACTCTCAAGTTGAAGTGTCTCCCCCTTATATACTGTAATGCCCATGCGCCAAAGTGGAATAGCCATCACTCATCACATATCGCTTGTCATCAAAGGGAGAGAGAGCCACTTTCCTCAACTTCTCCGAGAAGATCTGGTGGTTATGACTTCGAATGATGTGTCCTGTAGTCATCGTTTGCGTTTGGTTGAACAAACTGTCTCTATACTGCTGATGTTTCATCCGTCTTTGACACGCGCGAGTGATGCCTTTGGCCGTACGTTTTTCTTTCCCACCATACATCATACTATACATTTTCGGCCGAAGTCCAACAAACTCTTCAATGGGAATGCCCGCCGTCTCATCTTTCATTTTCCCAAGCACTTTCTTGTTCACGTTGGAATGTAGGAAATGATCTGGCGGATAGTCACTTGTGTCGAACAAGTCAGCATCTTCCTGCATGTCTTTGTATATATCTTCCGTTTCTATGTCATAACATAGACTGTCGGTGTCGCTGAACAAGAGTTTGGCGTTGGGATACTTGGTCATGATGTAGTTGTAATGAAAGTGGAACATGAGCACCTTGCTGAGGTCGAGAATGGTGAACCCAACTTGAATGGGTTTATCCAGAAGCAGATCCACTTTGCGCAAATGTACCGCGGTCAAATCTTCGTTGAAAATTCTAAATTTGTGGAAGGAAGGTTTGGCTACAAGTTTCTTGAACCGCTTTTCCTGGTGAACAAGTTCCACATTCATGCGCTTTCTTACATTTTCCATGGTTTTGCCAAACACAGAGTTGTTCATCAGTTTGAAAAAGTCTTTCTCAAACGGGTTCTTGGCCAACTTTCTCTTTTCCGTGTTCAAGGAGATGTATTTTGCCAACCATTTGCTCTGTGCAAACATGATGGCACGATGCACCTTCGTGACTTTCAATCCCAGTGAGACATATTGCTGTAAATTTCTATAATGAAGCACATATTTCTTCTTGTCACACAAGTTGGGAATGAGCTTTTCACTAGGTTTACCTTTCATGTTTAGATCTTTCCGTAGCTTCTGACTATGTTTTGACAATTCTCCCACTTTCACACATTTCCGTTCTGGAGCCACTGGATAGTGATTATGATGATCATGGATTGAATATGGGTATTCCAAATCCACTTCTAAAATGTATCCAATCTCGTCATCTTCATCCACATCCATAAAGTCAATGGATTCTGGCTCGCTCACCCACATAAATCCACTTTCCGGCATGCTTTGCGACATAGCCCAGCCATACAAGTTGTTTGCATCCAGGTAAGTCAAGTAGTTGGTTGGTTTCGTGGGATCGTAATCTGGTACGTAGGGGTTATTTGCTTTCGCATACTTGTGTGTGATGACAGATATTCCTCCACGTAAACCTTGTTCAACCATTTGGTACATGTCAATGTCGTTGATCAATTCCAATTTCACCTTTGTCGCTTTCAACATGGCATCCCACGACAGTCCTGGCGCTGTATAGTAGTGAGCAGGATCCAATTCATACGTGTTGAGACATACGTGACGAAAGTTTTCAAACACGTCAGCCAGCAGCAACACATCTGATTTCAGGTACAAGTCATGGTATTCGCCAAATGTAGTACAGTGGAATGTCTCCCACACCTTCTGCGCATGCGCATAATCCTCATCGCTAATGTCTTCTTCACTGAGTAGACTGTAAAACTTGTCCTTGGACGGCAGTTGTGTTTCAGCAAACTTGGATGGCTCATCCACGTAATCATAAGGGTACACTCCCTTTCTCAACAGTAACTCTTGTTGGTCGCTATCGTGAATGTGTGACGTCATGTGATAAAAGTTGTCTTTCCCTTCTGCTGCCAGGTTGGAGACCAACTTCTGTAGAGAAGTACTCATGAACTGAAAGCTGTCTGTAAATTTCAGATTGCTCATGGTGAATGCAATATATTTCTCAACGGTGTTGGGAATGACTGTAATCCTTTCGTTTTTGAACTTTCCAATTTCTTCCATGATCAAATGGCTGTCGTAGCCTCGTAAATTGTGGAAAAAGACAGGAATGATGAAAGAATCTTCAACATCCTGCTGATCTTTTCGAAATCGGAATTGTAAATTGCATTGACTATGTGCAGCTCCGCGGTATTTGCCATTGATATGGTCATGATCTCTCACATGATCTGCTCCTAGAGGCTCATGACAAATGTAGCAATCTGTCGCGTTCTTATAATGCTCTTCATCTTCATGAGTCATCACCATTTTCTTTGGCTGTAGCAAGCCATGCACAATACGATCACGCTCATTCACCATATGGTCTAAAAAGACTTTCACAGCATTATCTCCTCGATATACGACTGGAGCGCGTGTCTCATACTGGCTCACAACCACATAGGCAAAGCTGTTTGGACGATGATGCTGATACTTGTCTCCTTCATGCTTTTTCGTGAAACATTCAAAGTCTGCATAAATGACAAACGGCGCTCGCTGTTGTTTGGCTACATTCTTGAACTTGATGAAGGGTTCCTTGGGAAATGATAAACGTTGTGCGCCATGCTTGCCACACACTTCACGATGCTTGTCTAAAAGATCTTGTCGCATAAACCCATGAAGACAGTTGAAACAATAAAAAGTTGTATGCTTATATTTTGATCGATAAGCCATCAGTCTGCTGAAATTCTTGATGAGGCAGTAATGTCTTGTCTTGTCATTGCTAATCAAAAGCAAGTTGATTTCTCTCGCACTGGTGTTTCGGCTGAGTTGTATGGGAACAACGACATCATGTTCATATCCAAACACGTTAATGGACACATCATTCTCCTTTTCAAACTTTGGAATGTCTGTAATCGGTGTTGGAAATGTCATGCCTTCTACCTTCAATTCGTTCTCAAATAGCTTGTATTGATTCACACGCTCTGGGTTTACATTTGTTGAAGGGTGAAGGTGAGCCAATACAGACCATAAGAAACATTTGTTGTCTTTATTCTGAATGTTTAACACCGCCTTTGTACTCTTTACTTTCTTCGGTAGTGGGATAAAACTGCTTGCTTCCAATGGTGCTGACGTCGCTGTATGCACTTCAATGAATAATATGTTATCCAACACCCAGCCAGAACCTTGTCGCTCATGTTCATCAAACCTGGTAAATAATTCTTTATAGGCTTCTGGCAAGTCCTTCTCAATATCTGTTGGATTGTATGCTGCATACGTTGGACTACTGATGAAGGCATTATCCACTTGTTCTACCATCACGCCTTCAACATTTGGTGTCATTTTCTTGAAGCGTGCATGCACGACAATGTACCATTTCATACCACGGTTTAACGTTTCTAGCAAATGTCTCTTGATTCGGTTCTCTTGTTGTCGCATTTCAAGTAGCAAATCTGATCCATCTTCAGGCTCAAACCGTCTTTCCTGCGCGTTTTCACCAAGACTCACTCTTCTGCCTCTGCCTACTTGCACTGTCTCTTTCTTTCTTTGTTCTTCATGAGACACATTTTCCATCTCAGCACATGCATGTGTCTCAAATGCATCCAAAGATGAAAATATCTTGACGCATTTACAGCAGAGGACTGGATCAGGTCTGTCAACACCATCTTGTACGGTCTTTCGTCTCTTGGCTTCAATCTGCTCAACAAGCTCTTCATGAGCACGTTTCATCCTAGCTGGTTTGCATGTATGTGTCACGAACACTTCCAGAGATGGAAATGTCACATCACAATCATGACAGTAGACTGGTGCCATCTGGTGCTTCTTCAACTGCTGGAACTGAAATGAAGTAAAATATACGTTTCACTCTTCCTTTTATACCACTTCAATGGTGTGTTGACTCAGCAGAATGTATCACTAGTTGACTAGTTGACATGTTTCACTCATGCTTTTATGCTACTTCCATGTAATCAAAATATGGTGTGTAACTTTTCAAACTTGTTCCAAAATGTTAAAATTGCTGACTCAGCAGAATTTTACTTGTGTATATGAATGTCTTACTTACAGTTGTGAAGTTGTACAGCTGTTATACAGCAGAGACATCTAGCGGTGAAGTTAACTGACGGTGAAGTTAAATGGTCTGTCAAATGGTATTCATCCGCCAACTAGACCTGAAATGTGATAAAATGTATTCTCTCTCTCACACACACAGACAGACATGTTTTGCTTCATTTCATAATATAGGATGGCCCTTAAAAGGGCCCGAAATATTTTAGTATATATCAGCAGCAGTTATGGGGTTGTCCCTCATATTCCAACCACACTTGACACTTGCAGTATCGTTGAGTCAGTGTTACTATGCGGTTGTTCCACATAAATGTAATTACTACGTCAGGCTTCACTGCAGTGATCTGAGTTGGAAATTGTAGCACCTCCTCCAAAGCATATGTAATATCAGCTGCTTCAGCTTCATCACGCATATTTACCCAGATGCAAACAGATTCATTCGCTTGAAACGCTGTTAAGTCATCAATGATGATAGCTGGTGTGTTATCCATGATGTGTCTGACAATGTCTCTAAGCCTTGAGACACCACACTTATATAGGATTTTATCATGCTGATTCGACAAAAATTTTTTGGTGCTCTCCTGGGGGGGGGGGGGGGGTCGGTACATAGTATGTCCTAGGGGGGGGGGGGTCGGTACATAGTATGTCCTAGGGGGGGGGGGGTCGGTACATAGTATGTCCTAGGGGGGGGGGGGTCGGTACATAGTATGTCCTGGGGGGGGGGGGGTCGGTACATAGTATGTCCTAGGGGGGGGGGGGGTCGGTACATAGTATGTCCTAGGGGGGGGGGGTCGGGTTCATTGGCTTCATGTTGATTGACAGGTCGGGTTCATTGGCTTCATGTTGATTGACTCGGCCAAACCACTTTCGCTCCAGACAGCATCATCTCAGTATGACGTCATGATGACGTCACACATGGTCGCGCCTATCCTAACGCTTATCATGACTTCCGGTCCAGACATGATGACGTCACTTCCGGTCCAGACATCATGATGTCACTTCCGGTCCAGACATGATGACGTCACTTCCACTCCAGACAGCACTTCCGGTCTAGACAGCACTTCCGGTCTAGACAGCACTTCCGGTCCAGACATGATGACGTCACTTCCAGACATGATGACGTCACTTCCAGACAGTATGACGTCACAAAATGCAGTAGAAACGGTGTTTTCACCCTACTCAGGCCACATATCGCCGGGTGCGCAACTAGCTTTTATCTAAAAAAGGAGTCACATGATATCAAAATGGCCGAAAAGTTTGTTTACTTATAAAAAAGTTGTCAATGTCAGTTTAGGCCCACTGAGCAACCAAACTGGAACCAGTAGGTCCAGCTCCTCCTTACATTTACTCTGTATAGATATATCTTGCAGAGTGACAACGCCTTCAGCTGTTCAGCCACTAGGGGACTAAACTAAAAACAAAAAGGCTTCCGCAAATCAGCTGTCAAGTGTTTGAAAATGAGGTTGAGATTTTGAGATGTAGTCTGACCAAAAATTTAAATAAAGGGGTTACGTGTTACCTGCGTAATATCTCAGTTAACTGATAGATGCAGACATAAATGTTCAAAAAAAATCGACATTGGTTTACATACTGTGAGAGTATTATTGCTACTCCCAGATGACTCTTGCTTCCTTCGCAGCATGAGTCATAGCTCCTATAATATAACATGTCGCTGATGTCAATTTTGGCGCACGACTGGGGCCAGTGGCGTTATGGGATGCATCACATAAATAACCCAATTACAAACTAAAGCGAACAATTTTATAAGCAAATGCCAAATTTGAAATGAGAAAAAATATATGTTTTCTTTAGATCAGGATGTATTATTCCCCATTATCGCCCACAACAACAATAAATCTACAGTTCTAAAACCACTCTTCACTCAAGTTTGGTAGTTTTGCGGAGGTCGAAAATAATGCGCCAGGATACTTCACGGTGTTCTTTTTAGTCCTGCTAGTCCGAACCTCAGTGTCCTGGAACGTGAAAAATACAGAACCTCGAAAATTGAGATCAATAGCTATTTCTGTTACAAGAACGGTGACCGTTTCTGACCGGGGAAGACAGAAAGGGTCCACTGGGACTACATTATTGCATAAAAATTTGGGAAAAATCTGCAGATTTGCCAGAGATGATAACAATCTTCGTTGCCATTTCATTGTATCTGGGTTATAATTCTCTTAGAGATGCCGACGTGGTCGGACTGATCTACTTAACGTCCATTTCTTGTATTCTCGTGGGTATAATTTCTTATTCCGGAAGATACGCGAGAGCAGCATTACCCAAAAAATTCACATCAAAACCCTGATTTATGAAAACTTATGCACCACTAGAAAGGAAACACAAAATGCAATCCCAAGTGTATATTTTTCATAGTACCTCTGCAAAGTACAGGACATTTTTTTATATGTAAATAACAATTTAACCGTTGTTATATAACAGCTAACCTCTGAAATTCTGTAGGCAAATAATAATCCTGTCCAAGAAAATATAAAATTTGTTTCCACGCAGTTGCCTAAAATTTCTCACTGACGAAATGTTTGACTGTTTCAAAAAGCTCTTGCATGACTACACAGAGCACATTTTGACAGAAAAAGGGATCTTCTATACCGTGGATTCTTTCTGTGTATTTTAGCCCTGGTGTTCAAGCTGTATCGTAGCTGAATTACAGTACCTAACAATATAATTGTGCAGCATCATAAGAAGGTGACTGTTTAAAGAGAGCAAAACAGAAATCAAACAAAATGGATGTCGAAATAGCAGATGCTCAAACGGGCGACGAAAATACGCTATGCAAGGCGACCAGTACTCGTGAACACGAACAAAGGCAGAGTCATGTGGAATCTTTTGAGGAACCGGTGGAAACATCGAAAGTGGTAGATACTGCAGACACTGATATCGGCACTACTAAAGTGTTGGATAATTCAGATATTGATATCGAAAATGCAAGAGTGATAGATACTGACCGCGCATCTACAAAAGTGGAAGATATTTCAGATACTGAACTTGCAAATGCAAAAGTGGCAGGTACAAAATTGGAAGGTACTCTAGATACTGATATGCAAAGTACCAAAGCGGTGGATAATTCAGATACTGATATCGAAAATACAAAAATTGCAGATACTTTGGATCCAGATATCGAAAAAACAAAAGTGAAAGATAATTCAGATACTGATATCGAAATGGCAAAAATTGGAGATCCTTTAGATAGTGATATCAAATGCATTCGGGTAACTGGTGCAGCTGAGTCGCAAGAAGTTACCGAGTTGTTGGAGTCTGAAGATGGAGCGCCTGCCGGCAGGGGAAAGTTGGATGAAACAGTTGAATCCGGTGTCCCGAAATCTAGCACAGATACTCAAAAAAGTTCAAATATTGACAAGAAAAGTCCAACAGATGTGTCGCAGTATGTGTTTGCGGAACTGACGTCATTGGAGGCCGTGCAGGCCCCTGTTAAGAGTTCTACCCGAATCAAGGTAATCGTATGTGAAAAATTAAAATAAAGGGGATTCTTTCTTTCTCAACGCACGCTCTTTGGTGTGCCTGATTAATATAGATTCTCTACCATTCAATTGACAGTGCTAATAATATCTGGATTTTAAATCGATTGTTCAGCCGAGTGACGACTTCCTGTATGATGCCTACCAGCCAAAGTTCACCATGGCAGTGGTAGACGCAAACAAAATCTACGAAATTTTTCACTCGTTTTACATGGCTGTTGTGTTTACAGCCCTTGTTGTTTGTACTTACAAGATGTCTCGCTCTGTTAACCATGTTGTTTCACGCGTGTGTTGCAGTATTTGTGCGTGGCTGTGTGCTCCAGCTATGTGGCACTGGGAACAAACACTGGTGTCCTATATGTTTTTGAAGGAGATGACTCGCACTACAAACAGGTACTATCTTCTATACAGGATTACAGTTTGAGTTCTTATAGGTTGCTTTTATAAACAATCTAATGATGCAGGTTCCAGTGTGATTGAAGTGGCACAAAAGTAATTAAACTTTTCTGACCGTATCTGTTCTCAGTTACTTTGATATGTTGTGAAGAAATCTTGTAGAATTCCACGGATGCACTCGCTTTCTTTCCCTTTCTTTCTGCAACCACAGCGACTCAAGCTCCGAACTAAGGGAACTATAGGTTTTGATGTTGTCCGTCCGTCTCTCCATCGCCGGCAGTTAGTCCAACACTGATAACCCGTTTCCTATGATTTTTTGCATATAGGTGGCTTGTCTCAGTGGGTAGATACACGACTTTTTTATTTTTACCGTGACCAAATTTCAAAATTACAATAGCCGCCGTCTTGGATTTTACTTGAGATTTCTTGTTAACATGATAAAACAAAATCTTCTTAACCGAGTATCACAGAATTTTAAACAAGGCATAACCAGTTCGAAAACACGGTCGGGTTAATTTTGAGATCAATCAGAAAATGGCCGCCAGCCGCCGTCTATGACTTTTTTCATCTGCATTTTCGTGTTAACACAAAAACGTGAAACCTGCTTGAGTGATCATCACCAAACTTTAGATAAAGCTGAGCAATTAGAACGATACTGCCGTAACGCTTGGTCCTCTTGCATTTCCTGTTTCACGGGGCAGTAAAAACAAGGTTGCTTCCATACCCTGAATTGTCATCACAATACTAATAAGCTGTGTCACTGACGGATGCCGTTTAACCCCGGTTGGGGGCTGTGCTGTCTACGATGACCTGTTATTTTTAGAGTTTGACAACAGACAAAGACGCTGGTAAAAACGCAGTCATCCATGCAGCATTCTGTCCATCAAATCATAATGTCATTGGATATGCATTAAGGTAACAAGTAATATCACCAAATGATATCACAGCCAGCGACCATCACTCGGTTATTTAACAGAGCTACTTGGTTGTGAATTTAACTGGGCCAGGACCACTCTCTGAAAAAATTGTCTGCGGTACTTTTTAATTATTGACCATTTTGAGCCAATTTTACAAGCATGCCCAAAGTTATTGTGGACAAGTTAAAAGATAAGTTTTAAACGCTTTTGTGCACCAGGCAGCTGAGGAAAAAAATTGCTGTATTTTCAATTGTTCCGAAAGTTTGCCTTCTCCGAGTTTCTTTTTATTGGTGTCTACGGCAGTTTTTTCACTTTTCAGTAACGGAAATATTGGCGTTTCTGAGCTGAGTATTCAAACGAGAGGCAGGTCTGATAGGTTGATACGTCACGTGACCCTGCTCAAGGACGCAAGGTGTGATTTAAAAATAAGTTATCGAAGAGCCCTTTTCTAAGGGGTAAATAAAAAATTATGTTAAAAACAATAACTCCGTCATTGTATCTGACCTTGCCTGTTATTCAGCGCATAAAATCACAGTTGTAGAAGACGTGAGAGATTACAGACTGAGTTACTGACGCTCTTGCCATTTTTGTCGCTGCTTGGAGGCAGGGGGAGGGGGGAGGCATCACGTTCTTATGATTCCTGAGGTTGTCTGCTTGTATGTTTGCAACAGTATACAGGCTCTACAGTGGGACAGTGATGGCGCCAGGTTATTGGCCGGGACACACGATGGCTGTGTGTGCGCAGTCAACGTGCTCAATGTTAAGGCAAGTACTTTTGCACAAATCCACACAACAGAGCTTCATTCACTTGCCAAGGTGGTTCTTTTTTTTCACCTGTTTTGACTGATTGGAGTTAAGTATGCCTGTTGCTTAACCATGCCATTAGGTTATCTGGGGAGGTGTTAAGTTTCTGTTGTTCCTGCACCCAAGAAGATAAAACAATAAAAATGCATAAACACACAAAGCAATCTTCCCATGTGAATAACGCCTAAGAAAAGGTACGGTTTTATGAAGTCTGCACGTCATATCGTCTTCTAGACAGCGAAAGAATTGCATAGAATGTATGAAATTTTGAATTTGTTTTTGGCAAAATTTGCTATTGCAACTTTTTAAGTAGTGTAAAGTATAGACAGTATAACAAAGTACATATTGATTTATTTAAATGCAACAGTTCATGGTGGCGTTTCAAGATACTGAACCATACAGTCAACATATCCTATGATAGACTCAAAATAAGTCCATAACTTCTGTTGTTTCGATGCTAACCAAGGGAAAGTTCGATTTTTGCGTTTGTGTTGTAGAAAGAAATGTTCGCCACCCCAGCAGAAATCATACTACGACTGGACTCCGCAATTGTTCAGATAGATTCCAGTGGCGACAGGATCCTGATCTCCACAGAAACAAGATCGTACTTCTGTGACAGGGCTAAGTGGGTCACTTTCTCGGTTTCTAAGATTTCGGATTTTGTGAACCTGTTACTGACAAAAGGTTCTTAATGCGGTATGAGAGATATTGTTTTTTTTTTTTTTTTTTCAAAGGGATGGCCGGAAGACTCATGTGTGCTAATTTTGAATTCCGTGGTGGTGAATAATCCTGTGCAATCGTTTGGAGAAAATGGAGAAAAGGAGTTCATATGTAGCACAACAGCTTAATTTTCTTGTAAAATAATCGCATTGTGTTTCAGGCACCAGTTTAAACAGATTGGAAAGAAAATCAGGTAAGAATTCATTTTTTTTTCTTTATTTACTTTGGTTTTTCTTATGAATATGCAAATTTATTGAACGATGAGAGTGACTGCTTGAAGAAATATTGTTGAATTCAAGCTATACAACCTGCGACAATGAATCCAATGCTATCTATGTTTAAATTTCGAACATCAGAGATCAGCTGCAAAAAAAAAAAAAAAAAGAAGGGCAAACGTAGTTTACAGCTCGAGGGGCTTTTTCTCCTCGTTTTATCATATAACCCATGTTTTATCACCTCTGGGTGCTTTGAGAAAAGAAGGGCACGAACGCGGGTTAGGTCAATAACCTATTTTTTTTTTTATCATACCTTTGTGCAATATTCCTATTATATCTGTGAATATCTCTGATTTCAGAGACACAAAGCAAGGCGGCTGCTTCTACAAGTCACGTGGTCTACATGAGCCAATCATGTACTGCGCGCGCCCTGGTTCCCGGATGTGGGAGGTGAACGAGCGCGGGGACGTGGTCAGCACACACCAATTCAAGACACTGTTAGATGTGCCGCCAACGCCCCACGTTAGCCTGTGAGTATCCATCGTATTCTTCTGTTTCAGATCACCAAATCCTAGGAAATAAATTATTTCTCTCGTTGTTGCGGAAGAAAACACGACACTACTGTTTCTAGCTGAATTCTCTTCTGACCAAGGAACAGTTTATTAAATCGAAAATAAGAGTGTGTTTTAATTTAATCCTATTTCAATAATATATAGGTTAAGTGGTCTAAAAACAACCAGTAATTCATAGAAATTGCTTTGTGATGTTCAATTATTTTAACGTTTATATTCAATCGCTGTCGTTTCGTAAATATATGCGCCACATCTTCATGTTATGACAGGCTTGAGAAAAATCAGGATTTCAGTCCACAAGAATCCATAGGACCGCAGTCACTGTCCTTCACTACCCTACATGTCATCAGGTATTTATCTGGTTGAATAAATCTTTCGCCACAGTTGTTAAGTTTAAAAGAACGCTTTGCTGATCTAAAAAGGAAATTGATGCAACATTTGCTGCTGGGAATATCTTGTATAGGCATGCGCTGTGTACAGATGGATACTTGAAGTACGACAACGGTATTTGTGGCTTGTACTGTGATATGAAGAACGAATTGTCCCAGCACGGGGACGTTCAAGGTCACCATGACTTGCAGCTGATACAAGAACAGAATATCATTGATTTTCACTTGTTTTTCTAGCGTCGTTTTATGAAACTTATTCAAGTTTATTTAGGTACAAATCTTTACGTGTTGAATTTTTGTTCAAAGAATCTTATATTATAAGCGTAAAAAAATCATGATAACACAGTGAATGATAAGGTAAACAATCTTTGAGATATTGAAATATTCCCTCGAGCGTTAGCGAAGTGTAGTGGATTAAAACGATCTGGTGCAAACCGTGTGGATACTCTGCATTTGAGCAGTGATTTGGTGATTTCAGTGAGCGGTACTTGGTGGCTATCTGCGACAAGGGAGTGTTCGTCTTCAATCCTGCACAAATTAAACTAGTTTTGTGGGTTCAAGATATGCCTGTGAAAGGTAAATTGTAATGTGTGTGAATGGTTCATCTCAGGTGAATGGTGAATGGTTTGATGTTAATAGAGCAATTTTACTGCTGAAACAGGAACATATTTTCAACTACTGGTAAGGTTTAATTTCAGTACGTAGGCACATTGGAAGAACACAGGTTATCGGTGGTATTTACCGTAAATAGCGGTATTTATGCGATAAATTCACGTGCTTCTTTTATGTGTAAGCTGGAAGTTGTAGCTTCTTAATTTGTAAAAGAAAAAACCTTCCTGATTTTTTTCAGATATCGTCGACACCACAGTTCACAACAACAGTATTTATTTTCTGCTACGAGGCAATGTGCTCAGGCAGTTTTCACTACTTTCTGTACCTAAACTCGTTTCAAAGCTGTTGGCAAATAATCATGACCTAAAATGTGCTCAAGTGTTATCTGCGTTTCAAAGTAACTTTCTGGCATATCCAGGAAGAATAGCTAATTACGGGATCACCATGTCTAGGTTAAAATGTCTTTTAGAAAACCTTCAGCATGAAAAGGACAGTCAGATCTTTCAAGATGTTACACATATATGCGAGGTACTGAACTCTGGTGACAGTATAGAGGAGTGTGGTACTGTTGAAAGAAAGCATATAATTGATTTTAGTAGAAGCGATTCAAATATTTTTGTTGGAAAAAGTCGGTCGCATTCCATAGAATCCATTGAAGCAGACGATATTGAGCTTGTACGGCGCATTTCAGCATCTATGATGGGCGATGGCGCATCCAGTACATCGGGTAATCCCATAGCAACCATAGAACCCGATACTGTGAGTAGAACGAGTACAGGAAGTCAGCAGGATGGCAATGAAGTAAAAGGACTGGCCACTGCTGCCAAGGAGAGAATCGATAAGGCGCAGACTAAGTTATCAGGACTCAAGGCCAAGATACTTCAAAGAGTGAGCAGTGTTGGCAGCAGAGACTTGGCGTCTCTAAGCCCAGACAAGTTACAACTGTTCGAAACTAAGACAGAATCAACCTCTCCTGTCAAAGATGTGGGTAGCACCGTTACTGATGTTTGTGATCATTCTAATAGCCTACTAAAGTATGTGGACAGCAGCAGCCATACAGTCGTCTTTTCCAAAGAGAACGGTCATTCAGATGCTGTAGAAATACCCAAAGCTGAGAACAACAAGGAAAGTATTCAAATCACGGCATCTAAAACACGAGAGGAATCGCTAGGCAACGAGAAAGGGCAGAGTACTGCGCCAGAAGATACTGTGAAAATGTATCTTGACGGTCAGTTTGAAGCTGAAGAGAATACAGCTGCTGAGCCGCTTGGTGGGCCTATGACGCACATTCCGGGAGGTGGGAACTTACCTAGCAGAGAGTCAGCGGAAAGTCTGGTTAGCCTAGAAAGTACAGAGCAGGGCTCAAAGGAAGGTTCCCAGTCAGCCGATGACGTCAGTGTGTCCAGCGGCGACATCACAGTGACGGCTACTGCACAAGGTTCGCGAAGTTTCAATGTGGTTGCATTGCTAGCTGAGGAGTGGCGGGGGGGGGGGGGGTAGGGGAGGGGGTGTTGAGATTTGAGATTCCAGGTTTTAAGAGTCCATTCCTGGCGTCCATTCGTCCAGTCACGTTTACAGTCATGTATGTTTTCATTCTACATTCTGCAGTTCAAAGAGCACAGTTCCAGTTTTATTTGGCGGGAGTAGATAAAACCTGTGGCAGTTTTGCATCAGAAAGCTATGCGTACGACATGAAATGCACGATGCTCGCCCAGTTTAAATAAGATAACCTCATTGCAATTAATCGTGTGAAGCATTTGAAGTCGGCCATGGTTGTTCTGTCATGTCTAGGATAAACTGGGCAAGCTTATGACTGTCTTAAAAAACATATACCCCCCCTCCGATCTGATGTTTATGTTCACGCCTAGCAGTATGTTGGGGGGGGGGGGTGGGGGTGAGGGGGGACTGATGTAGAGGGGGAAAGTACTTAGCCATGCATGGATGGATGTTCTTATATTACACTGTTATCTTCATACAGATGACGCTTTTCCACGCTGTGATGTGCCAGGGCTAAAAACTAACAAGTCAAAGAAAAAGAAAGCAAAATTAATTTCATTTGATGAAGAGAAAATAACTTCAAAAAAAGGTATGTTACGTATTTGAAACTTTGAAGGGACAGTCTAAGTATATATCTTATTTTCTGCGCAGTGGAATGATTAATCAGGTTGATGGGAAGCATTCTTTAATACGGTCATTCAAAAGGGCTGTTGTTTCTTGGGTTTAAAGCGATATTCTGTTTCCAGAAAGTCGCCACCGCATTCTTCGGGTTCTATAATCTCTTGGCGATGTTACTTGTAAGTAACGCAGCGCATGCGCAGCAGCGTAGTCTCTAACACTGAACTGTAACCGCTGAGAAGAGAAGTGTTAACCTTTGACAAGTTCTTAAACCATTAAATGGTTTCTTTTGTCAGTAGAAAATATGAAAATTATTTTATTCAAGATGTTACAAGTTTTTGCTCTAATGAATTGCATTAGCCTGTTGTTAAGAGTTTCAGTGAAGTAAGGTGGAAATATTTCACCCAACAATGTTGTCTAATTGAGGCAGTTTAATTAAATCAGAACGTCGTCAGAAAATGGAGAATTCGCAGAACGAGTCAGATAAAGGGACCGTGATGTCGGCTGCTTCCGGTCCACGAAGCGGAAGTCCATTGCTCGAACGTCAGTCGGAATTCATTCCACCCAAAAACGCAGGAAGTAGCCAATCAAAGGACGTGCCACAAGTCATCGAAACGGAAGTTGCGGAGAATAGTTTGTCCGAGAACGCTGCGAGGAGATTGTCTGTGATGTCACTAAACACCATGGCAACAGTCAAAGACAAGTTTGTGTTTTGTCTTCATAACACGTCGCAGATAGGAAATAAAATTACCCAAGTTTTTGCCACAATTGACAGAAAGTTCCGTTTTTTTTTTACCCGAACTGTGAAATTTTTGGTCGATCATCTCCAAATTTCACCAAAAAATGTGTTGTGTGAATCTCTGTAATGCAGCAAAAATGTATTTTTGTAAGTCATTAGTGGATTTTAAATTTTTAAATTGTTTTTAATGTCGTTGTTTTGTTACATTTTATACTTTGTTAGGTCGGAAAGTTTCTTCTTTTTTTACGATTCGTTTAACCAGATTGGTCAAATTGTATAATTTATAAGTAATTAAGTAATTGAAATTAAAATAATTATTCACTGGAAACAATTTTTCAAAGTCATACTGAATTTTTGGTCGATAAAAATCGTAAATTTTTTTTTTTTTTTTGCTTTTTGTCGAGACTATGGTTCGACTCAAAATTAAGAAAAATTTCTCTTCACATTTTAAAATTTATTAAAACCTGGCCATTTTTTTTTTTTTGCATTTTTTTTTCTTATTTTTAAAATGATCTTTCATTTGGAAACAATTATTTTTCGAGATGTTTCTCGTCAGGGTTTGAGTGGATTTACCCGAGACTTCACCAATATGCTTTTTGTCTTGCTGGGTCTCCCATTTATGCCTTTCCTAGCTGTTCTCTAATTTTTACATTTTTGGACAATTTTTTAGTAGGTGATTTTAAGCTGAAATAATAAGGTTATATCATGTACATAAATGACTACTCATTCAGTTAAGCATTGCAGGCAAAAACGTCTCAAATATAAAGGTCTCAAAACTAAATAAACTTACGGCATGCCTTTTGAATTTGAAGGCTCTCTGTGAAGGCTAAGTCACTGGTACAAAGTATAAAAGACACAAAGGAAAAGATCAGCAAGAGAAGCGATTTTGTGCATCCGCCTCTTGATGTGGCGTCGGAATCACCTGCGGTAAGCTCTTCGGTGGGGTGGGGGGGGGGGGGGGAGGGGTTCAGGGAGTTCAAGGGTTTCAGCATTCCTAAATTCGAATAAAAATAGAGTTTGGCTGGTAAAATGCCCCCCCCCCCGCCACCCCATCTTGGTTAGAACCTGTATCCGCCCCTGCTTCTGGTATCTGTTGTAAAATTTTGTATTTTTAGCGTATAATGGGTATTTATTTGATTTGATTGATACAAATTTGGTGCAGCGATTTTGTTTTGGTTTAAATGACGCCTATTTTTATTAGCCATATCGGTGCCACAGGTTACCAAGTAATTGAAATGACTTCGTAACGGACCATTGTTTACAATTAACAGCTATTCATTCTTTCAGTAAATAAATAGGTAGACCATTTTTTTACTTTGCGCGTAACGTACAGTAAACTACGGTTATGTGGATACACTTACTTTATAATTCAGATAAAAATGTCTTGTTAGGTTGATTTTAAAATCCGATAAATTTGAAGCATTTTCTTGGTCATTCGCACTTCAAACTGTAATCTTATTATATTTCAGGTTGAAGACGAAATCGAGGCCACCAGAACTGACGACAGTGATGTGTCGACGTCTTGCATTTACTTGTCACCTTTACGTGACGCTACAGAGTGTGCAAAGTACGTATGAACTTTGTCGGCATTATTGAAATTACTGCGGCATGATTAAAAAGATAGAAAGCAAATACAAACGGATGGGATGCCCTGCTTCTGTTGAATTTTTTGTAAAGGTGTTTTGGTTTTTTGTATGTTTTCTTTATTTTTGCTTGTTTTCAGGAAACCCTTGGAGGAAGCAGTAGATGAAGATGAACGTGCAGCCGTCCTACAGCAATGGGTGAAGATATTTAATGAGTTATCTGTAGAAGTGTTGAAGATGAACGCGCCACCTCACACCCCTGTGGTTCACAAAACATGTAAGAAGTGTGAGTCAAATGACAGTGCATTCCGTGCTCATAAAGTGAGCGTATTTTCCGGTGAAAATGCACAAGTTGAAAACTTGCGAACAGAAACTAGTCAAAATAGTACTTGTAGCCAAGGTGTTAGTTCAAGTCAAGCTGTTAGTTCTAGTCAATTTGTTGCTTCTAGTCACGCTGCAAAGGACTTTGATAGTGACGTACTGAATGAAGAAAACAAACTACAGACTGAAAATAGACTCGTCCATGAAGTGACGTCATGGACGAGTCCTGTTTCCTGTGAAGGGAATGAAGGTGCTTTGACTGAGAAGGAAAATCCCACAGTCTTGGGTTGTCCTTCCATCGTTCCAGAAGACTCTCATACGAGAGCTAACCTTTGCACGTGTCCACACAAGTCACATGCCTCGTCTGAAGCTATGTTAGAGAATGTGGTGTTGTCTGTTAATCCATGCATAACAGATCGCTTTGAAATGCCTTGCGAATTGTTCACTGCTGTAAAAACGCTGTGTACCATGTGTTTTGAGCTTAGAATTTTTGGAGGTATTTTTGATGTTGTAAGTAAGTTAAAAGCAGAGTATGAAGATGTTGTAAAATCACAGAACTGCGCTGCATCAAAAGCTGTCACGTCCGAAATAAAGGAGTCAGATTCGTCCATTGTTCTTAAAATAGAAACGAGCACTGAACCAACAGATTCCTCCCAGTCCCAATTTACGGAAATAATTCAGGAATTTGCAAAACAAGATGTAAACATAGAGCAAAATGAGACCGGAAATGCAGACACGAAACAGCAAAATGCCGCTGTAATTCTGCCTGATGAAACAAATGGCGTCGTTTTGGCGTCTGGGGAACAAAATGACACTGTGATTAAGGAAGCTGGTGGTGGAGTGCCAGCTCAGGAAGACTGCGTGACGTCAGGGGCGTATAACCAACAGCCTATTCAAACATTACTACGTCACGTGCAAAAAGACATGGCACTGTTTTTGAAGATTCACTTCTACGCAATGGATGTTCCAAAAGTACGTGACGTAATTGTTGACATGGACGACGAAGCAGAGAGGTACATGGTTTGGGTGACGCTGGTGGAGTGCTTGCAAGGTATGGTGCTTTTGTGGCTGAAGAAAGAATAGGGGGTTCGGGCTGGGAGTGATAACGTCATGATTGCTTGTGATATGTGTGCCAGCCATCACGTGTGTATATGATATAATTATTAGACGAGGCAATATCCCGAACAAGGTTCCCAAGTAGAACCCAAAGAAGGTTGAATTACCAAAAGTAATTAATTACTTTTGGTAATTCAACCTTCTTTGGGTTCTACTTGGGAACCTTGTTCGGGATATTGCCTCGTCTAATATTTAATTTTCATTTCGTTTCGAATGGGGAACCTACTCCACTATTAAATACTTTATTTAATGGTGTCTCACTTTTAATTATTTGTAAACACAACGCATGTTAGTATTTTACTAATCCCCTGTTTTACGGACTGTAGATTTCTCTTGGAAATCGGCCCTTTACATGGTTTTTACATGTGTACCACGACTATCACATATGTGGCGGTCTTGGGTTAGATACATCCTTTTTGAATCTCGAAGGGCTTTTTAGGGAAATTCATCCCTGACCGCTTATATGTGTGGGTTAGAAATCGCCTGATGAGAACCATAGAGGTTCGAGACCGCTTGTGTGATCGTGTTATTTGCTCTACCATATACGAAATCCAAGTTTCGGGATTTTCGGTATCGTTATTTAGTTTTACGTATGTCGCGTATGTTGATTACGTATACACGATCACTGGGGTAATGTGTGTGTTTACGTTAGTTGGTTTTCGAACTAACAGCGGTCGCGTTTTGTTGAGTTGCCATATTGTCTTTTGCCTCGTTTTTTATAGTGTATATGATATAATGTATCTCCGTGACATCATGTTTAGTTTTTCACGTTCCTGGGTGTTCATAACGCCAGTTTTATGCTTATGACGTCATTTATGTTGATAACATGATGTGTAATAATGGTATCGTTTATGTCCCTATCAATGTTCGTGCCGCATGTATTTTGGTGACGTCACATATTCGTGCTATGCCTTGGTACAGATTACTAGTGCTTTGAGAGTCAATACCTATGTGTAAGTAACACGGACTTGTGTTGAAAAGCTGTGCCAGTATACGCAAGATTCGGGCGGGGGGGGGGGGGGGACGATGTCGCCGAGGACCGGGGCAGGAAGGCGGTGTCGCGTCGGGAGGGGCTGGAGGAGTGGGAGGCCGGTGTCCCGGGAAAGTCAGTGTCGCGGGGGACCGGGGTGGCACAGTCGCGGAGGTCCGGGGCGGTGTTCGGGAAAGCGGGGGGGGGGGGGGGGAGGGGACGGCAAGCGGTGTTGTGGAGGTCTGAACAACCCTTTCTGAGGCTCCCCGCTGTTGAGAAATATTCTTTAAAATAATATGCATTTCACAATTTTTTATCCAAAATTGAATCTAACCACCGTCTTCGACCCTCCCCTGCACCACCCTACTATCTACGATTCCCCCCCCCCCCCCTTTGTGCACCACCCTTCTGTCTACGATCTCCCCCTCCTCCTGCCCCACCTACTATCTACGATTCCCCCCCCCCCCCCCTTTGTGCACCACCCTTCTGTCTACGATCTCCCCCTCCTCCTGCCCCACCCTACTATCTACGATTCCCCCGCCCCCCTTCCTGATCCGCCACGGAAATTTGTCTTCACCGTTTGTATAAAATACAGAACTTGCGAAAGGAGAGAAGCTATTCTGTGATGCACTAAGGGTGGAGAACGTACAGTATGCTTTGGATCTCCTTCGCACGGCTTCACTCGACAATCAGAACTCGTGCTTGGGCTGCCTTATAGGGGTACGTGCCCAAGGGTAGAGGGAACATTGGTTGTAAGTACGGATTAAGTACAGGAAACGAAAGTTTAGGTAGCGATTAGGTACAAAGAGTGGGTAAAGATTAGGTATATTAAATAAAAGGTATAAGAACCGAGTAGGTACGAGGGGCACCAGGTACAGGTAGGATTAGGCACAGGTGAGTTGCAAATTAGGTACAAGGTGTGCAAGTTGTAGGTACCAATTAGGTGCAATGAATAATGTCGGATTTGATACAAATAGTGTAAGGCATACATATAGTTAGGAACGAGGAGTGCAAAGTGTAGGTCGGTTTATTTGTGCCGTTAAAGCCGTTATTTTGTCTCCAACCTTACGATTTTTGGTAGACAATTGGTGGAATCTAGAGCTCAACTGTCTTTGCAAAATGTTCACTAGAGCGCGGAAATTTTTTGAGAGGAACATCTTGAAATAGTCCACTGGTGACGATGATATTCGTGTTAATTTACTCAATGGTGCTGTTCCTTCTTTAACGCTGTACGATTAATTTCCCATGTCTGATTTTATAGTTTGAACTTTCTGCGCTTCAATATGTTTGATACGTTCCTTTCAGACTTTTCAAACTTGTCCCCAAGTGGACGCTACATCTTTGCTCCTCCGCAGAACTGGGTGACGTCATCAGCCCAATTGACGTCATATATATGTGCAGATCACATTGCGCTGAGCATCAGCATATAGTGGATTATACAAAACTTTATGTGCAACAGAGGACTACAGCGTATGGAAATAGGTCTAGGTCAGATTTTACCACGTCTGGTTCTGTATCTATCTTTCTTTCTTTCATTATTTTTTTTCTTTCATGTCTTTTCTATTGCCATGCCCTGTTTTATTGCTTTTTTTTAAAACTTTTTGTGCCGGTGTATTTTTCTTTCATTTTTCTGTATTACTTTACCAGCGTCGTTGTAAAATAAAACTATCGGCTATTAGCCATCTATGCCACATGATGACGTCACATGGCCTGATTTTCTAAAAACAGTTATTTCATTTTTCGTGTTTACTCTTAAATACATCCAAGGAAAAAGAAAATAAGTTATTTTTGTTATTTTTTCGTTTTCAGGAACGAA
The DNA here is from genome assembly GCA_949752745.1 of Protula sp. h YS-2021. Classification (NCBI taxonomy): domain Eukaryota; kingdom Metazoa; phylum Annelida; class Polychaeta; order Sabellida; family Serpulidae; genus Protula; species Protula sp. h YS-2021. The sequence goes on from OX457032.1 coordinate 15,317,531, forward strand.
GTGTTAGCCTTACTATGTCGCGATAAAGAAGTGTACGAAGCAGTGATTAGTGCTTTTCTTCTCATTGGTCAACCCGATGAGCCAATCAAGTGCGTTTGTGCCAAAATGCCATTGTAAGTTGAATGATATTCTTTGGTGAAAGTGCAGGGAGAAGTGAGTAATGATAACGACGAAATGCTCTGTTTTATATTAATTTTCACTTTAGAAATAACTGAATTTTAAAACCAACGTGATGAAAAAATAACAGTTCTAGTCGGTCTATTTATCCAGATATAAGATGATCCATGTATTGTAAAAAAAACTTTATTTATGTTTGTAAATAATAGATATGAAAAGGTTCTTCTTTTTGTTGCAGGCCTAATGCTCATAAAATCAAGTGGGCAGATGACATATTTCTAGAAGAACTATTATCCCTCTACTTGCACCCCGGAAAAACCCCGGCAATCCGGCAACTTTGCCTAGAGAACGGGTACGGATGAACCTTCCTTTCCCAGATCTGGTACAAAATGCCTCGAATACAAAATACCAGTGATTTCTGAAAAAAAGTAGTCCAGTCGCAAGTCTGACCTTGAAAGAATATGACTAGAAACAACGTTAACTATTTTTTTTAAATAGACCAAAGATCAAGTAAGATTTATCCTGTGTAATATAGACCGATGTCTGAAGCAATCATGTCTTTCATGTCCGCAATGCGTGCTGTAATCTAGAAAGGAAATTTCAAAAGGAAGTAAAATAATAATAATGATAACCCTATGCAATTGAGCAATTGGTTACAGATACTGGCCTGGATATCTGCGGTTGCTAAGCAGAGGTAATCCAGGCGACAGAAATACGTTAGCAACCGTTGCCATGCAGCTGTCGGATGCAGCTCTCCTGGATGCAGACCATACTGGCAGTTATGGTATGACGTAATCAAGCTATGACGTCAAAAGTTAAGTCATGCCGTCGCCATGACGGTATGACGTCATTAAGCACACATTTTTTTTTCACTCGTGTTATCTCGTGCAGTCACCTTGATACTATGACGTCATCAAACACATGTGTTTTCACTCGTATTATCTCGTGTCCTTTTGTTGACGGGATGACGCCAAGCAGTGTGTTTTTCACTCGTCGTTATTTTGACTAGCTCTTTAGAACTACTGCTGGCATCTAACTTTTTTGCTTTTATTCATTTTTTTATTCACCTGCGCGTTCATCCATCTGTCTATCCGGGACGTTATCTTATCGAGTATCCAGCGGATTACCCTCGTTATACTATGTATAACAAATCGACGTCCTGTGTTGTTCTTGACGCCATTTAAGGTTAAAAATTTCTTTTTCGCAAGGTTATTAAGTATCTTGATAAACTTTCCTTATGTGCAATAATTCTCGCTTACTTCAAACATATGAAGTAAAAATAAGATTTTACAATGTGGGATGTTAGAGTTAGCCAAGCGGTTGATCTTCCTTTAATATTTCAGGTTTCAATCCAGAGTCTGCCCATGAGTGGCAGCTGCTTTTGGGCTTGAAACAACGACAGCACACGCGACCGGAAGCTGAACTAGAAAACCAGCACAACAGTCACGTGGTGTGGTGCCTGAATTGTGGTAGTCCGTTGAGCGATAAGTGCGGATCGGCAGCATCAGGTACAGCAGACGACATCTCATACCGTCACGATGACGTCACGTGGGAGAAGCTTGCTACGTTGCTGGTTCGCGGTGTTGGCGGAAAGGTGGCGCTGGAATTGTTGAAAAATGTGACTTTTCCTGAACAGTCCTTGCCCTTCAGCTTTTATCAGTTCTGCGTAATTGAATTTATCCGCGAACAACAACAAAGGTTAGAAATGTTCAAATAATAAAGTCATGGCTTTTCGCTTTTTTTTCAAACTGCTTAGTTTATTCAGTGGGCTTCAACAGAGTTTTGTTTTTCTTCTTTTAGAATCTAGACGTAAGTAAGTTTTAAGATTCTTCTTACTAGTTGGTGTGTAGCATTGCTATTGAAGCGAAGTGTTTTTCAGTGGATTTCAACAGAATTTTGTTTTCGTTTTTAGCCCAGCTTACGTTACACGTAAGCTGGGGTATTCCTATCGGTTTGCGGGCGGTGTCCGTTAGTTAGTTAGTTAGTTAGTTAGTTAGTTGTTTATTTAGTAAACTTTGGTTCAAAATGCATCTCCTCCTACAATTTTGATTCGATGTCATTTATTTTTGGTGTGAGGCATCCCTAAGGGGTCGTGCATACGGCTTGTGCTTTTCTAGTCGATCGGGTGATTTTTGAATTTTTGGCGAATTTTTAAAGAAAAAATTTTAAAATGTATCTCCTCCTACATTTTTGACCGGATGTGATTTATTTTTAGGTATGAGGCACCCCTAAAGTGTCGTGCATACGGCTTGTGCTTTTTTAGTCGGTCGGGCAATTTTTGTATTTTTGGGGAATTTTTTAAGCAAAAATTTAGAAAATAATTCAAAATGCATCTACTCCTACAATTTTCATTCGATGTCATTTATTTTTGGTGTGAGGCATCCCTAAGGAGTCGTGCATGCGGCTTGTGCTTTTCTAGTCGATCGGGTGATTTTTGAATTTTTGGCGAATTTTTAAAGAAAAAAATTTAAAATGTATCTCCTCCTACATTTTTGACCGGATGTGATTTATTTTTGGTATGAGGCACCCCTAAAGTGCCGTGCATACGGCTTGTGCTTTTTTAGTCGATCGGGCAATTTTTGTATTTTTGGGGAATTTTTTAAGCAAAAATTTGGAAAATAATTCAAAATGCATCTACTCCTACAATTTTCACTCGATGTCATTTATTTTTGGTGTGAGGCATCCCTAAGGAGTCGTGCATGCGGCTTATGCTTTTTTAGTCGATCGGGTGATTTTTGAATTTTTGGGGAATTTTTAAAGAAAATATTTTAAAATGTGTCTCCTCCTACATTTTTGACCGGGTGTGATTTATTTTTGGTATGAGGCAGCCCTAAAGGGTCGTGCATACGGCTTGTGCTTTTCTAGTCGATCGGGTGATTTTTGAATTTTTGGGGAATTTTTGAAGAAAAAAAATTTAAAATGTATCTCGTCCTACATTTTTGATCCGAAACCTCTCAAAGATCCGATGACCCTAAAAGGTCGTGCATACGGCTTGTGCTTTTTAGTCGATCGGACAATTTTTGTATTTTTAGGGAGCTTTTGAAGAAAAAAACTTCAAAATGCATTTTCCCCTACAGTTTTGATCTTTCTCTCTCTCTCTTTTTTTTTTTTTTTTGGTTTGAGGCATCCCAAAGGGGTTGAGCATACGGCTTGCGCTTTTTAGTCGATCCGATAATTTCTGTATTTTTAGGGAATTTTTGAAGAAAAACTTCAAATGCATTTCCTCCTACAGTTTTAATCCGATTTCATTTATTTTTGGTATGAGGCATCCTCAGGTGGGTCGGGCATACGGCTTGTGCTATTTGACTCGACTTGGGAATTCTTGATTTCGATAGTGAATTTTTGATGAAAATACCTCAAAATGCATCTTCTTCTGCAGTTTTGATCAGACATCATTTATTTTGGGGCTGAGGCATGCTTAGGGTGTCGTTAATACGGCCTCTGCTTTTCGAGTCGATCAGAATTTTTGGTGAATTTTTGAATAAAAAAACTTCAAAATGCATTTCCTCCTACTGTTTTTATCAGATTTCATTTATTTTTGATACAAGCCGACTTTAGGGGGTCATGCATACGGCTTGTGCTTTTTGAGTGAATTGGAAAACTTTTGAATTTTTTTCGGAATTTAAAAAAAAAATAAATGAATCTTCTCCTGCAGCGCATAAACGCAAGTTAAATGAACTTGCGCAGTAGTCAGATTTAACAACCGCACATCGACGCAAGTTAAATAAACATTCGCATTGGTCCGAAATGTGAACCATTGACGGAAGATAAACATGCAAACTGGACCAAAATAAGCACCGCGCATCAACGCAAGTTAAATAAACATGCGCAATGGTCCGAAAAAAGAACTACGCGTCGACGCAAATTGAATAGACATGCGCAGTGGTCCGAAATGCGGATCGAGCATCAACGCAACCTAAAGAAACATGCGCACTGGTCCGAAATGCGAACCGCGCATCAACGCAAGTTAAATAAATATGCAAACTGGTCCGATAAAAAGAACCGCGCATCAGCGCAACCCAAAGAAACAAGCGCACTGGTCTGAAATGAGAACCACACATCAACGCAAGTTAAATAAACATGGGCAGTGGTCGGAAATGCGAACCGCGCATCGACGGATGTTAAATAAACATGCGATCCGGTCCAAAATAAGCACCGCACATCAACGCAAGTTAAACAAACATGCGCACTTGTCCGAAAAAAGAACCACACATTGGCGAAAGTTGAATAGACATGCGCAGTGGTCTGAAATGAGAACCTCGCATCAACGCAAGTTAAATAAACATTCGCAGTGGTCCGAAGAAAGAACCACGAATCGACGCAAGTTGAATAGACATAAGAGTCGGGCATCGACGGGACTGAAATAAACATGCTTTCTGGTCCGAAATGCAATTCGCTTGTCAACGCAAGTTAAGTGAACCTACGCACTGGTCCGAAATGCGAACCTCGCATGAACGCAACCTAAAGAAACAGGTACACTGGTCCGAATTCCGAACCGCTCCTCAGCGCAAGTTAAATACACATTTGCAAAATAAGTACCGAGCACCAACACAAGTTAAATAAATATGCGCACTGGTCCAAAATGCGAACCACGCATCAACACAAGTTAAATAAACGTGCGCACTGGTGGAAAATGCGAAACGTTCATTAACGCAAGCTCAATAAACAAACACACTGGTCAGAAATGGGAACCGAGCATTAACGCAAGTTAAATAAACATGCGCACTGGTTAGAAATGCGAACCGAACTGCGCATTAACGCAAGTTAAATAACGTGCGCACTATTCAAAATAAGAACTGCGTATCAACGCAACTTAAATTAACATGCGCACTGGTCCAGAATAAGAACCGCGCATCAACTCAAATTAAAGAAATATGCGCAATGGCCTGAAATAAGAACCGCACATCGACACACGTTAAATAAACATGCGCAGTGGTTCGAAATGCGAACCACGCGCCAAAGGAAGTTAAATAAATATTTGCACTGGTCCAAAATAAGCACCGCGCATCAACGCAATTTAAATAAACATGCGCACTGGTCCGAAATTCGAACTGCTCATCAACGCAAGTTGAATAAACATGCGCACTGGTCCAAAATGCAAACTGCGCACCAACGCAAGTTAGATTAACATATGCACACGTCCAAAATACGCACCGTGCATCAACGCAAGATAGATAAACATGCAAACTCTTCCGAAATGCGAACCGCGCATCAAGGCAACCTAAGGAAACTTGTACACTTGTCCAAAATAAGTACCGCTCATCAACGCATGTAAAATAAACATGCGCACTGATCCGAAATAAGAACCGCACATCAACACAAGTAAATAAACATGCGCATTGATCCGAAAGAAGAACCGCACATCAACGCAAGTTAAATAAACATGTGCACTGGTCCAAAATAAGCACCGCGCATCAACGCAAGTTAAATAAACATGCGCACTGGTCCGAAATTCGAACCGCGCATCAACGCCACTTAAATAAACGTGTGGAGTGGTTCGAAATGTGAACCACGCTCCAACGCAAGTTAAATAAACATTTGTACTGGTCCAGAATAAGCACCGCGCATCAATGCAAGTTAAATAAACATGCGCACTGGTCCGATATTCGAACCGCGCGTCAACGCAAGTTAAATAAACATGCGCACCGTGCCTATTAGCTGTGCACTCAGTTATGATCCCCCTAGGGATTCAAACTGGAATGGCCCATTTCAGTATAATGTGGCAGGGTAGTCCTGATATAGCGCTGAGATCGCTGAAAGGGACTTAAAACACCAATAAACCAAACCAAACCAAACCGTGCAAGTTAGATAAACATGGAAACTCTTCCGAAATGCGAACCGCGTATCAAGACAACCTAAGGAAACTTGTGCACTTGTCCAACATAAGTACCGCTCATCAACGAAAGTAAAATAAACATGCGCATTGGTCTGGAATAAGAACCGCGCATTAATCTTTATTAAGTTAAATGAACATGTGCACGGTTCCAAAATGAGAGCCGCGCATCAACGCAAATTAAATAAACATGCGTACTTGTCTGAATAAGAACCGCGCATCGAGGCAAGTTACATAAATATGCGCACTGGTCCGAAATGCGAGCGTTGTTTGAAGGTATCTATGGCAGACTATCCAGTCTACCAGAGATACAAAAAATCTGTTCCCCATTTTTCACGTAAAGAAAACTTTGTATGCATTTATCGGTCTATGTTCTGGTCCGGTGCTAAATTAATTATTGAGCTAGCTCTTTGCCGTCTCATCTTTTGAAGCCCGATATTTCAGGGAAATTCCTTCGCTCATGCACGCTGGAATGGGTCTTATTGCTTTTCGTAAGCTGGGACTTTGTCCTTGGACAAACTTGTTTATTATCTGAATGAAGCATTAAGTTTAAAACTTCTTTGTACTATTTGAAGGTTAGCAGATGTTTTACAAACTATTTTAGCTTAGTTTGGTTGGTTGGTTAGAGCGTTAGTCTAGTAATCCCGAAGTCCCGGGTTTGAATGTTGCTCGGGGGTGGGGAAGGGGGAGGGGGGAGGTAGGCAGAGGATTAGCGTTTTTTTCAATTTTTCTTGGCTTTGTGAAGCGAACACCGTGGGTTAGGTAGATAATATAGGAATTCAACATTAATCCCCCTCCCCTCCCCGGAGTCTTTCGGTCAACCTGTAAAAAAAGCCAGCTTAGCTTGATCATAAAGATGGCGTCACGTGTTGCGATTTTGTCATGGGGGAATTTTATGGTAAATTTACAAATTTGGCAGAAACGCTACAGCTCGCAAAGAAACCATTTTACTCTAATTGTCAAAAAAGGGTTAAAATTGGATAAATGAATATGTTGAAATTGATACCTCTCGATGCACTAGACGAAAAACCTCAAAAGCAACAGAGCGAAGGCAAAGGTGGACATGGCCTAAATTTTGTGTGAAAAATATAAATAAATACATTGTTTCTGCGCCTGTGATAAATACATGTTTAAACTGTGGATCTACAACTGTGAGACAATGATCGCACAAACAATGTTGTTTCGACTACAACGAATTTCAGTTTATATCCGCTGTATGAATTAATGAAGGTTATTGCGGTGCCGAAAGGGACTGACTGCCCTGTCATTCAGATTTACTTTCACTTGTGTGTTATTTCTTTGTACAAGTGACAAGTAGGTCAACTTACAGTTCCATTTTACCGTGAAGAGCTTAAAGCAGGGTGCCTAGACATCATTATCCTCGCTGCAGATGTGTATAAAGTGATGACGTCATTTTTCAGCTCACTTTCCGTTTCTTCTCAGGTGGCATTATGGATTTTAAGTGCACCTATATTAAATTATGTCTTTAATGGCTTCTATATTCCGAGGATTACGACGCTTGCAAGGAAATACGGGAAGGAAAGTTAGTTGTGTTGCATTCGAAACATTCACTGTCTTCCTTATTTCAGGCAGGTGCTGGATAACTTAATAGGAAGAATCGATTCTCTGTTTGTAGCTAGGCTGCCCGAAGACAGTCCCGCAGCACAGGTATACCCAACACCGTATTATTTAACATATGTATTCTGAAGCAAGAAATGACATATTTTTACGTAGGCCATAGCGGAATAAACTACGGATAAATCGAATGAAAAATAATTGAACATTGTAAATTCTTATATTTTGGCAAGCGGAAAATAAAAGAATTATTTCATATTAGGTTGTTTTAAAATTTAGCTTAGTGGTGAAAGGTCAACCGATATTTTATTTTTTTTTTTAATTAAGTTATTTTTGTTTAATTCATAATTATTTTTTTATTTCTGAGGCAAGAAATAAGAAAATTGTGGAAAGTTCTCGAATTCTGGCACATTCTAGAACAGCATACCAAAAATTATCTGATTTCTTATTTGCCTCAGAATTGTTATGTTAAATGTAGGACTGAACATTTCCGTCCGTCTGTCTATCTGTTGGCTTTTCCACGCCATATCTTTTAACTGTTCATAGAAAGTCCTTCCAATTTTGCAAAATGTTGGAATATACTAAAACATCGCATTACTTTCCAGATTTGTATTAAAAAGGATTTTTATCGAATTCTTATTATGTTCGTTATTTTTAATAAAAAAAAAAAGATAACGATAAATGGTGTAAAAATAGAAACACGCATGTATGATAACACATATCGTATGCATATGGTATGGTTTTTGGTTTGTCAAATTTGAAGTAAAAGACCAAAAATAGTCCGTGGTCCATTATTGAATAATAATTTCTGCATAGCAGGCATAATGTAGAGGCTAACTATGTAATTTACAAATTCCAAATTCCATGGCAGTTTCATCCTGTAACATGTTGCGACTATTTTTCAGGTATTAATCAAGCCCAGACACCACCAGGGAAGCGCTAGGATATCGCCTCGTGATAACCAGCAGGAAGAAAGTGTACAAAGGTCTGGTTCTATTAACAACTGTCGCTCTCCGTCGTTGATGTGTGATTGCCGTTGCAGTATAATAAATACTAGACATAGTACTTCTTCTTATATGAAAACGGAATAAAGGAATTTCAAAACCGGTATAGATATAACGATCAATTTCATCCAAATTTCAAAGGATTTCTATTTTTCAAATTGATAAAATTGATAAAAAAAAATGAAAAAAAAAAATTTTCGAAGGATTCTTTACTGGTCTTTGACTTGGCCAAGTGCTAATTAAGCGATCTGTGATGTATTCTTCAATATCCCAGGGCTATTCACGTTGCCTTTTTTGCGTCAGCACTTTTTTGCGTCAGCCCTACCACGGCCTCTGTCTGCTCTGCGGTAATACAAAAAGAAAGTTTCTTGTCTGTAATTCTTTACAAAACATCCTTCAGAAGTTTGCTTACAGCTCTCCAACAAAGGAGAAAAGTCGAGATGATAAATTAATGAATCCGCCGTCTATGACGCATTGTGGGCGAGGGGAGACTTGGTAGGATTCTTGATTAAACGTTTAATATTGTGAGGCATCTCTTGGATTCTCAGGCTGTAGCTAATTACTACGAGTAATATAGCTTTAAGGCAAATCCGCTTATAGGGCTTCTGGGGCTTTTTATTTGTGCAGTTATTCGCGTTTTTATTTTTATTCAACTTCAAAAAATCTGGTTTTGGTTTTTTTAAAACAAATGGAAAAAGATCGCAAAATATATATTTTTTTATTGGTTGCTTGATTCAAAAGATCAGTGATGTTTATCAGTTGGAAAATATGATTTGCTGTTCGGGGAAGCCCTTTCCATAGACTTTCCACAGACTTCAAGAAGGTGTCATCATGTCATCTATGTACTATGAGATGCAGTGATGCCTGCTGATTCCTGGAGACTTTAAATAGCGGTTCGACAGCTAGGCTGCATGCCATTTCTCTGCGTTGCGGGTTTACCGTAACTTGTAACTTCGGTCGTACCTTACGGCTTGATTTATAGGCCCTGATCATAGAAAATGGCTGTCACTGGTGTAGAGGGATTTCAGCACGGCACTACAAGTGAAGACTTGACTGGTGCCGTGTCATCTAAAACGATCAACCTTGATGCGCGTATCAATCAGTTTGAGTGTGCTTTAGCTGTGCATATCTTTTGTACTGGGACTATTTTTGTAACCGGTCTCGTTGGAAACGCTTTGACTATTTACATTCACACCAGAAGTACTAAAAACTATCCTGGAAATGTTTACATCACTGCTCTAGCAACCCTGGATCTTTTTGCGATTCTCTTCCTAGCACCTCAAATGCTTTTCGTAAAGGATTACGCCACAGCCAAATTACTTGGAGATCCATTCTGGATGGACCGATTTTTCGATTTATTACTATTCATCATGATTACTTATTTGGGCATTTTGGATACTATGGCGCTGGATAGAACCGTGGCCGTGTTCTCACCGTTTTCGTATAGCCCCACCAGGTGCCGCGCACTTGCCATCACAGCCTCTATCGCCATATGTAGCCTGTTAGTGACCGTAGTTCTACGTTATTTTCACGACGCGGCTAGCGGAGGATTCAATCACCGTGTCACTGTGGTGTTGTTCGTGCTAGTAGCCTTCACCATTTTGATCGTGTGCTATCCGGCCATAGCGTGTAGACTGTACAAACACAAGCGCAAAGTGGGCGCAAAGGGAGATACAACTAAATTTGAGAGAACAAACAAATCAGGCAAAATGCAAGGACCTGGAAGGCTTAAACAGTCTAGTACTATCCCTGTCATCCTTGCAGCATCAAGCAGTAATTTCATTCAAAGGTTAGTTTATCAAGACCTTATTTTATTTTTTTTCCTTCTAATGGTATTTGCCTCCTTGCTTGGTCTGTCTTTCTTCATTAAACCAAATCCAGTATAGTCTTCTATTTAAATTTCGATTCAGAGGTTTCGGTTCTGAGTTTATGCCATTATTGGTACTTTAGTGTTCTTTATCTTAAAAGCACAGAAATACATGTTAGCAGTCACTATATTCTGTTTAAGTATGATCTATTGTAATTCCTGATAGATCACTGAAATCGTTGCTTTCATTTTTATGACGGCTGAGACGTTCTTGTTTACTGTAGTGGTTCGACTGTGGCGGACTAATTTTGTAGCTACAATAGCAATAAATATGCTTCAGTTTTATGTCTTAATTAAGGTGATGTTATTTAAAGGAGTTGGTGTAAGCTTTGGGGTCAGTTTAGAGAGAGGACACTGTAGCTACAATATTAGGTTCACGCCTTAAAGTACCACCTTCACCAGCTTCTTTGAACGATATTGCGCATGTCCTTTTTCTTCCTGTTCTACAGGTCCATTGAAACAGAAGCTGAGAACAAGAGTACCGCAAACACCACGCATGCGCAGAAAGCGAACACCACGTATGCGCCGAAAGCGAACACCACGCATGCGCAGAAAGCGAACACCACGCATGCGCAGAAAGCGAACACCACGCATGCGCCGGAAGCGAACACCACGCATGCGCAGAAAGCGAACACCAAGCATGCGAAGAAGACGAACAGTACGCATGCGCAGAAAAAGAGCACCACGCAAGTGCAGAAAAAGAGCAACACGCATTCGCAGAAAGCGAGAGAAGCCAGGCAGGCCGTTCATGTGACGACTGCCAAGATGTTTGCATTAGTGACCGTTCTTTATGTCGTCTCGTTCTCTCCATTCCTACTCATGGTGCTGAGTGTTTCTGACAATTTTAATATCACATATATGTATTTTGTGAATCATATCGGAAACCCCGTTATTTATTTCATCATGAATGATCGTTTTAGAAAGGACTGCAAAGAGATCTGGCAAAAGATGAAATGCCGTTGATTTGCCGAGAGCAACAGAATACAGATACAGGTCATGAGGGGGGAGGGAGATTACACACAGACCCCCCTTCCCCGCCCGGAAAAAGGAGAGCAGTGCCCCCCCCCCCCCTCTGTAACCAGACATCTTTTGAAAAACATTGAATCTGCCGAGGAGGCTGAGTGTTTATAATAGTCTGTACGATTTTGGCTTTTACTTACATTCGTGCCTGTGTTGCTACGTGTACGTGAGTCGCGGGCAGTTCCGTTTTGTACGACTTCGTATCTGCGGAAGTTTGTCCCTGTTTCTTGTTCGTTTCTGTTAAAACCCCTTGATATAGTGAACATCTTCGTAACCGGACTGTTAGTCATCATACAGAAATGTTTATAAATTAGAGGCTAATTGATTAGCTAACATCTTGGGACAAAAACAAAGGTTTTGATAGGGATATCTATTACATGTTTGTTTTAAGTGAAAAATAAAGATTTTAAATCTCATCCGGAAACTACCGTACGAGGGTTGCATCTGCATCACAAGGAAATCGATTATTTTAAGCAGTAAATTACTATTTCAATAGCCAGTGAGGTGCATTGTACATGGATGTGACGTTAGGTTCATGTTGATAGTTTGCTATTTTACTCTCAATAAAATCAGTGTCTGACTTTTGTTTTATTTCTCTTTGTGTTATTGATTTACTCCGTAACATTCGTGACGTCATCATGTCTGTGGAATTTTGAGCAAGAAACTCGCCTCCCCCCTCCCCCCAGGTGGCACAAAAGAATATTATAGACAATGTGAACTCGCTGCACCAAATTTCTGCTAAATTTATAATAAAAAAAAAACAACAATAACACCCATTCCTGTTGTATTTCTATATTAACATTTAAATAAAATGCGGGTTTGTCAGACTGGATAAAACAGTCCTTCTTTAGAAAACGTATTTGTCTATTTGATATTTTGCAGGGATTGTCATTTGTGCAAAACGAAAGTACTGGATGAAAATCAGAACAGCGTAGCCCTCTTTCCTTGTGGTGAGTTGCTTATTATATACATGTTAATAAATTAAAAGAAATTGTTTGGCTTTTTGTTTCCGCGTCACTTAAAGCGCGGTTCTGCTTCTACTGATTTCATTTGTATACGGAATATTTGACCAAGTTTTAACATCTTGCTATCATACGCAATGATTTTGACGCACTTGTCACGGAAAGATGACCGGTGTCTTGTGTTTTTCCCTCAAGGTCATGCGTACCACGAATCGTGCCACGATGGAGGTGCCTGTCAGATCTGTCAACAACAGCATGAGTGAAGGGATGGAGAAAATTGAGATAGATCCATCCACCATGTTAGATTAGTTTTAGTTCTGTTCACAAAACACGCATAGCTTTAACTGTGTGGAGTTAATTATGCGGATTGAAAAAACAGTTGTGTTTTAATAAGCGATTTGTTGCTGTTGCCTAGGTTTTTGCCGGGGGAGGGGCGAAAAGTGGCCAGAAGAGGCCAGTTCTTTTAAAAACGAAAAAAAATGGAGAGGAGGACACTTGAATTGAAAGACTGAGTTCGGCTTGTAGTAAGTGTTGAAGGTACGGCTATGTGCACAGTTAGGAGCAGGTATGGTACACTAACAAAGTGGTAAAAATACGCCACAGGACTCCTCTGTTCATGATATAGTGACGATCTTCCAATGCTCTAGTTTCAGGGGCGATTAAAATTAAATTTCATGACAATTTTGTGTATGGGTCTTTGTGCATTGGGGTCGAATTGTTATGGACAGTGTGAAATATTGTTTGCACAGGTTGTTATAGTGAAAAATGTGCAACTGCTGGGAAATGTGGTAAGGAAAAACACGTTTAACTGCATTAAAAAACAGTGATATTCAGTGGGCTGCTTGTAGAAGCAATGTAAAGTGGCAATTACATGATTATCCCCCGTATTACGAGGGATATAGGTTTCAGCTTGTCCGTCTGTCTGTCCGCTTTCGTGCGCCCTCGTGTCCGGAGTATATCTCCAAAAATATTTGTCATATAGCTTTTTCCTGTGGCATACGGTTGGAACGTATATTGAAAGTGTGCAATATCATATTATTTTTTAAATCGGCCAAAAATTGTCAAAAGTACGACTTATCAAAAATGGCTGTTTTTCAGGAAATTTGTTAGCACGGAGATTTTGTCCAGACGAGTTCTCCAAAACTATTCGATCCAGCGTTCTGAAATGTTATGCAGTGAATATATATATATATATATATATATATATATATTGTGCATGTGCAAAGTCGCATTTTTTTAAATCGGCGAAAAATTATCAAAAATACGACTTGTCAAAAATGTATATTTTTATGGAAACTTGTTTGCACGAAGATAGATTTTGTCCAGACGAGTTCTCCGAAAGTATTCGATCCAACGTACTGAAATTTCATGCAATGAAAATGTATATATTATAGATGTGCAATGTCATATTATTTTTGAAATCGGCCAAAAATTGTCAAAAATATATATTTTTTACGTAAACTTGTTTGCACGGAGATAGATTTTGTCCAAACGCGTTCTGCAAAACTGTTCGATCCAGCGTTCTGAAATTTTTATTTTTTAAATCGACCAAAATAGTTAGGCACTATAGGGTTTTCAATTTCATTGAATTTACTAACATCCAATAACATTATGTGTTACACTAGGGATCCTGCCTCACTGAGGCTCTAGTTTTCATTTTCTTGAATAACTGTTTTGACGAATAGGAAAGGGGCACTTAACAAGTTGGTTGGGATGGGGGTGGGAGGGTGAATGGTTTTATTGTTTGCATTTTGTACACAGTGGTAATATATGAAATTATCTAGTCCTTTCCGCAGTGCAATATGCTTTAAGAATATGAAGCGAATTATTTAAATGTAATGAGATTTATGATCAGCGTGGTGTTTTATTTTGCGCGCAGCCGTTTTTCGTAAATTTTGGGCGAATAACTGGCATCTCTGTATTTCGCATACACATACATGTATCTTTACTCATCCTGCACTGAGCATTAAATATACGTGTGATCCCGACATCTTTGATTACTTCCGTACTTCGGCAATTGCAACCGCGAGGAAGATAATTCACATTTACACGAGAGCAGTTAATTGTAATTCGATCTTACTGCAAACTCTCAATCATATAATTGCATATTAAACATGTTTATGAACTCTAAATCTGTCGTAATGTACTGATCATGCACTTAAATACAGTTAGTTTCAAATGAAATTCAACAGTTGTAATTTTAATAACCTATAACAATTGATAATGCATAAAGATCTTTAAAAAGAAGTCGAGATTTTGAAGTCTCCTTTACAGATATGACCCCTAAAGTAAACAAACCAATAAAGGCGAATAATTCCCCATTATTCCCAACCCCACAGACAAAAAAATGGGGATGGGGGTTGGGAGGTCGGTACCGTGTTCCACTGCTTCATACGATTCCTCTGGTTTTGATACTTCCACACGGCAAAATCACGTTCGCCATATCCAGCTATACACTTCTACTTCTTTTCCGCCAAAGAAATAGAATGGCTATATAAATTCGTACAGCGTAGATATGTAGCATGCAGGCCGCAGTATACGAAGTTTAACTGCATCAAATCGTGTAACGATTTTCGCCTGAAGTTGTGTAACCTCTTTAAATGATAATATGTACTGATAACAAGAGGGCCCTGAGGCGATTTAACTAAACAGTAAATATTCCAGATTTTTCTGTAGTACTAGCGTGTTTTATTTTTCTCTTTTTCTGCAAACCACCTTTACTCTGCAAATTAATGTTTTGCAATGTCAATGCGTGAGTAATTCTTTTATCTAGGTATAAATACGTCATATAAATGGCAATTTTATCATGTTCTTATTTACTAGAGGAAATATTATTTACACGATTTAAACCTAGCACTCTTAAAAAGGCTCTCCTTGTACTTATTCAAAGTCATTACACACTCAAACAGATTTTAAAAGAAATTAATGTTCTGTAGCAGAACTAATACACTTTACGAGCGAATTGTTAAATGCAAAGTTTCACTCATGTTAGCTTTTTTCATTTAAAAAAGAACAAACATTCCATCTTCATAGGATCTGATGTTCACCAAGTGCTAGTTTGAACATAATATTTGGAAGAATGACCGTTTTACTTGAAATAATCAGAGACAAACAGGTAGCTAGACTAACACAATGACTTTCAGTTGTTACAGTCAAGTAAAAGATCTTGTTGGAATTAAAAGCAAAACATAAATTCTGGAACTTCTCTATTTTGAACATTGTTCATTAAAATGGATATTAGGGTCACATGTGAAAATTTACAATTAATCTTTGCAATCACAACTGGCTATTTAAAAACATTGCTTTATAACAAGGCTCGAATTCGACAGGATCAGGTTAGTTATTGCATCTCAATTTTTTCTCAATTAAGAGAAAACAGCATTTGCTCGATATTCTTATTTCTCCAAGAAGAAAAGACACAATTTGAAATATTTTCTTATTTTAGGCAGTTATATAATATGTCCACACCGCGAAATAGCCATGAGATACATTTTATATAATCTGTGCTTTTTTTCTTATAGGGAATTCTTACTTTGATGAATTACAACTGTAATCAAATTCATTTAAAACTAGAAGCTCATTCCGCAAGCGAAATGTTAAACACTATACAAAAATTAAAACGCAAAAATACTGGCTTCAATGGGTTATTTCTTGAATAATATATTGCAAACAACACAGCTTGAATACGTCTTATAAGCCGAGTAGTGTTTAGTTTCTGTTGACTTAAGGTTTTATCGACTGATCTAGCATACACAGTGAGAGCTCGCACAAAGCTCACTGAGCAACTGTGTGTGATGTGGCTTAAATGCTACGCATTAACTTGCAAAAAATACACTCTTTTCACATGGCGTTTTAACAAAGAAAACGAAATCAAAGACGAAAATAAAAAGTGACATGCACATGTTCAGATCAAGCTCTTCATAAGTCCCAAGTTTCATGGTCGTAGGGCCCATAGTGTCAGAGAAGAAGAAGGCACAAAAAATCGGAAAAAGTGTCAAGAAGAAAAAAAAAGGACGAATTTTGCTCGCACAAATTCATATAACTCTTGCAAGCCAAAGGCTTGTCAAGTGTTAATTAAAGAAATGCTTTTTTTAACTGATATAGATCCAACAGACAGCACTCAGTGTTTGTACGCCAAGTCAAATGTTTGAGTTTTAAGTTTGAACTCTCTATGCTGTTACCTCTGTTGCTCTTATTTGCCAAACCCTTCTGTTAGAGGCAATATTTTGGGATTCCCATAATTAACCAAAGAAATTTTACGGTCATAAATATAGAGTATAGTAAATGAATAAATGTGCTTGTGTGCCGCCTGGTTTTAAAATGATAACCTCATTCATAATGTCACCAGAGATAACTTTTGCTTGATAATATTCATAGCATATCTTTTGTCGTTTCAAAGATGCGTACGAGTTAGTCTTAAGCATCATATTTTTAGATGAATTTTATGTGTAACCGCATTCTTAGGCATAATTGTTCTTACATATACGTTTAACTTTTACAATAGCGAGTATAGCTGCAACTTAGTTGCAGTGTTTTCTGACTGACAGTTGTTATATAATGAAATATTACATCTTTATCTGTTTCGGGGTTCTCCGGTGCTGTTGTGTTTTTAATTGTATGGGTATGTGATTTACTTAGCACAACATTCATTTGCATTTACTCATTTCTATTTTCTTTCATGTTTTTTTGTTACCCAAGTGATTTGTTTTAACATTTATAAGCTGTATTAGTTTAGTCTTTATTTATCGAATAGAAAATAATTCATATATTCCCAATGCTGAGAATTTGCAGAAAAAATATTGCACATCAGTTCTAATTTTCATCGACCACCGGGGATATTAGCCTTTTAACGTGCAGGTAGTTTTTTTTTTTATTTTTTTAACGTTTTTTAAAGATAATTTTCGGTGACTACTCGTACAAGGGTGGACGCTTGCATTCATCAGAAAGTTCTTGGTTTAAATAAGAATGGTTTTGTGTGCAACACTCGTCAGGGAAGTGCCGGGTGTATATTTGTTGCATGAAAAGTGGGCGATAATTGAGTTATTGGGACTTTCACAACACCCGCTCAAGCATCGTGATATTTTCGGCAGCGTCATCCGGTCAGAACACGAATTAAAGTCGGTATGGTAACGAATTGCCAATTAATCTAGGTTCACTGGCTAAATTGGTTTTATAAGGAAAGTACGAGTCAACCACTGCGACGATCATGGGCAAGTGAAAAGCAAATGAATATAACAAATAAAAAATAGTTAATATATGCTTCAAACAACCTTGTTGAACAGCAATTCGGGAGATGGTAGACAGTGGTATACACTGGCGAGATCAGTCGATTTTCCCTGTTTGATATCATCGGATGCTGATTCGTTTCGGTTCATAAGTATTTTTGCTGCATGTGTATTACAACAAATAACTTTTTCTGCAACACATTTTCTTCTCCTGCCGTTTCATTTTTGGGTTTTGACTAAGAAAAAGCGTGCACAGGAAACATGTGGAAAGAACTTCTGTCATCCGATGTCTCTTGCACAGCGAAGCATTTCTGGGACGCAGTACAGGTGGGTCAGTTTTATTTCTTCGTCTGTATTTCTGGCCACATCTTCACTCCCAATTTTTTTATATAATTTGTATATTGCGTCTTATGTCATGGAACAGTGTGGAGTTTAAAAGGCAATTGTGCAAGTGTCCAGGAAGGATACATATTGAGAAAAAGAGGAGTTCCTGTTGTATTTTACTTGCACTTTTTTTACTTATTGCACTTCAGGTTTGGATAAATAAACCACATACAGTGAATAGGCGATTGGTTGGAAGCCGACAAACTCCCTATGGAGAGTGCAGAAGAACTTTCAACAATGATCGCGCTGCAGAGCTAGAACAAAGTTTTTCCAGCGGTAATTGAACCTCAATAAATTGTATGTCGAACCGGGAATTGAGAGAAAATTCTTGGTGTCGTTTGTGTGTGGTCATGACCACATGATCAGTTGGAAGGACACCTCATCAAGATTAACCCTTCGATCTTCTGTAATGACAGCTTCATGAGCAAGTTATTACAAATCTCCTGGCGTATTTATTTTTTTATTTTAATTTAGTTGCATTGGTTGTCAATTAGTAAAAACTGATTATTATAATTTCTCCAAATATAATTTCACATATTCTTGTAGGAAAAAGGCTTAGTGGTTGTTCCAAAATCTGAAAAGTTTGAGTTGAATTATTTGTTTCTGAAACTTATTCTAAGATAAATGATAAAAAAAAGACATACACAGAGAGAGCTTGCTTTCAGCTTCATTTGCAGTGTTGCCACATCATCCTTTTTTAAAACGATTATCCTTTTTTTTTGAAAAAGCCCGATTTTATCCTTTTTTTATCCTTAAATACTTTTTTTTATACTTTTTTTTAATTTTCATCCTTTTTTTATACTTTTTTTCGCTTTTCATCCTTTTTTTTTTTTGATTTTTTTTTTTTCAATTTCTTTTTTCGTTCAAAATATCATTTTTTCCTAATTAGTTATATGTTTTTTTTCTGCAAAATTTTTTCTCACCCTAGTCATAACCCATGATTAGGCCATAACATTGACCGCGCTTACACTGTATGTGTATGTAATTTCCAACTTTTTTGTAGCGTCTATTGTTAAAATCAATACATCTGTAGAGAAAGGGTATTTTTTTCATGGAATTGAAACATATATTCTGTAAACGTATTCAATGTCTTATCACACTGTAAAATATCCAGTATTCTAATTGATGTTGAGTAGTTTTTAGGCCCCAACCCTTCGGATTGGGGCCTATAGGTTTGGGGTGTCCGTCCGTCCGTCAGTCAAGCCTTCCGTCCGTCATCACTTCATACCCCTATGAATTTGGGGGGCGGTTGGGGCCTGCGCGTGTTTAACAAATACTTACTTCTTATTTCTTGAATGATTTTCAATAACTTCATTCTGTAAGTTTGAGTTGCATGTCCCTATTGGCCATCGATAAAGTACGTACGCACCTTTTTAGCCCAGCTTACGTAAGCTGGGGTATTCCTATCGGTTTGCGGGTGGCGTCCGTTAGTTAGTTAGTTAGTTAGTTGTTTATTTAGTAAACTTTGTTTCAAAAAACATCTCCTACAATTTTGATCCGATGTCATTTATTTTTGGTGTGAGGCACCCCTAAAGGGTCGTGCATACGGCTTTGGCTTTTCTAGTCGATCCGATGATTTTTGAATTTTTGGCGAATTTTCGAAGAAAAAAGTTTAAAATGTATCTCCTCCTACATTTTTGACCCGATGTCATTTATTTTTGGTGTGAGGCCCCAAAAGGGTCGTGCATAGGGCTTGTGCTTTTTTAGTCGATCGGATAATTTTTGGGGAATTTTTTAAGCAAAATTCTCGAAAATAATTCATAATGCATCTACTCCTACATTTTGAGTCAATGTCATTTATTTTTGGTGTGAGGCATCTCGAAGGGGTCATGCATACGGCTTGTGCTTTTCTAGTCGATCGGGTGATTTTTGTATTTGAATTTTTTAAGCAAAAATCTCGAAAATAATTCAAAATGCATCTACTCCTACAATTTTGAGTCATTGTCATTTATTTTTGGTGTGAGGCATCTCGAAGGGGTCATGCATACGGCTTGTGCTTTTCTAGTCGATCGGGTGATTTTTGAATTTTTTGTGAATTTTTGAATAAAGCATTTTAAAATGTATCTCCTCCCACATTTTTGACCAGATATCATTTATTTTTGGTATGAGGCACCCCTAAAGGGTCATAGATAAAGCTTGTGCTGTTTTAGTTAATCGGGTGATTTTTGAATTTTTAGCGAATTTTTGATGAAAAAATTTTAAAATGTATCTCCTCCTACATTTTTGACCCGATGTCATTTATTTCCCGATATATGAGGCACCCTAAAGGGTCATACATACGGCTTGTGCTTTTTTAGTCGATCGGGTGATTTTTGAATTTTTGGGGAATTTTTTAAGAAGAAAAATTTAAAATGTATCTCTTCCTACATTTTTAATCCGATGTCATTTATTTTTGGTATGAGACACCCCTAAAAGGTCGTGCGTACGGCTTGTGCTTTTTTAGTCGATTGGACAATTTTTGTATTTTAAGGGAATTTTTGAAGAAAAATTTCAAAATGCATTTCCTCCAACAGTTTTTATCCGATTTCATTTATTTTTTGTATGAGGCATCCTTAGGTGGGTCGGGCATACGGTTTGTGCTATTTGACTCCTACAGCAGGTAAACACAACGTAAATGAACTTGCGCAGTAGTCAGATTTAAGAACCGGACATCGACGCAAGTTACATAAACATGCGCAGTAGTCCAAAATAAGCACTGCGCGTTGATGCAAGTTCAATAGATATGCGCATTGGTCCGAAATGTGAACCGCGCATCGACGGAAGATAAATAAACATGCGAACTGGTCCAAAATAAGCACCGCGCATCAACGCAAGTTAAATAAACATGCGCACTGGTCCGTAAAAAGAACCACGCATCGAACAAGTTGAATCGACATGCCCAGTGGTCCGAAATGCGAACCGCACATCAACGCATGTGCACTTTGTCCAAAATAAGCACCGCGCATCAACACAAGTTAAATAAACATGCGCAGTAGTCCCAAATGCGAACCGCGCATCAACGTAAGTTAAACAAACATGCGCACTTGTCCGAAAAAAGAACCACGCATCGACGCAAGTTGAATAGACATGCGCACTGGTCCGAAATTCGAACCGCGTATCAACGCAAGTAAAAAAAACATTCGCAATGGTCCGAAATTCGAACTGCTCATCAACGCAAGTTAAATAAACATGCAAACTGGTCCGAAATGCGAACCGCGTATCGAGGAAACCTAAGGAAACCTGTGCACTTGTCCAAAATAAGTACCGCTCAACAACGCAAGTAAAATGAACATGCGTGTTGGCTGAAATAAGAACGGCGCATCGACGGAAGTTAAATAAACATGCGCACTGGTCCGAAATAAAAAAAAAGATCCGCACATCAACACAAGGTAAATAAAGATGCGCACTGATCCGAAATCAGAACCGCACATCGACAAAAGGTAAATAAACATGCGTGCTGGTCGGAATTGTGAACCGCGCATCAACGCAAGTGAAATAAACATGTGCACTGTTCCATAATGAGAGCCGAGCATCAACGCAAATTGAATAAACATGCGCACTTGTCTGAATAAGAACTTAGCATCGAGGCAAGTTACATAAATATGCGCACTGATCCGAAATGCGAGCGTTGTTCGAAGGTATCTATGGCAGACTATCCAGTCTACCAGAGATACAAAAATTTGTTTCCCATTTTTCTGGGAAACAAATCTTTGTATGCATTTATCGGTCTATGTTCTGGTCCGGTGCTAAGTCAATTACTGAGCTAGCCTTTTGCCGTCTCATCTTTTGAAGCCCAAATTTTCAGGGAAATTCCCCTGCTTATGCACGCTGGAATTGGCCTTATTTCTTTTCGTAAGCTGGGACTTTGTCTTTGGACAAACTTGTTGTTTTTTAGACCAGCCGACCATGTCGGGCTGGTCTTATCACATCAATGGAGGGGTGTCCGTCGTCTGTATGTACGTATGTACGTGTGTAAACTTTTACTTAAATTAAAATGCTTCTTCTCCTTCAGTTTTGATCGGCTTCCTCTCAAATTTTAAACGAATGTTCTCCAGGTAGGCCTATCTTTAAAAATTGTTTTTTGGCGATCCGCCAAAAATTGGCTAAATGGGGGGCATTTAAAAGTTTTCGTTTGCCAATTTTCAAAATGGTTCTTCTCCCACAATTTTCATCGGATTCCTTTCCAATTTTGAACATTTATTCTCTAGGTAGGCCTGTCTTAAAAAATTACGTTTTTTGGCGACCCGCTAAAAATTGGCCAAATCGGGGCATTTAAAAATATTTAGTACCAATTTTCAAAACTTTTCTTTTGGCACAATTTGACCGGATTCCTTTATAAATTTGTAAAGTACAATCGGGTATGCAAACATTTTTAATCGCTGTGAAAACGAGCTTTATAAATTACAGTGTTCGCGTTGGCGGGGTTTTTGTCCACTTTTTGGGCATTTTTTACGAATAACTCACTTTTTTGGAACCCACAGAGTTTTTCTGGACCTAACTGAGTCACACTTTCCCTTTTTGACTCATTTTCCTGAGAACCCAGCGCGAACCTTGTAAATTACAAAACAAATGATACAATATGATTAACATTAATGTTTTCTCGATCTTCAGCAAAATATGAATTATCCTTTTTTTCATACTTTTTTTTCTCAAATTTATCCTTTTTTATCCTTTTTTTTATCCTTTTTTTTCTTGACGACTCCGTGGCAACACTGCATTTGAAACCCCAGGTCCTGCTCGATAAAAATTTCGAAAATTTTTTTCGCCTGTTTACGTCTGAAGTGGTAGGTGATACCCCCTTTACCCCTTTATTATATGGTGGAGTGCGAATTCCTTTCAGGTGAATGCGAGCCAGAGAAGATCATCAGAGAATTGATACCCAAGCAGCTGGGCAGATTCCACTCCTCTGTGGAACTCATCATCAAAAGTAGACACAATATCCTCATTGCTCATACTTTAGTGTGTGAAGTGTGGCCTGTAAGTCAGTCGGTGGCAGGCGCTACGTAACTAGGCGGTCTCCATCTCGATTAGAACGATTTTACTTTATGGTGGGCATGTCACGGTTGAGCGATATTACTTTGCTTTCAGGCTTAACAAAACGGTGCCTGCTTTTGTTATTGATTGATATCAGATTTGGAGGTACAAAAATGGATTTTAATTTTAATGCTGATTCGGCTCTGTTTTTATTGGCGTGGTGTGTTATTGCAGGGGGTAATGACACAGAGTCGTGCTGTGTATTCATACCGCTTGTGCACACAGACGGTCAAGGTCACATCGTTCACGAGGACCACACCCTGGCGTATGCATTGGTGTACAGGCACGACTCCAGCAAGTGAGCCCATTCCCACATTTACCACCCAACATTCAAGCAGCAAGTTGTCGAAACTGGCGCCGTTTTTTTTTCTTTTGCAAATTTTCTTTGCGTGTTTTATTTCTATTTCCTCTGTCTCTAAGCCCGTCTGTCTGCCTCTGTCTCTCTTTCTCTCTCGCCCCCACTCCATCTCTGCAAAAAAGTCAGATTTAGAGAAAGAGTTAGATTTCATAGAATTGGAAGAGAGACAGAGTTTAATTTTCTGTTTACATTTTCCAGATTTTATGTAGCTTCCAGTAATTTTGGAAATAGCTCAATCGTGTAGGCCCTTTTGCTAGGTAGTGCAGTGTTCAGTGCCATTTGTTCCACCCACAGGAGATGCCATAAACATTGTATGTTTCAGACTGAGCGTGAGCATTAGCACGAGCAATGAGGAACCGGTGTGCACAAGCTTGGGTGTGTCAGAGCAATGGCTAGAAGACGTTTTAATTCCCAAGCTGATGAGCTGGTGTGCGAAGCCGTCCCTGGCGGTGGAGACGACCTCGTTAATGTTGCTGCCAGTTGATGTGTACACTCTCAAGTACCAGTACTTAAAGAACAAGTATGGCGCTGATCTTGTCAAGGTACTGGTTTTGGGTGGTGGCCAGTGTTCGAAAGGCGTCAGTATCTTTTAATATGTGCTGTGCCGTTGAAAAAAGAGGAATGCTACTTATTCAAGGGCTGGAGTGATAACCTCCGTCCGTTTGAGATGCCAGATGTAACATAAAAAATTGCTTTAAGGCCACGACAGTTCTCATGCCTGGACATATTGCTGACATAGGAAGGTGTGTGAAAGAAAGAAAATAGGAGTAACAGCTTCACTACAACTGTCCAAAAAAAAAAAAAACAGAAAAAACGACTACCCCCGTCTGTCCGAAAAAAAGAAACAAAAAAAAAAAAGCAGACAAAATGTCAGTTTATTTGTGTTGAATGACACATAACAGAATTAGCCAGGGCACGTGATAGAATAAAACGTAATTTAATTATTTTTTTTTAGATGTGGCCAGAAAAGACGGATCCTCGTAAGTTTGTGTACGAGGACATAGGGATAGCTGCCTACCTGATGGTTCTATGGGAGATGGAGCGGGCGTCAGCGGCCGTCACTCGAAAGCAGTCGTTCGTCGATCTGGGCTGTGGTAATGGACTTTTGGTTCATTTGTTAGCACAAGAAGGGGTAAGCAAAAACTAGATAATGTCGTCAGCTTTCAAAAAAAAAAAAAAACAGATGTATGGTAGTAGCAAAACAAAAACGAGTGATGGTGTTGCTGTTGTTTTAAGAGAAAGTTCAAATGTTAAAAGATGAAGACGAGGAATGGGGAAAATTTTGTGATCGGTCGCAGTATTTTCTCGGGGAGGTATGTTGGAATCCAATTTGAGTTTGCAGGATTTGTCCAACTTTTTGTTGCACAGTAACTGACAGTTAATTTTATGTTCAAACACACAAGGCGGTCTCGTGGAGACGATAACGGATAATCTAATAATCAGAATTTTCATGAGCATTATTAAATTATTACACAGCACCTGTAACTGTGGATTAAGCCGATTAGGGGATTTGATAGTGTGCCAGAATAAGCGACTTACTAGTATAACCAATATTAGAATACATGAATTTCATCCACGCACTGAGTGCCACTAGATTACTGACTTGCTAATTGTAGTATCGCGGGTTGGGTATTGACATAAGGAAACGTCAAATTTGGGACATGTATGGAGAAGAGACGGTTTTGGAAGAACGGGCTTTGACGCCTTCTGATGACAACCTTTTCCCAGAGTATGATTGGCTCATTGGTAACCATAGTGATGAGCTGACACCATGGATACCGGTGATCGCAGCTAGGTGAGAGTTTCATGTGGCGCCTCAACTAAACGTGCGTTGTCAAGGGGCAGGAAAACGCTGTAATGTTGTTTTGCGATCGGTTTTAGCAAAGAACTTTTTTTTTGCGTTTACCGGAAGCACTGTTGCATCCACTTGAGGTGGGCACCCCCTCCTCCTCCCATACACCCACTTCTTTCTTTTAAATTATGAAAATACACTTGAAACTAGAAATCTAACGAGCCTGGCCGCATTGCGGACTTGCATAAGAAAGTCTGGCTATGCCCGAAAGAGATCGGGGACCGCACTATGGAAACCTATTCATGGCCTCCCAAAGAGGTATGTGACCCCCTTGTGGAAGTCAGCTTAATGCCCAAAGGAGGTTTGGGGCAGCATTAGAAAAGTTTGTTTATGTCCCTGCTGGGTCAGGGACGGCATTACATTGCCTATCTGTGTCGTTTTCATCAGGTCTTCGCCCTCATGTAAGTTTTTCGTGCTGCCCTGCTGTCCGTGGGACTTCACGTGCAAGTTCGCAGCAAAGCGGAGCGGTCTCAGCGTCTATCAGAACTATCTGGGTTTCGTGCGTGACGTCATAGACACCTGCGGCTTCCTGCCCGAGAGGGACACCCTGAGAATTCCGTCCACAAAACGGGTGCGTATTGGTTAGGACATTTTCACGCATCAGCTACAAAATTTCCAGAGTTTGTTTTAGAAATGGTGTTTAACTGCATGTAGAGTTAGGTTTGAAAAATTTGAGTGTTTTGAAAGTAAAGCAGTTTTGTAGGTGTGGGTGGTTATGATACCTTAAAAAGCGTTATTGAAACAAAGGTAAATCAGTCGATGCTATCTTTTGCCTCCCACCCTAAATTTTGTTTGGACGAGGAAACGTAAACTGCTCTTCGTCCGCTCGTCATCTAGTCCGTCCAGTTTACAAGTAGGGTTCACAATCGGTTACCGAAAAAAGGGTCATCGACTGTCGGTGTTCACAACTTGGCACATCGGTTATTTCGGATAGTTAAGTAACAATAAATAAAAAAGAAGTTTCACTTGCAGCCACCTAAGATTCATTCAGCTATCATTAAAATTGTTGGATTACTTCGTATATCACCTTGTTATACATATTATAAAAACTTGAGAAGTAAGTCAAGTGTTAATCTGTTATCATATTCAGTCATTACTGTAAGAAAAAGGGATAATTTAGCCAGCTTGAGGGTTTAAACGTAATGTGTGAAGCACCGTTTGACTCCAGGTTTGTTATATTGGAAGACAAAGGCGAGGCAGTATCGGCCAGTGTGACTCAGCTATAGAGCGTTTCATAGAAAACAGAAGAAACAGACAGCCAACTACAAAAACGGATAAAGTAGATTGTCTGGCTGACCACGACATCCATGACGGAATTGCTTGCGTCATTGCGGGGACAGAACAAACTGGCGCCGTGTCAGCCGTGTGTGAGACAGACCCCACCGAGCCGGAAACGGGTGCTGTTTGCGGCAGCAACTGTCTGGATGAGGCACTTCCGGTTTGTCCGGATCCGGAGTGTGTTTCTAAGAAGGCACCGGGGACTTGCGGACATGCTGTGAGGCTGTGTAAAAGAGCACACAGCGACGCGGACGGGGTGGAGACATCGGTCTCCAAGCGCCGGACACCGGTTGCTAAGGAGTGCGAGTGCGCATGTACTCACGAAAAGGAAGACTTAGGACCTCCTCAGACCGGCCGCCAGCAGTGGACAGCGCATTTCAAACCACGGAATGTCCGCGATGAAGTGGTGTCTCACTGTACTAACGTGGCGGCCGGCGTCAAGGAGCGTATCGTTCACACCGTGTTCACGAAGCTGCTTGGCAACGAGAACTGTCCCGACAGCACCCTCTGTCTCGCTGGCGGGAAGACTTGGCGCAGAGGAGGTAATATGGAAATAGTATCGATTTCGTTTGAATGTATTACCGAGGCATCTTATTCACAGCTGTTCTAACTACAAACACTTCAAGTAGTTCAAGTGTACAACCAAAAGTTTATTTTATTTTTGACATATTACAGCTGTCTGGTTCTTGTATTTGTTGCGTTTTGTATTCATTCACTTCATTAACTTATTTTCGTTGTGTTCTTCTGTTTGACTATCACAGTAAATGAAATATTTTACTTTTTTCAGGAGAATTAGCTATGAGGGAGGTTGTAGCATTGTTCAGCGCGGAAACCCGGGCACAGTTGAAGAGTGAATGCGGGGGCATGCAAACACTACTCAAAAACCACCACAATATATTTATAGGTAAATATTGGTGTTATAGTACGCAAACGTGAACAAAAAAAGATTTCAGGTTCCGTTTAAGTTAAGAGGCTGTACGAGAATGACATTGATACATCATTTGGACAAATCCCTTGAAATTATATCACCGTTCAAAATTATCTAGCACCAACGCAGGTCAGCTTCGCCATGTTAACAGCTGTCAGTGTGCCAGCCATTCCTGGACGTGACCCAAGTATAACAAAATGATGGTGAGATGGCTGTTATGTTTCAGTTCAAAATGGACAAGTCAGACTTCGAGACTGGACCAAGTTTGAAGAATTTGAAGAGTTTCAAAGAGAAAAGAAGAAACGGAAAGGGTTAACAAGTGAACAAATAGCCGCAAATGCTGCCAAATTATGGAAGACACAAATGTGTTTTTATTTTGTGAATCACCCAGACAGTTGCCCGTTAAGCGCAGAACAATGCAGATACGCTCATGGAGAGAGGGAACTGAGAAAAAAATTGTAAAATTGAAATGAGTTTTGGAGTATATTTAGACATAAAGATCACCGCCGTTTGAACTGACCGTTTGAAAACACTGTGGTACGATGCGAATACTCGTTTTAGTGTTGTTTATAATTCATCCACTGACAATTTGTTTATTCAAAATCCTCCTCTCTTTTTTTAAGTGCATTTTTTCCACAGAGTTGTAATTTTTGTTGTTATCGATAAGCAATCTGTGATATGCGAAGAGTAAATAAAAGAGCGGGAATGTTCAAGGTTAAAAGTGTTTATTCTTAAAAAATGCGAGTACGGAGTAACCATCCACTAAGTCATCGCCCAACTAATCGTCTTCAATCACAAACTAAGACAGGTATATAATTTCTACATACAAACAGCATACGTTCACATTGCTGACTAGATACTTAAGTGCACTTAAGAAAAATGGTTCAATCATTAAATTTTAACTACAGGTTAATTTTTAAAATATTGATCCCTGCACCTTTCAACAATTAAACGGAAATAAATGGAGTGTTTCAGAAGGATACTGTCGAATGGTTTCTTTTAAAAAAGAATGTAGCGGTCTCTCTCGATTCTTCGCTTGGAAGAAGAAAAAAAAACCTGGACGGAAAGATAACAACCAAGTGGTGCACCTTTTTTTACCCATGTAGCGATTAATACAATTTTAATTACATAATTTGCGATTAGGGTCAGCTTTAGGACAAGGTCTGAGGTTCGGATTAATTCACAAAGAACAGAACGTGGCTACAAAAATCGTCAGATTCCCGAAACGACCCATTACAGATAGGGACGAAACCAGGGCAGAAAAAAAAGGGCGGGATACCAATCCTCGCCTCGTTCTCTGGGATTCGTTGACTTTCAATAGGAGTTCAGCATTACCTTACATTCAGTAGAACACAAAACTAAAACTTCAGAAACGCTGAGATAAGTCTTGTAAAACCACCGTGAGTGTCACTTTTTTTTTTTTCTTTTTTTTTTTTTTGAGGTCGATGGCAGTTCAGGTAGCGGATGGTCACTAGTCGTCGGGAATTGCTTTTCCCCAGTAGCGCCTGGTAGCGGTAATGTAGTGGCTTCGTATACTATTTCCCGGCAAACTTTTAGAGCATTTCTCACGTCCGTTTCCAGATTCTTGTTTAGAAACAAAATTTCGTTGACGTTGTCAGGATCAAAATTTGCCCTGAGCTTACTGGCTGCAAGTCCAGTTGCAGAAAATAGGCGCTCACTGCTAATGCATGTCGCTAGAATTGCCAAATATTTTTTGACCACAATAGAAACTCCCTCTTGTAACTATGGGCTGTAAAGGAGCGCAAATATTGGTTTTTCCTCTATCTTTTATTTATAACTATATATTATACTATTTCTCGTGAGGATTGGTCAAGCCAGCGAGGAATAAGAGTACTCCAACTCTTAAGCGAGTGTAACAAACTTCTATGTTCAGCATTACAAAATAATTCTTCAAAGTTCAATTACATTGTGGTTAAATATATATATTTTTCATTTTATATGCCTTATGAATTAAATAAATTGACGAGGAATGGATTTATATTTCTGTTACTGGCATGAAGACATTTTGGAAGACTTGGCAAGAGCAAGCAATATTTAGTTTTTGTTTAAAATTGTAGGCGATCGTTTATTTTCTCTCGAGCGCCAAAAACCCGAGCGCAAAATTTTAAGAAAAATTTCTCCCATGACAGGCGATTTTAACTACTTTTTCTGCCATCCAGTAAAGCTGTTTAAATTCTGTATACTCGGCCGGCCGGTTGATTTGTTTTCCTTTTTTCTTTTTTTTTCAATTCAAAAAGTTTTAGATTCAGCCGGGAGATGAGAACCTGGTTATTTTGTTCCCTTGCTACACCAGGCTGATCTCTGCACCCCCATCAATTACAGAAGAACACTTTTATCCTTAATAATCTTCTGCAACGTATTCTGGGCCAGTGATCTGAAATAAGGGAAAATGAAGCTCATTTTAAAATTATACGAAACTTGAGATGCTAAAATTTAAAACAAAAAAAAAAAAAGAAAAAAAAAACAGTCCGGTCTCTTACAACTTCTGAAAGTCAACAGAGTAGAAAACCCCTTCCCGGATGCTGTGGTGTTACATTTTAGACTCTGTGAACCATAATAGCGGAAGTGTAGTTCATTTAAATGAAATCTGCTAGCGCTATGTGAAAGGATGTGGAATGCCCTCGCCCCCCCCCCCCCCCACCTTCTAACCATCCTAGCCTGAGGAAGTATCACGTACCTGAGCGCATATGTGGGTACTTTGAGATTGGTAACAATGAAGATCTGTCTGGGGCCGGATTGCAGTGCGTAGCTCTTGTGTGTGTCCGCGCATAAATACGTGTCCTTTACCACGTGACTCAGGCTCTCATACAAGTCTTTATGAGTCACTTGTTTAACAGAGTCAGTGTCTGTTTCCGTGGTAGCAGGTTTCCATAGCGAACCACAGACGGATTTGTAGAACGCCCTCAACACTTTCAGTCTCCTTTTACTTATATCTCCATGCTGCGAACCTGCCAAATCAATATTATGTTTTAAATATATTTATTTATTTACGAATAATTTTCAAAAGTATTGTGTCGCCCAACATATCACCTATAAGATACAGTTATTTATATTTTATCTTTCCTGCGGTTTCTTGTATGTTTTCTTGAACACCGTAATTCTTTTTATAGTACCTTTCGAGCAAAACGCCCGGGGTGCCGCTCAGACATATTGTCATGTGAAATGCCGCGGAGCAACTTTCGGTTATTTTCAATCCCCATATGTTTAGGTAACATTTTAAACTTCCGTTTCAAGAAATTGAATATAACAGATTCGGGCCGCTTCCACTACCTTTCGAACTTCCACTGTTCACCAAATTAAGTCAATTTTTCATCCGGATAAATTTTGAAACCACAATCTACACGCGGACGGAACGATGGATCAGTTCAGACCAGTGCCTCCACAAACGATGCATGATGGAGAAACATAGCACTTGCGTGGAGTAATGGGTGACGTGCAAAGACGGCACTCGCGTGGAGAATGCACAGCACAGAACGACAGTACACGCGCGGAGAATGCCTGGCAGTACACGACAGCACTCGCGTGGAAAATGGGTGACGTTGAAAGACAGCATGCGCGTGGAGAATGCCCGACGCTGACGGCAGCACTCTCGTGGAAAATGCCCAACCCCGAAAGACAGTACTCGCATGAAGAATGCGTGACGTAGAGAGGAACCAATCGCATGGAGAATGCGTGAAGCACAGAGACAGAACTCACATGGAGAATGTATTTACCTGTGTGACTGGAGTCCTGACTGTGCGGAGTAACTGAACACAAGCATCGGTGAGTCTCTGTATTGACCACCAAAACGCTGAAAAAAAAATCGATCGCCTCATTAGCATAGATAGGCTTTTAAAATGGTAATTAATTTGATAATGGATTGAAAGCAATCAGATTATTTTCGGGTGGTACAACACGGGTAGTTTCTGACCTCCAGTTAGTGACCAATCGGTCACCGAAACTAAGTGCTCGAAACCGCTACATTATAATCGACTTGGAATGTAACTGTGTGTAGTCGTGAACACTCCTGCGTGTCTC
Organism: Protula sp. h YS-2021; assembly: GCA_949752745.1. Taxonomy (NCBI): domain Eukaryota; kingdom Metazoa; phylum Annelida; class Polychaeta; order Sabellida; family Serpulidae; genus Protula; species Protula sp. h YS-2021. The sequence continues at coordinate 15,348,985 of OX457032.1, forward strand.
ATGAAAGCTAACAGAGTTATGGCTGTTTTTAAACCCAGAAACTTTATTATTTAGAATAAGAATATGTCAAGGAAATAAAAAAGTAGGTATTTTTTGTCCTGGAGCTTTGGACAGAGCGAATCTATTCCGGAATAGACTAACATATAATTGGTACTATAAATGAGACTGGGTCTATTCCGGAATTCGTTTGCTTCATGCATTCTTAACTTGAATAATACGGTATTTCCAACGGATAGTTTCACAGGTAGTTACGAAAACCTTTTGTTCTAGACTTATCATATGTCCGCGCGAATAAGTGCCTAGAAAAAAATCTTCAACTCACCCCTGAATGTTGTTGTCAATGACGACTTCTGGGGGCAGCAACCGTGCGCTGTTCTGTTTGATCGTTTTCAGTGACTCTAAGGATGACCTCCAGAACCGATCCACCTGGCACCCAAACAAAGTAATCACAGTTATAAGCTATTAATATTTTTTAAAATATTCAAAGACACTCAGACAATTTTTTATGCATTAAAACAAAGCCTACTTTCAGTCAAGCTCCATTTGGTTACTGACTACACAATTCAGGCACAAGACTAACAGTAAACATAGAAAACTTATTATTTTTGCGGGATTCGATTTGTTGGTAGTCTTTTCCGGTGCAGCCAATCAAAGAATATGTGGTTTTTCATTTGCTTCAGATTTCTTACATGAAATAACACGGTATGCGTTGAGTTGTAAGCACTCACTTTTCCCTAGCACTTTGTAAACAAACTTCCAACATATTCATGATCAGAGTAGAAGACGGGATAAGGTTAGTCAAAGCTTACTTCTCTCTCGAGTTCGACCAGTGTTGGAGAGGGTCCACACAACACACACACCTCTACGCCTTGTACCAGATGGAAGGTGAGAAGTCTGTGCGGCACCTAAAGCGTGTGTACAATCAGACTGCAGCACTCCAACAGCACACATTTCCTTTACACCTCTTGATTTTTAGGACTACTTAATCGTAATTTTATTTTAGATCAAACAGAAATCATTTTGTTTTGTTATTTTTTTTCCTTTTGCTTGAGGCTGGGTGGCCGTTAAGCTTTTTCCTAACTACCATTAACAGTCGTTTGTTTCGCTTTTTTTTCAAACTCAATGTTTTTCAATCCCACTAAGGATGGGCAGGACGAGTTATTATGAGGATGACGGGGATATCACGTGACGAGGATGTGAGTACACGAGAACTTAACATACCTCAGGACTAGTGAAGGGTACGAACACGGAAATATCACGTGACGAGGATGTGAGTACACGAGAACTTAACATATCTCAGGACTAGTGACGGGTACGAACACGGGGATATCACGTGACGAGGATGTGAGTACACGAGAACTTAACATATCTCAGGACTAGTGACGGGTACGAACACGGGGATATCACGTGACGAGGATGTGAGTACACGAGAACTTAACATACCTCAGAACTAGTGACGGGCACGAACACGGGGATATCACGTGACGAGGATGTGAGTACAAGAGAATTTAACATACCTCAGGACTAGTGACGGGCAGGAACACGGGGATATCACGTGACGAGCATGCAGGCAAACTGGCAATCAGCATGCTTAACAACACAAGTTCTATGGCAGCTAGCTCCCACCATTTTTTCGTTGCCACGGCTACTTTGCCGCACACCATCAAACAACCATACCCACTCGTCGCTGCCTCGCAGAATGTGTCCAAATAATTCTTCAGTATCAAAAATAAAGGCACTGAGTTATGGTCAAGTTTACGGAATTAACAGTTAAAATATTTTGAATTGATAAGGCTATTTCGATTCTTTTTTCTAGACCAAATTAAGTTTTAAAAAAACTGCTTCACTGATCAGCAGTTTCTGAAAATTTATTTCTTTTGCAAAGGTTTATACTCTAAATATGCTATATTCAATTAATTTTACGACACAACAATCTAAAATTAGGCTTGCCACCTGCAGAATAAGGCACTCAGGTCCCGTAATTAGTTCCACCGAATGCGTCACTTCACTCACTCCGGGTGCATCTAAGAGGTCCAAAATATGGTCAACCAGCTGATTACACACCTGTCACGTTCACAAAAAAATTCGTGCTACAGATCAACAGGGATTGCATTTCCACATACAATCTTGAAACAAACCATTATGAAACAATTCTGCCGAATACAACATTTGAAAAAGCACTTTGGCAAATGTCCACATTTTATTTAAAATGACAAAATAATTTAAACTAAAATATGAAATAGTTCCTTTCTACATTATTCTCCATAAATTCTTAAACGAACTTTCTTTGCTGCTGATTCAAATATATCAGAAACAATTGCAAAACAACAATCGTCTAGCAACAAGCCTTGAAACGGCAATTTCACGACGCATTTAACACACCACCTTGATTTCCTTTTTGAATCGCTCAACATTCTTAATATTGGTGAGATTATCCAGGCCGTAGAGTAGCACCATAGAGTGAAATATGTAGTCGAGCAATCTCTGGGCGTAAATATCGCTCATCCCGTCATCTTGACACACCAAAATCAATGTCAAACTGCAACAAAATCCGAGTGGCCCAGCCAGAGTTAGAAATTATTTCCTGGTATTAGAAAAAGCATGAAAATAATTAAACTATCGCAAAAGCTACAAGTTTATTTTCGCTTCATACAGCAGTATTGCCACTCAGTATTGGTTAACGTTTTTTTTTTGACAGGTCGCCCTGTGGTTCGTTTTATAAGCTCATTCTCACCTGTCGGAGTAAGTTTCCCATACAACCTTGGAATCTGCGGTGGTTGTGGACTGAAGTCTAACCCCATGTGTGCTAGCGAACATATGGACGCCATTCAACGAACCCGCAACGGGAAAAGGCAACTAGAAATTTAAAATTTAATGAATATATATATATATATATATATCTTAGAACAGCTTCTTCTTCTACCTCTTCTGCGTGTACGATGCAGGCCTCCTCTGGTTTAAGTTTATCAGGCACCAGCTGTTTCCACCTATGTGGAATGGTAATTGTCCCGTTTTCCAGGAGAATTAAATTTCTCACGGGTCAGTTATTTACATGGGAACAAATCTGTATGAAAAGTAAAAGCATATCTCTAATATAAAATTTGGTGGTCGACTAATTGAAAGTAAGAGTAAGCCTTTTCTTACAGATTGAAGTTCGACTCCTAAATAAAGCGACCTTGATATGAAGATATGTACTTTGTTCAGGGTTGGGTTTCTTCAAGTCCAAAAGTTATTACTTCCGGAAGTGGAAGAACCCGGAAAAACTAGAAGAAACGCTTTTTGCCAGACAAAAATAAAATCACACCTTGATGTTCATTTTGTTATCATATAATCACAATTTTTCCTAGTTTTTGACGGATGCCGAGTGAAGTTCCGAAAGAGCCACGCCCTTTTTTTGTAGGAAACGCGGAGATACCAAATTAACCCACTTTTCAACGATTTTTTGGGACTCGCACGAGATCATTTCTTTGTACGTTTAACCAAACATAAATAGGCCCGAACCGAATTCAAAGGGGTATAAAGCGATGACGGACGGACAGACGGACACCCCACACCTATAGGTCCCTATCCGAAGGGTTGAGGCCTAAATATAGCAAACACAGCTGATACACGGAACACGGAAGAAATTGAAACTTAAAACTATTTGTTAACTTTTAAAATAGCGTACAGGTTGTTTAAAACACGATTGCTCTTTGGTGCAAGAGAAATATGACGTTAAGTGAAATCTCTCTATCAGTTCTTTTATTCTTACCGGGTAAGTTTATATTCGAAACGCAGAATTTTTGCGTACTTTATTCGGAACGCCCGAAGTGTGATTTAACTTATGGGGACTGGTATGCATAACTCGAGCCTCAAATCAAACGAAGTTGAACCCTACTGGCGGGCCAGTGGAAGGCGCCGTACTCTGACACACAGATATACCGAGAAAGTGTACGAGTAAGGAAGAGCTGACTCGGAGCTAGCTGTAGTCGAAATGTCAAAACTTCTCTGTACTCGGGTATATTCAACTGCTTACAGCCAACAAATAGGTCTACAGGCGTGTTGAAAAATATTTTGTCTGCATATATAATATGTCGCGAATATTTTCACCTGCTGTAATCCTTTCCTTGTCTTCGAATACAGCGGAATTCCTCCACCAGCAGTGAGGCAGAGGAAATAAGCCGCCATTACTGTTGTTGTTTACTATCAAAATTTCTATTCGCACCACACCGGTGTTGCACACAATTTGTATCACTTGGTCAATTTGCCATACGAATGATATCATCGGATCAAATGATTTACTCATGGCGAGAAACTGATCAGTGATTACAAATATTGGCCGAAAGCTATCAGCATAGAAATTCGAAAAGAAAAACGTGGTTTTTTTGTATGAGTGCCTGACAAGCATGAGTCAAGAATGAGTCAAGCATAGCGTTGAAGAAATGTCACCACATGTATAACTATCATGAGCCGAATCCACCAGAGAACAAAGAGTGATCTGATAAGAAAGGTTAGCAGAAAATTTAAGAAACGATATTCATAGATTTTACTCAATGAAAAGAGTCAGCTTTGCCCTTTTGGGGGTGTCTCCACTGCACCCTCTTTTACCCAGGCAATACACGTCAATTTCATATCATTAGGAAAATATAGTTTGCTCTCAGGGAAATTTATAATTATTTTGAATATCTTAGGTTGTACCACAACTCAAATCTGTAACTCGCTCTATACTCGGAAAAATACACAATTTATTTCTATCAAATATTCCAAATCATATCCAAAGAGTAATCCATATACCAAATATTTCTATCGTAACATCGTTGTTTTGACTTTTGAACTTGGTGTACACTGACAAAATTTGCCACAGCGTAGAATTTACAATTACAATAAAACAGATTGGGACGCAGTTAGAAAAGAAGTGCAAAGTCCAAAACTAAAGCATTTTGAACAGAATCCATGCAGCTTAACGGTAGCCGAAAATAATTACTTTATCGCAACATTACAACATAAAGTCTTACCTATAATCACATCTGAATAACTGTACAGAAGGCGATAAATTGCACGCCGATCCAGTAAAAAACAACACAAATACTGCAAAAGTTTACACATTTAAAGTATGCTCAGAAAAAGTCATCACAAGTACGTAAATGACTTGGTAAGCGACAGTGTTCAAGAAAATCCAAGACGCTTTAGATCGTTATTAAATCACTACGTCAAGGCTATAGCCGTATACGAACATTAAAATCTTCAACAGCCAGTTTCTCTGCACTAACAAAGCAAATACTCTTGTGCCCCAATTTTCATTTGTTTTTACAAAAGAAAAATGATTCCCTGCCTAGACTGACAAAAATGCTCAAATATTTCCAATTACCTTCGGAGTGAATAACACATTTATCTAGAGCTATCAACCCAAGAAAAAGTAGCGTATTTGAGGATCTTCCTGCTACACTTTTGATAGTGATTGCTTCAAAAATGTTACCTATTTTTCATCATTTATTCGAGCAGTTTTATAACACTCCTGATGTCCCTTCATCTTAGAAACATACATCCTATGTCAGATATAGATAAGTTGTTTTTCTACATTATCTTTGAAACCCCCTGTGTTATAGATGGCTATTTTCAAGGTACATTTAACCAGTTTAGTTGATACATGTTCAGTTGATCTGATTAATGCCCTGCTCAGTTGATATGTCTATTTGATTTCTTTAATCCTACTGTGCAACATTTTAAAATTTTCAGTAAGTATTTATTTTCGTGCAAGGCGGCCAAACTGGATCTTGATATTTAAAATTCATGGGTAATATGTTGACGTTGAAATTGCAATATTTCGTTTCCTTTGCTCTGTACCGTAGAGGATAAGACAGGACTGTTGTCGGTAAGACTTTAACGCTGTTTTATCTTGTACATTATATCATATTAAAATATTTAATATTTATGTATTTAATGCTTTAAATTATGAATGTGTATGTGGCAAAGGGGTAATTATTTTCATATGTAACGCTTCTGCAAAACCCAGTGATTAATATTAATGCGATGTGTTTATTTCATAATTACTAATAATCGTTTTTTGTTTTCGTTTCTTTTTCAGTTTACCGTTGTTGTTGTCACCATCGTGAATAAACGCGTAAACGATTATCTTGAAGGTTTTCCTTTTTAAGGTATAACAAAACTTCTACGATTTAATTGCAATGACGGTACGATGTCATTTCAAAACAATCATTTTGCAAGCGTAATAGAAAGAAAACTAACATAAAAAATCCTCCAATCACTCCACACCACAGTGTGCACACACAGATATCAACGTCTGATATTTAATGAGCCAAAAGGACTTACCTGAAAATGTTGATAAGTATCTCTGACTGCATATTCCGTTTAAGTTACTAGAGAATATAATAGTCACTAAAGGTTGGTACTACTTGAAAAAATTTACGTTATATCTCCGAACCAGAACTGTTTTGCGAAACACAACTAATATCGACAATATATGACTGGATTGAAGTCATCAATCGCAGCTTAGTCCAAATGGATAGTACTAATCTGAATTTCAGTAAAGCTCTCGAAGTAGTACCACACATGAGATTATCAGAAAACCTTAGAAGTTGTGGTATATCTGGCTAAAATTAAAACTTGTAACATTTTTTTCTAGTAGTCCCCAAGGTGCAGTTCTCGGGCCATATTTGTTCGCAATATACACAAATTACATCGGAAATGAGATATGGTCCAAAGTTTGTATTTTTTACGACAACAGTGCTATACACCACAAAATACGATCTACAGAAGATAGCGTACATCTACAAAATGATGTATTTAAACTTCAGGAAAGGGCAAATGAAACTCAACGTGAAAAGTGCAGAATGATTCCAATTCACAAAAAAAAAATAAAAGATCATGTACATTATATGAGACAGAACACATTAGACCCAATATCCCTTAAAGAAATTAATAGAGAACAATATTTCTTGCTTATTTTGCACAACAGATTTAACGAGCACATTGACATAACTAAATAGCATCAAATCTATTAAACCTATACAATCGAAAACCCTGTGACACAAAGGCCAACTGCATACTCAAGCTGAGCTTGCCTAAAATATGTCTCATCTCTATGGACTCCGCATATATAAACCAAGGGGAACGTGCACAAAGACGTTCTGCACAATTTTTTCTGAGAGATTACATACATGGGCCAAATTCAAACTTATCGAAAAAGCTTCTAACATCTTAAAATGGCATAGATTGTATTACAGCAGAGCCTAATACGATCTATCCATCTTCTGCAAAAATTCGTTCTAAAATCTATAACATCTCTATGCCTGATTATGTGCTTTCTTCAACTCACCACCGAACTGCATACGTCCACTTACAGGCTCTTCAGTGAGAATCACATCGTTATCATGTGGAAACAGTTCCCTGTTAATATACGCCTCTCAACATTTGCTATTTTTGGTCAGTCAAAGAACTGAAAGTTGCATTGCACCCTTAAAGTAGGCACAGATGCAAAATATGTGAATATTTAATTAACACGCTTTAATTTAAGCCTGATTTGAAGTTGCACTTGCACAAGTTCTAATGTTGAGAGTTATGAGTTGCACTGGCTAAGAGGCACCAAACTGTGTCCAGCTCTGTTACTACCTCCTTTTTAGACAAATGTTTTTAAGATTGAAGTTGATATCATTCATACAAAAATATATGAAATGACAGAAAATGTTCATATTCTTATATTATTGTTTATGAAACACAATGTCACAAACTGAATTGAAACTGTACATATTAGGGTCAATGATTGTTTTAAAAGAATGATCATTGGATTTATGCTAAGGTAAATATCAAATCACCCAAACCTATCAGACGCCTTTTCTTTCTTTCTTTCTTTCTTTCTTTCTTTCTTCCTTTTTTTCTTTCTGTCTTTCTTTCTTTCTTTCTTTCTTTCTTTCTTGTTTTTTTATTATTATTTCTAATTGAGAATTTCGGATAAGGTTTTGAGCGAGTGATCTAAATTGCTCATAACAATGCATAACAAAATGATATCATTCATTCAAAACTTTACCTTTGAATCAATGATCAAGAACATTTGCGAAAGGAAACAGAGAGCGATAATACAAGATTCAAGCTTAAAGATACTTATCCATCAAAGAACGATTATTTTGACTTAAGTCTCTTACTTTGATAGCTGTTACATTAAAACCTGTTTGATTACTTTGATTAATAATTCATGGGGTTTATTTAAACATTTTGTAACCTTATGGTGTTTCTCAGATTGCATAAACCCAGACAACATCTTCATTCTTTTAAAAAACACGATATAAAAGCAAAAGACAAATATGTCTTACAATGGTTCGTTACGTGTCTTAAGGAACGCTTTCACAGCAGCATTTTATGTCACACGAAACTAAATTGACCCAAACATGTACAATGGTTAAAACGCAAACAAACGAAAGCGTCTTTGTCTTGACAAAAACATACACCAACAACACCAGCTTCTGGCACAATAGGATCACAACACAGGTGTAATTATAATCTTAATGTCTGTAACATGCACTACTGGGCAAAAACAAAACATATGAGGACAGAACGTCCTTCTGTCTGAACGCTCCAAGATCTGAACGCACATAGATCAAAACTTAGCACAAACGTAAATTGAAGTTGGGCGCTAGTTACAGAACAGAAGCAACATTTATTTTCAATAGTGATTCATCAAAATAAAAAACAACATTTAAGAATTACAACTAGCAGTTAAAATTCAATGAGGTTATTGCTTATTCGTTTGCAATGGGAATTCCAATGGCACAAGACTAAGAGAAAATAATTTTAAAATATGACTTGCATAACCAGAACGAAGGACCTGTCAATCTTATGAATCCTCCGCCAATAAATTTAGTCTGTCAGCAATGCAGTGAATAAAATTCCCTCTTCTAGATAGATCTGCGAAGAAAAAATATCTTGTCCTTAATTTTCAATTTGTCAAAGTCAAAAGCAATCCCTTTGAATTTGGTTACCAAGCAGGTTTACCGGAGATTTAAAAATGTAGATTTAGTCTTTTCTTGTTTTCGGTACCTTAATGAAAGTTTTTTGTTTCTTCGATAGTTTTTCTATTAAGTCTTTTCCACGATTAAGGATACCATTTACATTACTAATACAATCATTTTTATTTTCATTAATCCATACAGTAGAATATTTTGGGAACATTAGTTCCGAATAAAAGTTTCGACGACGAGCGGTCTGAAGTGATCGGTCTGAAGTGATGAAATAAAATTAAGACTTTTTACTAAGGTATTTAGTTCGAAGTAATATCTTCATGCTCATCTTTCTAAGTAAAATATCTTCCAGACTTAGAAATCATAACCTTTGGTTTCATTGTACCGACACTGGTATCACGATCCATAAATAAATTTTTCGGAATTAAACAAGGATTGATATGTATTATTGAACCGGTCTATTGTGGCTGTTTATGCCAAAATTTACAAGCAACAGAATGGGAACATTGGTGGATACACTGCAGGTTTTGGCTTCTACTTTTACAAGATATTTCACTTATGTTAATGAGTATTAAGGATAAAAAAATAAAATGAATTAAATAGCAAGCCGTAACGGACAAGTTACAAATCACTCATATGAACTTCTTTTGGCCTGGTGAGTGTTAATTTTAGATTTCTGTTGTATATCTTTATAATAACCTTTACTCAGTCATCATGTGCTAGCTAAAGCACCTATAGACTGATTGAAGGACAACTTCGTACCATGACTCGTTTTATTGATTAAATTTATTTTGCGGAATTTGCATTTTTCAACGACGTTTAGCTGTAGCAAAAGCGACCGGTAAAACACATAATAGTTTAGGCAAATTTTCTGAAATGAATTATTGATACAAAGTGAAGAAGTTAGGTTTCGTGACACAAATGACTGATCTGAGTATGTTGGATAAAATATCACAGGCCATTAGGACCTATCACAATGTTATTTTCAACATGAACTTGAATCGACAGAAATCTCGGTCTATCAGTTTTTAAAATCATAGACCAAGATATAACAGATTACTAATAACGTGTACGAGACTGGGCCAACCCCTGTGTCGATGCGTCAAGCTTTTAAGAAGAGAGAGAGAGAGAGAGAGCGAATCTTGGAATCTTTGTAATAATACTCTATATGTCGTCTCGCCTTTGTTAAGGAGCCCTTGTTCTTCAAGAAGGAAAACTAATAGACCATAGGTGACGCTTGAACAACCCAGTCGATAATGTAGGTAGTGCCAATGATATTGATTCTGAATGGCAGTCCAATCAATACTTGGAAAAATTTTAGCCATTTTAATAATAAACAGAACAAGAGGCCGACTCAGAGTAAGAGTTTAACAAGCTGCAAAAGACGTGGTAGCTCATCTTCATAACTTCATTTCGCCTTTAAACTCCTTATTGATATATCCATTTCCACCAGAGCAAATTAAAATATATCTTTTTATGTAAAGGTTTTGATGCCAGAAAAAGAGATGAACTATTGAAAGATTTGGAAATTAAGACAAACTTTTTTTCTATAAAGCTTATAAAGTTTGTAAAGTTTATTAAGCTCAAGTAGCAATAAAACTTAAGAATAAGATAGACAGTGTTTTTTAAATTATACCTGGTTTACACTTAGGAAGTGGGCCCATTGCCCTGTTTCAATCCTATGTAAAAATGAGATGCACAAGAAACGAAGGTTTGTGAGTCTATTCCGCAACACCTAGCAGATCACAATCAGAAACACAACTTCAAGATACAGTATGCATTCTCGATCACCGATGATATAAGCTGGGCCTCAATTGCACTGCATAAAATAAGTAGCATTACAGAAGAAACATCACAAAGACTTTCTCGTAAATAAATTTAAAACAGAAAAGTATTCTTTCAAAAAGATTTGTCTGAATGATTAGAAAAGTATTAGTCTGTAGAAAATAAATTAGGCGCGGAACACGACATTAAAAAACAACAGCCATGTAAAAGTGCCTATTTCTAATTAAAATCAATCTTTAACAGCTCATGTTTTTGACAAGCCATCAACTGAGAATACGTAAAGCACCAGCAGATAACGTATTCTTGTACAACAAGTAGTGAATATTGGGAATTAACGAAACGGCTTAATGGCAAATTCCACGTTTTCTGACTTTACATTTATATTCTTTCTTAACCACTGTTTGTGGACTATAATATAATTTATATGTGTTTTAAAATGGCTGCTATGATAAGGTGCTATTCGTTCTTAAATGTGCGAGTTCATGTTTTGAGAAATTGTTAGTCGTATATAAACCATTTGTTTGTACTTTATCAAGAAGAAGATCACTTTTTCCAGATTATCTTTCTTCGCCAAATGTTTCAATATTTTTCGGAAAAATTATTTTGATGCAAAGCTATAGAGAAACTGAAAGGTCTTTATTACACTGATCTTATTTTCGATGATATTATGCATATTTCGATTTCACCTTAATAGTTTCTTGTACTTGATGGTGGTGGTCCATAAGCTTTCATTATTTATTCACTATTTATTCACGCTCGTTCACTATTATTGGTTTCTTCTAAATTCAATTTAGCAGCTGCCGTTCTATTGTCAAGATAGAGAAAACTATATATTATGCTTTGTAGCGAATCCAACTCCCTGATGACTATTACTACATGTAGCTATATATTTAATGTAAAGTCCAGCCGATTCCTTGTCTCTTAACATTTGTACACCTGTTTGTTTTGTATGAATATCCTGTCAGGCACAACACAAAACATTATTAAGCAAGGTCACGGATAAAATTGCTTTTTTTGTTAGTTTTTACGCAATCCTCCACACTTGAATGTTTGACACTGACACTCCATTCATAATGGATTGCAAACTTTTTTTTTAAAGATAAGTGATGAATATGATATTTCTATTGACCCGCTGTAATAAAAGATATTTAGTCACTGGCTTCCGGTAATTGTTTATGATGCGGTAAAAATTACAACTTCGTAGGACTAAAACAATCATGTCGCGGCGCGCTGACGGACAGCTTTTTATCGGGCGTTTGTCAAAAGATGTCCGAACAAGAGACTTAGAAGATGTATTTGAGCTTTATGGGCGGCTAACAAGATGTGATATTAAATATGGTAAGTAGACATAAGTTTCATGTTTTTGAAACTTTGTACAATTAAAACAGACGGCAATTTTAAAATTTACAAAATGGCGTCTGGCCTGATAGTAGGAAGGTGGACAGCGTTCTTTCTTACTTATATCCGCTTTGTTAAAAATTCTTACCACTTCCTTCTGTCATTGCAGGCTCATTGGTGTTGCATATATACAGGCATCTTAATCTGCGTCTGTGGTGCACAGAAACCACCAACCGGACGTATAGATAGAATTTCTAGTAACCTGTCTTCGTCTTAGCTCGAAGTCAGCTGCTCCTTGCTTTAATTTGCATATCTCTCTCCGCCAGTTTTACGGCGCTTTCCACTATCCAGACGGCAGGGCCCGAGCTTTCTTTGTTCACGCTCTTTTTATATATCAGTGCAGCGATATGTGAAGCTTTAAGAAGCGGTCGCTACGAGTACTGGGGGATTAGCTCCGAGCCAGCTCTTCCCTACACTTACTCACTATGTCTCTCTGCCAGAGCTACGAGGCCCTCCTTTCTTCCGCTAGTGGGGGGGGGGGGGCAACTTCATTTGATTTCATACACGTATCCTGTAGACCAGTTCCTATTTATTATTAATCAAAACATTTACAGGAACTTCATGCCCAATTTAAGTAAGATCACACGAATCCTCGCTGTATAACGATATATAGCTTTGAGGCACCTCTAGCGATTTTTTGCTGGATTTAATAACCCACAAGTGGGGTCAGTCATTTGTCCTGAGGTAGGGAACAAATCGGCAAAAACACGGGTATATTATTAAGTTAGTGTAAATTGTCCATAAACAAAACAAAATCCTCTTGATCAGTTGTTCAGACATATAGTTAAACAGGGGTACACTCGCAAGATATTTCACTAATTGTTTCAGATGACAGTGTTTTATCGGGGTGCAGAGAAATTTATTTTCTTTTATCACAATATTTGAATTGTTTTTCAATCTAAATCAACTAAGAGGTGATAACTTGTAGCTTTCAGTGATCATTTGAGTGCTGAACGTTTTACATTCGGTATCGTTGTGGGTAATTTTTTCTGTCTTTTTGTTTAATTACAGGGGCTGAGATGGGTATGTAGAATATGATTTTATATTTTGTTATTTCGCTATAACGTTACAGAGCAAGTAGTGTGATAAGTTGCAATTTTTGTTACCTTTAAAATGTGTTTATTAAAACTAGTAGGTCTTTGTCATTAGCAAAATTAATAATTGTAAGTTGGCCATCATGTGTGAGCTAGTTGTTTTCATTAGGACAAACTATCTAACACAAGTAAAAATTTTAGAGTAGTGTGCATGAAAGTCGTGTTGTAGAAGGAATGGGACATGCTTTTGATGATATACAGTAGCTGTTATTTTTTTCCGCAACAGAACCATGCTTCTGTATTGTGTTGTAGCCTACGCATTTGTGGACTATGAAGACAGACGTGATGCAGAGGTGGGTACTTGAAGTGCTGTTTTCTAGGGTGGCGATTTGTTTAGGAAAATAAACTGCAGCAATTTGATCTCCATAAACTATATTCATGCCATTTCATTAAAAGACACCTTACCATAAAACTCGCACCTTAAAGAGTAATTTCGTTGCATTTTCGAGAAATGTACATTTTTAACACTAAAGAATCATAATTCAGTTGGAAGTCGATGCAAAAATGCTTGCCTTCTTGATGTTGCTAAATCATTAATTCTGCATTACTACTTATTCCCCCAGTCCTGACCAGTTGCCATAAGTCAGCCTAGACATGTGTTACCACGGAGCCTTTTGTTGCCTTGACAAGTGTGACACCATAGCAACTATGCTTTCCACTGGCAACACATGACCTCGGCGTGCCGTTATTTGGGGAAAGCCATATTCCGTGCATTATGCCAGTTTTGCGAGCCACTTAAGCCAGTCATGCCAACTGCCTTGGCCAGTCTAGCCAACCTTTAGCCGGCCTTGCCAACCTTTAGCCAGTCTAGCCAACCTTTAGCCAGCCTTGAAAACCACCACGCCTGTGTTCCGGGTTCCCCTTCAATTTCTATGCTGCGCCAAATGCATGCCCGAATCTATCCACAAGCCTAAAGCACACCAGCCGACCAAAGCGACCAGTTCCAGGTTGCTTAGTCTTCGCTGCTGTAACCATAGCGACAACCTTAAAAAGCGTAGTCGATCGAATCGCGCGTCCTAAGTCTCGATCGCACAGGTTGTACACAAGACATTTGAAGATTTTAACCAAAAGAATAATTATAGAAAACATGATTAAGTGTATTTAAACGGCAATGTGTTGTATATATTCTGACTTCTATTTTGGCTATTTTTAAAGGGAACCAGTAGAAAAACACATGAAAATAGGCATATGCGTAAACTGGTTCAAAGTTCACTGTTAAACGACATATTTCTGTTAACACGCTGCGCGTTTGGTTCGCTGATAGACTAGGCCGCTTTCTGGAGGTTCCGGCGACACTTTTGGCACACGTTGGTAAAACAGCTTTGGTACGTTTTAGGTTCTTGCCTAGTATTCAGAGGTGAGCTTAGGATTGAAGTCTTCAAAATAAAGGCATGAATTAACCCAAACTGTTCCAGGATGCCATCAAATACGAGAACGGACGGCAGATTCGTGGCTCAAGCATTGTGGTGGAGTGGACGAAGGGCGCCATAAGACGTCCAGGAGCACGCCAGGAGAGCGTAAGTGAGGGGCGTAAAATGAATAATGAATAAAAAATTGTTTTGCGTTTCGCGACATACTGTTTTTAGCTCTGTTCTTCCTGCGGTGTTTAGTAAGAGTTAACGCGATGCTTTTTACAGTGGAGTGATTTTTTTTGTAACAAAAGGGCTCGTGTTATAACACAGTGGCCTTAGTCGTAAGTTTAAAAGTTGTCACTACATGAAGGTGATTCATGAGGACCGCCCTGCAAGTTACTTTGTTCTTTTTTTATAAGCAGCAAGGATACGATGAGTGCTACAAGTGCCACCGCGTGGGTCATTGGGCGCGGGACTGTCCCGAGGACCGGTACGGACGGCGCGGCAGCAGCGGGGGTGGTGGGGGCAGCTACAGGGGAGGAGGACGCCGTCGCTCAAGATCAAGGTTGGCCGTTCCCGTCTTTATCGCATTTTTTGTGCGATATCAACTTTTAAATTGTTTTCGTGCACCGGCTAACTGGCGAAATAGAAGGCTTATTTGAAACCCTCTACATCCTTTGAAGCCTTGTATTTAAGTTCATGAATATCTTCGTTTTACATAATAATAATAAAAAGTGCATATATATATAAAGTTTGAACGCTTTGTTTTGCGAAATGAACGCTTTGTTTTGTAAAAAGTTTACTAATTATCTGTTCGATTAGTTTATATTGTTCAAATTATAACATTCTCATTCGTTAAAATGATGTACTTTAATTATTTTCATTGGATTTTTTTTTCAGGTCACCGCGCAGGCGCCGCTCAAAGAGTAGGTCACGCTCCAGGGACCGCAGGAGGAAGCGATCTAGGTCAAGGTCGCGTAGCCGATCCAGAGACAACAGGCGCCGCAGGTCGCCCTCACAGTGAGTGTGGTTTGTGGTATCCACACAGGCGTTGTCTTAGTGTCACGCTTGTAAACGCGCAGTTGCTTGGAGGGTATTATCGAAAGCCGATTACTGATTGCATCATTTTTAACCCTTGTTTGTTTGCGGTTGTTCGGTATATACCCAAATCAACTTCAGGGTGGGGTATTTTCCAGCATCTTAATTTGTGATTATGTGATCCGATCTCATTGTAAATCTCGGAATTTCAGTGGAAAAGATACTGACCTTTCTGGTTAGTTTTCATTCGGTTATTTCGCCGTGAAAAATAGTTAGTGTTACAGGCGCTGTGAGGCTAAAAACAGGGCGCGATACTCCGCTGAATGCTGTTGTACAGTCTCTGAAGCTAGAGTCATCTGTGACGCGAGTATAGGCTGACATTTTTGTCTAAACAGGTCGAAATCGAGAAGCCGATCGCGCAGTCCGATACGACAAAGCGGCAGCAAATCGCCCCGACCAGAGCGCAGGAGCATCAGTCGAAGTCGGTCGCGAAGCCGAGGCTCCGGCAACGAGAATGGTGACGATGGTGCCGACTAGCCGTGGCCACCTAGATTCTTGGTGTGGTCATTACCGCGGCTGGTGGATTTACGAAAGACTGAATTGAACTTTAGTGGAATAGGAATAATGCTGGACAGCTTATCTGGAGTTAAGCGTGTAATTTTCAATTTTAGTTTCATGGCTGATTATGAGTGGATGAAACTGGCAAGCTCTTTGATTACGTATAAATTTTGTACAAAATCAAAAGAAGATTGACCAAAAATTGAATTAAATGCGTTGGAAATTAAATCATTTGTGATTTAATTTCTGTTATATAAGTGTCCGTTCTTTTTTAGCGGCAATAAATTTTATGTTCAAAAAGTGCGGTGTAAAATATTGGATAGTGTCGCTAAAATAGCGGCAACGGGAAACCACCATTATTCCTAACATTTGACAGTTGATTTTAGAGACGAATATGAAAAGTTTCCGGAATTGTTTTTTTTTTATTTTTATTATTATTATTTACATTTTTATCGGGCATATATTTTAGCTTAGAATTCAGTAAGTCTGGCAGTAAGGGGAGTTTGGTCGTGTGCTGAATATCAAGATGCTAAGTTGTATTGTTGGGTTGAGTGGGTTAGTCCAACTGAGATTGTAATTCTTATGTTTGAATTGCGAATGGTTTGCAGTTAAGAGCATTTACGTCTGTACTTGGGTATTTTTAGCCCAGCTTACGCTACACGTAAGCTGGGGTATTCCTATCGGTTTGCGGGCGGTGTCCGTTAGTTAGTTAGTTAGTTAGTTAGTTAGTTAGTTAGTTAGTTAGTTAGTTAGTTGTTTATTTAGTAAACTTTGGTTCAAAATGCATCTCCTCCTACAATTTTGAACCGATGTCATTTATTTTTGGTGTGAGGCATCCCTAAGGGGTCGTGCATACGGCTTGTGCTTTTCTAGTCGATCGGGTGATTTTTGAATTTTTGGCGAATTTTTAAAGAAAAAATTTTGAAATGTATCTCCTCCTACATTTTTGACCCGATGTCATTTATTTTTGGTATGAGGCACCCCTAAAGGGTCGTGCATACGGCTTGTGCTTTTTTAGTCGATCGCGCAATTTTTGTATTTTTGGGGAATTTTTAAAGCAAAAATTTCGAAAATAATTCAAAATGCATCTACTCCTACAATTTTGATTCCATGTCATTTATTTTTGGTGTGAGGCATCCCTAAGGAGTCGTGCATACGGCTTGTGCTTTTTTAGTCGATTGGGTGATTTTTGAATTTTAGGGGAATTTTTAAAGAAAAAAAATTAAAATGTGTCTCCTACATTTTTGACCCGATGTGATTTATTTTTGGTATGAGGCACCCCTGAAGTGTCGTGCATACGGCTTGTGCTTTTCTAGTCGATCGGGTGATTTTTTAATTTTTGGAGAATTTTTGAAGAAAAAAATTTAAAATGTATCTCGTCCTACATTTTTGATCCGATGTCTTTTTTTTTTTTGCCCAGTTGGCTTTTTAGCCAACAGGGCTATACAGATGGGGGCAAGTGTTTTTAACCTTCTACTGCATTAGGAAATTTTTTTATTTTTTGGTTTAAACCATTTTTGGCGATTTTATTGCCAATTTGGGCAAAATACGAAAAAACCTATCTAGTCCCTCATTTTTCATCGAAAGATTCCGAAATTTTTTATGAAGAAACTAGAACTAAGGGGTGAAAAAAGTACTTTTTTCGATTTTTGAATTTCGCCTTATTTTTGAATCTACTGAGCTTCAAAGTTTGCAACTTCTAAAAATTGGCAAATTTCCATTTTTTTTTCTTAACAAAGTAGTTAAAGTGGAATATCTTTTTTATTTTTCATCCGATTCGTACCAAATTTTAAACGCGAGTTTTTAACCTTCTACTGCATTAGGAATTTTTTTTTATTTTTTGGTTTAAACCATTTTTGGCGATTTTATTGCCAATTTGGGCAAAATACGATAAAATCTATCTAGTCCCTCATTTTTCATCGGAAGATTCCGAAATTTGTTATGAAGAAACTAGAACTAAGGGGTGAAAAAAAAAACATTTTTCGATTTTTGAATTTCGCCTTATTTTTGAATCTACTGAGCTTCGAAGTTTGCAGCTTTTAAAAAATTGGAAATTTCCATTTTTCTTCTTAAAAAAGCAAAGTTTCAATTTGCAGAGGGGCACAATATGTTACATGCAAGTACTTCTGGTTTGACTTTTCAGTAATTTTGTTGTCAGTGGGTCATTTCTATGATATTTTCAAGTCGGCGATAATAGGGAACATTGGGCGATAAAGCAAGAAAGTTGTAATTTTCGGTTTAAAAGTGCAGGAATCAATTCTATGTCCCAAAAATATGATAAATATGATATTTTTCGGATGGGCGATAACAGGGAATATTGGTCGATACTGCAAGAAAGTTGTAATTTTCGCTTTAAATGTGCAGGAAACAATTCTAGGACCCGAAAATATGATAAATATAATATTTTTCGGGTGGGCGATAATAGGGAACATTTTGCGAAAATGTAAGAAAGTTGTAATTTTCGCTTTAAAAGTGCAGGGATCAGTTCTATGACCCGAAAATATGATAAATGTGATATTTTTCGGGAAGGCGAAAATAGGGAATATTGGGCGATAATGTAAGAAAATTGTAATTTTCGCTTTAAAAGTGCAGGAATCAATTCTATGACCCGAAAATATGATAAATATAATATTTTTCGGGTGGGCGATAATGGGGAATATTGGGCGATAAAGCAAGAAAGTTGTAATTTTCGCTTTAAAAGTGCAGGAATAAATTCTATGACCCGAAAATATGATAAATATGATATTTTTCGTGTGGGCGATAATAGGGAACATTGGGCGATAATGCAAGAAAGTTGTATTTTTCGCTTTAAAAGTGCAGGAATCAATTCTGTGACCCGAAAATATGATAAATGTGATATTTTTCGGGTGGGCGATATCAGGGAATATTGGGCGAAAAAGCAAGAAAGTTGTAATTTTCGCTTTAAAAGTGCAAGGATCAATTCTATGACCCGAAAATATGATAAATATAATATTTTTCGGGTGGGCGATAATAGGGAACATTGGGCGATAATGTAAGAAAGTTTTAATTTTCGCTTTAAAAGGGCAGGAATCAATTCTAAAACCCGAAAATATGATATTTTTCGGATGGGCGATAATAGGGAATGTTGGGCGATAATGCAAGAAAGTTGTAATTTTCGCTTTAAAAGTGCAGGAATCAATTCTATGACCCGAAAATATGATAAATGTGATATTTTTCGGGTGGGCGATAATAGGGAACATTGGGCGATAATGCACGAAATTTGTAATTTTCGCTTTTAAAGTACAGGAATCAATTCTATGAACCGAAAATATGATAAATGTGATATTTTTCAGATGGGTGATAATAGGGAATATTGGGCGATAATGTAAGAAGATTGTAATTTTCGCTTTAAAAGTGCAAGAATATATTCTGTGACCCGAAAATATGATAAATATGATATTTTTCGGATGGGCGATAATAGGGAATATTGGGCGATACTGCAAGAAAGTTGTAATTTTCGCTTTAAAAGTGCAGGAAACAATTCTATGACCCGAAAATATGATAAATATAATATTTTTCGGGTGGGCGATAATAGGGAACATTGGGCGATAATGTAAGAAAGCTGTAGTTTTCGCTTTAAAATTGCAGGAATCAATTCTATGACCCGAAAATATGATAAATGTGCTATTTTTCGTGTGGGCGATAATAGGGAACATTGGGCGATAATGCAAGAAAGTTGTAATTTTCGCTTTAAAAGTGCAGGTATCAATTCTGTGACCCAAAAATATGATCAATGTGATATTTTACGGGGGGGGCGATAACAGGGAATATTGGGCGATAAAGCAAGAAAGTTGTAATTTTCGCTTTAAAAGTGCAGGAAACAATTCTAGGACCCGAAAATATGATAAATATAATATTTTTCGGGTGGGCGATAATAGGGAACGTTGGGCGATAATGTAAGAAAGCTGTAGTTTTCGCTTTAAAATTGCAGGAATCAATTCTATGACCCGAAAATATGATAAATGTGCTATTTTTCGTGTGGGCGATAATAGGGAACATTGGGCGATAATGCAAGAAAGTTGTAATTTTCGCTTTAAAAGTGCAGGAATCAATTCTGTGACCCGAAAATATGATCAATGTGATATTTTACGGGGGGGCGATAACAGGGAATATTGGGCGATAAAGCAAGAAAGTTATAATTTTCGCTTTAAAAGTGCAGGAAACAATTCTAGGACCCGAAAATATGATAAATATAATATTTTTAGGGTGGGCGATAACAGGGAACGTTGGGCGATAATGTAAGAAAGTTGTAATTTTCGCTTTAAAAGAGCAGGAATCAATTCTATGACACGAAAATATGATAAATATGATATTTTTCGGATAGCCGATAATAGGGAATATTGGGCGATAAAGCAAGAAAGTTGTAATTTTCGCTCTAAAAGTGCAGGAAACAATTCAAGGACCCGAAAATATGATAAATATAATATTTTTCGGGTGGGCGATAATAGGGAACATTGGGCGATAATGTAAGAAAGTTTTAATTTTCGCTTTAAAAGGTTAGGAATCAATTCTAAAACCCGAAAATATGATATTTTTCGGATGGGCGATAATAGGGAATGTTGGGCGATAATGCAAGAAAGTTGTAATTTTCGCTTTACAAGTGCAGGAATCAATTCTATGACCCGAAAATATGATAAATGTGATATTTTTCGGGTGGGCGATAATAGGGAACATTGGGCGATAATGCACGAAATTTGTAATTTTCGCTTTTAAAGTACAGGAATCAATTCTATGAACCGAAAATATGATAAATGTGATATTTTTCAGATGGGTGATAATAGGGAATATTGGGCGATAATGTAAGAAGATTGTAATTTTCGCTTTAAAAGTGCAAGAATATATTCTGTGACCCGAAAATATGATAAATATGATATTTTTCGTGTGGGCGATAATAGGGAACATTGGGCGATAATGCAAGAAAGTTGTAATTTTCGCTTTAAAAGTGCAGGAATCAATTCTGTGACCCGAAAATATGATCAATGTGATATTTTACGGGGGGGCGATAACAGGGAATATTGGGCGATAAAGCAAGAAAGTTATAATTTTCGCTTTAAAAGTGCAGGAAACAATTCTAGGACCCGAAAATATGATAAATATAATATTTTTAGGGTGGGCGATAACAGGGAACGTTGGGCGATAATGTAAGAAAGTTGTAATTTTCGCTTTAAAAGAGCAGGAATCAATTCTATGACACGAAAATATGATAAATATGATATTTTTCGGATAGCCGATAATAGGGAATATTGGGCGATAAAGCAAGAAAGTTGTAATTTTCGCTCTAAAAGTGCAGGAAACAATTCAAGGACCCGAAAATATGATAAATATAATATTTTTCGGGTGGGCGATAATAGGGAACATTGGGCGATAATGTAAGAAAGTTTTAATTTTCGCTTTAAAAGGTTAGGAATCAATTCTAAAACCCGAAAATATGATATTTTTCGGATGGGCGATAATAGGGAATGTTGGGCGATAATGCAAGAAAGTTGTAATTTTCGCTTTACAAGTGCAGGAATCAATTCTATGACCCGAAAATATGATAAATGTGATATTTTTCGGGTGGGCGATAATAGGGAACATTGGGCGATAATGCACGAAATTTGTAATTTTCGCTTTTAAAGTACAGGAATCAATTCTATGAACCGAAAATATGATAAATGTGATATTTTTCAGATGGGTGATAATAGGGAATATTGGGCGATAATGTAAGAAGATTGTAATTTTCGCTTTAAAAGTGCAAGGATATATTCTGTGACCCGAAAATATGATAAATATGATATTTTTCGGATGGGCGATAATAGGGAATATTGGGCGATACTGCAAGAAAGTTGTAATTTTCGCTTTAAAAGTGCAGGAAACAATTCTATGACCCGAAAATATGATAAATATAATATTTTTCGGGTGGGCGATAATAGGGAACATTGGGCGATAATGTAAGAAAGCTGTAGTTTTCGCTTTAAAATTGCAGGAATCAATTCTATGACCCGAAAATATGATAAATGTGCTATTTTTCGTGTGGGCGATAATAGGGAACATTGGGCGATAATGCAAGAAAGTTGTAATTTTCGCTTTAAAAGTGCAGGTATCAATTCTGTGACCCAAAAATATGATCAATGTGATATTTTACGGGGGGCGATAACAGGGAATATTGGGCGATTAAGCAAGAAAGTTGTAATTTTCGCTTTAAAAGTGCAGGAAACAATTCTAGGACCCGAAAATATGATAAATATAATATTTTTCGGGTGGGCGATAATAGGGAACATTGGGCGATAATGTAAGAAAGCTGTAGTTTTCGCTTTAAAATTGCAGGAATCAATTCTATGACCCGAAAATATGATAAATGTGCTATTTTTCGTGTGGGCGATAATAGGGAACATTGGGCGATAATGCAAGAAAGTTGTAATTTTCGCTTTAAAAGTGCAGGAATCAATTCTGTGACCCGAAAATATGATCAATGTGATATATTGGGCGATAAAGCAAGAAAGTTGTAATTTTCGCTTTAAAAGTGCAGGAAACAATTCTAGGACCCGAAAATATGATAAATATAATATTTTTAGGGTGGGCGATAATAGGGAACGTTGGGCGATAATGTAAGAAAGTTGTAATTTTCGCTTTAAAAGAGCAGGAATCAATTCTATGACACGAAAATATGATAAATATGATATTTTTCGGATAGCCGATAATAGGGAATATTGGGCGATAAAGCAAGAAAGTTGTAATTTTCGCTCTAAAAGTGCAGGAAACAATTCAAGGACCCGAAAATATGATAAATATAATATTTTTCGGGTGGGCGATAATAGGGAACATTGGGCGATAATGTAAGAAAGTTTTAATTTTCGCTTTAAAAGGGCAGGAATCAATTCTAAAACCCGAAAATATGATATTTTTCGGATGGGCGATAATAGGGAATGTTGGGCGATAATGCAAGAAAGTTGTAATTTTCGCTTTAAAAGTGCAGGAATCAATTCTATGACCCGAAAATATGATAAATGTGATATTTTTCGGGTGGGCGATAATAGGGAATATTGGGCGATAATGTAAGAAAGTTGTAATTTTCGCTTTAAAAGTGCAGGAATCAATTCTGTGACCCTAAAATATGATAAATATGATATTTTTTCGGATGGTTGATAATAGGGAACATTGGGCGATAGTGCAAGAAAGTTGTAATTTTCGCTTTAAAAGTGCAGAAAACAATTCTATGACTACAAAATATGATAAATGTGATATTTTTCGGGTGGGCGATAATAGGGATCGTTGGGCGATAATGTAAGAAAGTTTTAATTTTCGGTTTAAAAGTGCAATAATCAATTCTATGACCCGAAAATATGATAAATATGATATTTTTCGTGTCGGCGATAATAGGGAACATTGGGCGATAATGCAAGAAAGTTGTAATTTTCGCTTTAAAAGTGCAGGAATCAATTCTATGACCCGAAAATATGATAAATGTGATACTTTTCGGGTGGGCGATAATAGGGAATATTGGGCGATAATGCAAGAAAGTTGTAATTTTCGCTTTAAAAGTGCAGGGATCAATTTTATGTCTCGAAAATATGATAAATATGATATTTTTGGATGGGCGATAATAGGGAACATTGGGCGATAATGCAAGAAAGTTGTAATTTTCGCTTTAAAAGTGCAGGAATGAATTCTATGACCCGAAAATATGATAAATGTGATACTTTTCGGGTGGGCGATAATAGGGAACATTGGGCGATAATGTAAGAAAGTTGTAATTTTCGCTTTAAAAGTGCAAGGATCAATTCTATGACCCGAAAATATGATAAATGTGATATTTTTCGGGTAGGCGATAATAGGGAATATTGGGCGATAATGTAAGAAAGTTGTAATTTTCGCTTTAAAAGTGCAGGAATCAATTCTATGACCCGAAAATATGATAAATGTGATATTTTTCGGGTGGGCGATAATAGGGAACATTGGTCGATAATGCAAGATAGTTGTAATTTTCGCTTTAAAAGTGCTGGAATAAATTCTATAACCCGAAAATATGATAAATATGATATTTTTCGTGTCGGCGATAAAAGGGAACATTGGGCGATAATGCAGTAAAGTTGTAATTTTCGCTTTAAAAGTGCAGAGATCAATTCTGTGACCCGAAAATATGATAAATGTGATATATTTCGGGTGGGCGATATCAGGGAATATTGGGCCAAAAAGCAAGAAAGTTGTAATTTCGCTTTAAATGTGCAGGAAACAATTCTAGGACCCGAAAATATGATAAATATAATATTTTTTCGGGTGGGCGATAATAGGGAACATTGGGCGATAATGTAAGAAAGTTGTAATTTTCGCTTTTAAAGTGCAGGAAGCAATTATATGACCCGACAATATGATATATGTGATATTTTTCGGGTGGTCGATAGCCTCTTTTTCATTTTTCCCACGCAAATTAAAATTAATTAGGGTCCACATATTTTTGACGAACCCCCCGCTTTGAAGTTTACCAGGGCATTTGAAGTACGCCTGTCAGGGAAGACTATCCACGGTCTGGATATACCTCACCCGATCATTTGTCGATTTTTAATTAAACGCTGGCCTAGTACCACCCTGGATAGGAATCCACGTTTAAGTAATCGTATGCAACAAAAGGCTCGAGATAAGTGCATATAAGAAAGGACGTTATTTAAATTTTGGAGTTCTACTTTTCTTTGATATCAAATTAAATTGGAGAAAAATTCCTGTTTTTACATATATTTTTTTATTTGACAAATATCGTACCGTGTTCTGGATAGGATGTTCCAAAACTGTATGCACATTTTTATACTCAACACAACACAAGTAAATAAACATGCGCATTGATCCGAAATAAGAACCGCACATCAACGCAAGGTAAATAAACATGCGCACTGATCCGAAATGCAAACCGTACATCAACGCAAGTTAAATAAACATGCGCACTGGTCCGAAAAAAGAACCGCACATCAACACAATGTAAATAAACATGCGCACTGATCCGAAATAAGAACCGCACATCAACACAAGTAAATAAACATGCACACTGATCCGAAATGCCAACCGCACATCAACGCAAGTTAAATAAACATGCGCACTGGTCCGAAATTCGAACCGCGCATCAACGCCATTTAAATAAACGTGTGGAGTGGTTCGAAATGTGAACCAGGCGCCAACGCAAGTTAAACAACCATTTTTACTGGTCCAGAATAAGAACCGCGCATCAATACAAGTTCAATAAACGTGCGCACTGGTCCGATATTCGAACCGCGCGTCAACGCAAGTTAAATAAATATGCGCAATGGCCCGAAATTCGAACTGCTCATCAACGCAAGTTGAATAAACATGCGCACTGGTCCAAAATGCAAACCGCGCACCAATGCAAGTTAAATAAACATATACACACGTCCAAAATAAGCACCGTGCAAGTTAGATAAACATGCAAACTCTTCCGAAATGCGAACCGCGCATCAAGACAACCTAAGGAAACTTGTGCACTTGTCCAAAATAAGAACGAAAGTAATATAAACATGCGCATTGGTCTGGAATAAGAACCGCGCATTAATCTTTATTAAGTTAAATAAACATGTGCACTGTTCCAAAATGAGAGCCGCGCATCAACGCAAATTAAATAAACATGCGCACTTGTCTGAATTAGAACCGCGCATTGAGGCAAGTTACATAAATATGCGCACTGGTCCGAAATGCGAGCGTTGTTTGAAGGTATCTATGGCAAACTATCCAGTCTACCAGATATACAAAAAATCTGTTCCCCATTTTTCTGGGAAAGAAATCTTTGTATGCATTTATCGGTCTATGTTCTGGTCCGGTGCTAAATTAATTATTGAGCTAGCTCTTTGCCGTCTCATCTTTTGAAGCTTGATATTTCAGGGAAATTCCTTCGCTCATGCACGCTGGAATGGGTCTTATTGCGTTTCGTAAGCTGGGACTTTGTCCTTGGACAAACTTGTTTATCTGTTTCATTTGTGACTGACTAGTAAGTAACTCTGTAAAGATCTTGCAATAAAAATTCTCGTAAAATGAGCAGTTATTTTTTTGCCCGTTTTTGTCTGAATCGATGACACAAGGAACCTCCTGAGAATCAAAAGCCTCCACGAAAACTTGTGTTTCCCAAGTAGAGGCGAAACATTCACCTTGTTAACACAGTACCTATGACGACAAGTCGTGTGACCTTCACACACTTCGGCTTTGAACAATAAGTGAGGTTCGATAGCACCCAGTCTGATGAGCCGGGGGGGGGGGGGGGGGTTAGCGGTACCGGTGCTGGCGAAAGGGGTCAGGGTTTTGATGAGCGAGGGGGGGGGGGGGAGGGGGGTTAGGCAATGACTGTTGACCAGTGCACAAGTTACGGTTGGCTGGACACAACGTGACATCAGTTAGATTACTTATTATCCCCCGTGAAACGGAGGGATATAGGTTTGAGATTGTCCGTCCGTCCGTCCCCTCTTCAAGCTAAGGACTTTGTGGACACCACTTCTATATCAACGAAGCATAATTCAGCTTTCATATTTCATACAGGCAAAATATAGGGTATAAAGATGTGCAACGTCAAGGTTTCAGTTTGATCGAAGCAAAATTGACAAATTGACAGGCTTTTGAAAATCGTCGAAAATAGACATGTGCACATGTATAGGACTTTGTGGACACCACTTCTATATCAACGAAGCATAATTCAACTTTCATATTTCATACAGGCAAAATATAGGGTATAAAGATGTGCAACGTCAAGGTTTCAGTTTGATCGAAGCAAAATTGACAAATTGACAGGCTTTTGAAAATCGTCGAAAATAGACGTATGTGCACATGTATAGGGGGGGGGGGGGGGGTTAGCGGTACCGGTGCTGGCGAAAGGGGTCAGGGTTTTGATGAGCGAGGGGGGGGGGGGAGGGGGGTTAGGCAATGACTGTTGACCAGTGCACAAGTTACGGTTGGCTGGACACAACGTGACATCAGTTAGATTACTTATTATCCCCCGTGAAACGGAGGGATATAGGTTTGAGATTGTCCGTCCGTCCGTCCCCTCTTCAAGCTAAGGACTTTGTGGACACCACTTCTATATCAACGAAGCATAATTCAGCTTTCATATTTCATACAGGCAAAATATAGGGTATAAAGATGTGCAACGTCAAGGTTTCAGTTTGATCGAAGCAAAATTGACAAATTGACAGGCTTTTGAAAATCGTCGAAAATAGACATATGTGCACATGTATAGGACTTTGTGGACACCACTTCTATATCAACGAAGCATAATTCAACTTTCATATTTCATACAGGCAAAATATAGGGTACAAAGATATGCAACGTCAAGGTTTCAGTTTGATCGAAGCAAAATTGACAGGCTTTTGAAAATCGTCGAAAATAGACGTATGTGCACATGTATAGGGGGGGGGGGGTTAGCGGTACCGGTGCTGGCGAAAGGGGTCAGGGTTTTGATGAGCGAGGGGGGGGGGGAGGGGGGTTAGGCAATGACTGTTGACCAGTGCACAAGTTACGGTTGGCTGGACACAACGTGACATCAGTTAGATTACTTATTATCCCCCGTGAAACGGAGGGATATAGGTTTGAGATTGTCCGTCCGTCCGTCCCCTCTTCAAGCTAAGGACTTTGTGGACACCACTTCTATATCAACGAAGCATAATTCAGCTTTCATATTTCATACAGGCAAAATATATGGCATAAAGATGTGCAACGTCAAGGTTTCAGTTTGATCGAAGCAAAATTGACAAATTGACAGGCTTTTGAAAATCGTCGAAAATAGACATATGTGCACATGTATAGGACTTTGTGGACACCACTTCTATATCAACGAAGCATAATTCAACTTTCATATTTCATACAGGCAAAATATAGGGTATAAAGATGTGCAACGTCAAGGTTTCAGTTTGATCGAAGCAAAATTGACAAATTGACAGGCTTTTGAAAATCGTCGAAAATAGACGTATGTGCACATGTATAGGGGGGGGGGGGGGTTAGCGGTACCGGTGCTGGCGAAAGGGGTCAGGGTTTTGATGAGCGAGGGGGGGGGGAGGGGGGTTAGGCAATGACTGTTGACCAGTGCACAAGTTACGGTTGGCTGGACACAACGTGACATCAGTTAGATTACTTATTATCCCCCGTGAAACGGAGGGATATAGGTTTGAGATTGTCCGTCCGTCCGTCCCCTCTTCAAGCTAAGGACTTTGTGGACACCACTTCTATATCAACGAAGCATAATTCAGCTTTCATATTTCATACAGGCAAAATATAGGGTATAAAGATGTGCAACGTCAAGGTTTCAGTTTGATCGAAGCAAAATTGACAAATTGACAGGCTTTTGAAAATCGTCGAAAATAGACATATGTGCACATGTATAGGACTTTGTGGACACCACTTCTATATCAACGAAGCATAATTCAACTTTCATATTTCATACAGGCAAAATATAGGGTATAAAGATGTGCAACGTCAAGGTTTCAGTTTGATCGAAGCAAAATTGACAAATTGACAGGCTTTTGAAAATCGTCGAAAATAGACGTATGTGCACATGTATAGGGGGGGGGGGGGGTTAGCGATACCGGTGCTGGCGAAAGGGGTCAGGGTTTTGATGAGCGAGGGGGGGGGGAGGGGGGTTAGGCAATGACTGTTGACCAGTGCACAAGTTACGGTTGGCTGGACACAACGTGACATCAGTTAGATTACTTATTATCCCCCGTGAAACGGAGGGATATAGGTTTGAGATTGTCCGTCCGTCCGTCCCCTCTTCAAGCTAAGGACTTTGTGGACACCACTTCTATATCAACGAAGCATAATTCAGCTTTCATATTTCATACAGGCAAAATATAGGGTATAAAGATGTGCAACGTCAAGGTTTCAGTTTGATCGAAGCAAAATTGACAAATTGACAGGCTTTTGAAAATCGTCGAAAACAGACATATGTGCACATGTATAGGACTTTGTGGACACCACTTCTATATCAACGAAGCATAATTCAACTTTCATATTTCATACAGGCAAAATATAGGGTATAAAGATGTGCAACGTCAAGGTTTCAGTTTGATCGAAGCAAAATTGACAAATTGACAGGCTTTTGAAAATCGTCGAAAATAGACGTATGTGCACATGTATAGGGGGGGGGGGGTAGCGGTACCGGTGCTGGCGAAAGGGGTCAGGGTTTTGATGAGCGAGGGGGGGGGGGTTAGGCAATGACTGTTGACCAGTGCACAAGTTACGGTTGGCTGGACACAACGTGACATCAGTTAGATTACTTATTATCCCCCGTGAAACGGAGGGATATAGGTTTGAGATTGTCCGTCCGTCCGTCCCCTCTTCAAGCTAAGGACTTTGTGGACACCACTTCTATATCAACGAAGCATAATTCAGCTTTCATATTTCATACAGGCAAAATATAGGGTATAAAGATGTGCAACGTCAAGGTTTCAGTTTGATCGAAGCAAAATTGACAAATTGACAGGCTTTTGAAAATCGTCGAAAATAGACATATGTGCACATGTATAGGACTTTGTGGACACCACTTCTATATCAACGAAGCATAATTCAACTTTCATATTTCATACAGGCAAAATATAGGGTATAAAGATGTGCAACGTCAAGGTTTCAGTTTGATCGAAGCAAAATTGACAAATTGACAGGCTTTTGAAAATCGTCGAAAATAGACGTATGTGCACATGTATAGGGGGGGGGGGGGGTTAGCGGTACCGGTGCTGGCGAAAGGGGTCAGGGTTTTGATGAGCGAGGGGGGGGGGGGTGGAGGGGGGTTAGGCAATGACTGTTGACCAGTGCACAAGTTACGGTTGGCTGGACACAACGTGACATCAGTTAGATTACTTATTATCCCCCGTGAAACGGAGGGATATAGGTTTGAGATTGTCCGTCCGTCCGTCCCCTCTTCAAGCTAAGGACTTTGTGGACACCACTTCTATATCAACGAAGCATTATTCAGCTTTCATATTTCATACAGGCAAAATATAGGGTATAAAGATGTGCAACGTCAAGGTTTCAGTTTGATCGAAGCAAAATTGACAAATTGACAGGCTTTTGAAAATCGTCGAAAATAGACATATGTGCACATGTATAGGACTTTGTGGACACCACTTCTATATCAACGAAGCATAATTCAACTTTCATATTTCATACAGGCAAAATATAGGGTATAAAGATGTGCAACGTCAAGATTTCAGTTTGATCGAAGCAAAATTGACAAATTGACAGGCTTTTGAAAATCGTCGAAAATAGACGTATGTGCACATGTATAGGGGGGGGGGGGGTAGCGGTACCGGTGCTGGCGAAAGGGGTCAGGGTTTTGATGAGCGAGGGGGGGGGAGGGGGGTTAGGCAATGACTGTTGACCAGTGCACAAGTTACGGTTGGCTGGACACAACGTGACATCAGTTAGATTACTTATTATCCCCCGTGAAACGGAGGGATATAGGTTTGAGATTGTCCGTCCGTCCGTCCCCTCTTCAAGCTAAGGACTTTGTGGACACCACTTCTATATCAACGAAGCATAATTCAGCTTTCATATTTCATACAGGCAAAATATAGGGTATAAAGATGTGCAACGTCAAGGTTTCAGTTTGATCGAAGCAAAATTGACAAATTGACAGGCTTTTGAAAATCGTCGAAAATAGACATATGTGCACATGTATAGGACTTTGTGGACACCACTTCTATATCAACGAAGCATAATTCAGCTTTCATATTTCATACAGGCAAAATATAGGGTATAAAGATGTGCAACGTCAAGGTTTCAGTTTGATCGAAGCAAAATTGACAAATTGACAGGCTTTTGAAAATCGTCGAAAATAGACGTATGTGCACATGTATAGGGGGGGGGGGGGTTAGCGGTACCGGTGCTGGCGAAAGGGGTCAGGGTTTTGATGAGCGAGGGGGGGGGGGGAGGGGGGTTAGGCAATGACTGTTGACCAGTGCACAAGTTACGGTTGGCTGGACACAACGTGACATCAGTTAGATTACTTATTATCCCCCGTGAAACGGAGGGATATAGGTTTGAGATTGTCCGTCCGTCCGTCCCCTCTTCAAGCTAAGGACTTTGTGGACACCACTTCTATATCAACGAAGCATAATTCAGCTTTCATATTTCATACAGGCAAAATATAGGGTATAAAGATGTGCAACGTCAAGGTTTCAGTTTGATCGAAGCAAAATTGACAAATTGACAGGCTTTTGAAAATCGTCGAAAATAGACATATGTGCACATGTATAGGACTTTGTGGACACCACTTCTATATCAACGAAGCATAATTCAACTTTCATATTTCATACAGGCAAAATATAGGGTATAAAGATGTGCAACGTCAAGGTTTCAGTTTGATCGAAGCAAAATTGACAAATTGACAGGCTTTTGAAAATCGTCGAAAATAGACGTATGTGCACATGTATAGGGGGGGGGGGTTAGCGGTACCGGTGCTGGCGAAAGGGGTCAGGGTTTTGATGA
Source organism: Protula sp. h YS-2021 (assembly GCA_949752745.1). Lineage (NCBI taxonomy): Eukaryota > Metazoa > Annelida > Polychaeta > Sabellida > Serpulidae > Protula > Protula sp. h YS-2021. The sequence continues at coordinate 15,380,626 of OX457032.1, forward strand.
GCGAGGGGGGGGGGGAGGGGGGTTAGGCAATGACTGTTGACCAGTGCACAAGTTACGGTTGGCTGGACACAACGTGACATCAGTTAGATTACTTATTATCCCCCGTGAAACGGAGGGATATAGGTTTGAGATTGTCCGTCCGTCCGTCCCCTCTTCAAGCTAAGGACTTTGTGGACACCACTTCTATATCAACGAAGCATAATTCAGCTTTCATATTTCATACAGGCAAAATATAGGGTATAAAGATGTGCAACGTCAAGGTTTCAGTTTGATCGAAGCAAAATTGACAAATTGACAGGCTTTTGAAAATCGTCGAAAATAGACATATGTGCACATGTATAGGACTTTGTGGACACCACTTCTATATCAACGAAGCATAATTCAACTTTCATATTTCATACAGGAAAAATATAGGGTATAAAGATGTGCAACGTCAAGGTTTCAGTTTGATCGAAGCAAAATTGACAAATTGACAGGCTTTTGAAAATCGTCGAAAATAGACGTATGTGCACATGTATAGGGGGGGGGGGTTAGCGGTACCGGTGCTGGCGAAAGGGGTCAGGGTTTTGATGAGCGAGGGGGGGGAGGGGGGTTAGGCAATGACTGTTGACCAGTGCACAAGTTACGGTTGGCTGGACACAACGTGACATCAGTTAGATTACTTATTATCCCCCGTGAAACGGAGGGATATAGGTTTGAGATTGTCCGTCCGTCCGTCCCCTCTTCAAGCTAAGGACTTTGTGGACACCACTTCTATATCAACGAAGCATAATTCAGCTTTCATATTTCATACAGGCAAAATATAGGGTATAAAGATGTGCAACGTCAAGGTTTCAGTTTGATCGAAGCAAAATTGACAAATTGACAGGCTTTTGAAAATCGTCGAAAATAGACATATGTGCACATGTATAGGACTTTGTGGACACCACTTCTATATCAACGAAGCATAATTCAACTTTCATATTTCATACAGGCAAAATATAGGGTATAAAGATGTGCAACGTCAAGGTTTCAGTTTGATCGAAGCAAAATTGACAAATTGACAGGCTTTTGAAAATCGTCGAAAATAGACGTATGTGCACATGTATAGGGGGGGGGGGGGTTAGCGGTACCGGTGCTGGCGAAAGGGGTCAGGGTTTTGATGAGCGAGGGGGGGGGAGGGGGGTTAGGCAATGACTGTTGACCAGTGCACAAGTTACGGTTGGCTGGACACAACGTGACATCAGTTAGATTACTTATTATCCCCCGTGAAACGGAGGGATATAGGTTTGAGATTGTCCGTCCGTCCGTCCCCTCTTCAAGCTAAGGACTTTGTGGACACCACTTCTATATCAACGAAGCATAATTCAGCTTTCATATTTCATACAGGCAAAATATAGGGTATAAAGATGTGCAACGTCAAGGTTTCAGTTTGATCGAAGCAAAATTGACAAATTGACAGGCTTTTGAAAATCGTCGAAAATAGACATATGTGCACATGTATAGGACTTTGTGGACACCACTTCTATATCAACGAAGCATAATTCAACTTTCATATTTCATACAGGCAAAATATAGGGTATAAAGATGTGCAACGTCAAGGTTTCAGTTTGATCGAAGCAAAATTGACAAATTGACAGGCTTTTGAAAATCGTCGAAAATAGACGTATGTGCACATGTATAGGGGGGGGGGGGGGGTTAGCGGTACCGGTGCTGGCGAAAGGGGTCAGGGTTTTGATGAGCGAGGGGGGGGGGGAGGGGGGTTAGGCAATGACTGTTGACCAGTGCACAAGTTACGGTTGGCTGGACACAACGTGACATCAGTTAGATTACTTATTATCCCCCGTGAAACGGAGGGATATAGGTTTGAGATTGTCCGTCCGTCCGTCCCCTCTTCAAGCTAAGGACTTTGTGGACACCACTTCTATATCAACGAAGCATAATTCAGCTTTCATATTTCATACAGGCAAAATATAGGGTATAAAGATGTGCAACGTCAAGGTTTCAGTTTGATCGAAGCAAAATTGACAAATTGACAGGCTTTTGAAAATCGTCGAAAATAGACATATGTGCACATGTATAGGACTTTGTGGACACCACTTCTATATCAACGAAGCATAATTCAACTTTCATATTTCATACAGGCAAAATATAGGGTATAAAGATGTGCAACGTCAAGGTTTCAGTTTGATCGAAGCAAAATTGACAAATTGACAGGCTTTTGAAAATCGTCGAAAATAGACGTATGTGCACATGTATAGGACTTTGTGGACACCACTTCTATATCAACGAAGCATAATTCAGCTTTCATATTTCATATAGGTTAAATATAGGGTATAAAGATGTGCAACGTTAAGGTTTCAGTTTGATCGAAGCAAAATTGACAAATTGACAGGCTTTTGAAAATCGTCGAAAATAGACATATGTGCACATGTATAGGACTTTGTGGACACCACTTCTATATCAACGAAGCATAATTCAGCTTTCATATTTCATATAGGCAACATATAGGGTATAAAGATGTGCAACGTCAAGGTTTCAGTTTGATCGAAGCAAAATTGACAAAATGACAGGCTTTTAAAAATCGTCATAAATCGACATTTATCTAGCCTGAAAAAATGCTTTACATTAGATTAATAAAAAATAGATTCGGGTTATATCTGTTCAAAGAAAGTTTGTAGTATTGTTGATTTGTCGTTCAAGGAAGGGTGTCCAGTTTCCTGTCAATGGTAATCCATTAGCTTAGATATTGCATAGGGGTAATATTTAGGGTTTCACGGGGGATATTGCTGCTCTCTGACAGCATCTAGTTTTATCCTTAAATTTTTTATACTCTTCTAGTGGGATTGTGATATTGTTATTATCCCATGTGTAACGAGGGGATGTAGGTTTCAGCTTGTCCGTCTGTGCGCTTTTGTGCGCCCTCCTGTCCGGGCTATATCTCTAAGCTTTTTCCTTTGGCATACGGTTAGAAGTATATTGAAGGTGTGCAACGTCGTATTAGTTTTTAAATCGGCCAAAAATCGACAAAAAATACGGCTTCTCAAAAGTACATATTTTTACTGCAAAGATACATATTGCACATGAGCAACGTCGTCCGTTGTGTGTTCACAATTGGGGGGTGTTCAGCAGTGGAGGTTTTACTGTATATATTTTACCTTACACCGGTGTACCGTGATACTTTCGCCCCCCGGCAAAAATATCACTATGATATTTTCGCCCCCCGGCGAAAGTATCACGGTTTGGGCCCCGTGATATTTTTGCCCCCTCCATGATATTTTTGCCCCCCTGTCAAAATTATATAATTTTGTACAGGTAATAGGTGCTACTTCTTTAGACAGTAAAAATAATTTTGAATACAATATTGACGATCTTTTTCGATCTCAGTGCCTATTTTACTATATTTTACGCGAGATCACAACTTCAAATAACATATCATCCAAATTTGGGGTTTTGTAGATGAATCTTAGCACTTTGAACATGGACTACAAAGTAACATCAAAGTCGAGTCAAGACATTTTCAACGTTGTTCCGACGTTGTTCCGAAAACAATTAGGATAAAAGGCGATGGGAACTGCTTGTTTCGCTCTTTATCGCGTGTTGTTTGTGGCAACTAAGAGGAACATTTTGCACTTCAGCAAATGATAACATCATTCATAGAAGTGAATCAATCCCTCATGGCAAAGTACACTGACGATGTCAAAAGCTACCTGGATACATCAAACATGCGAGAAGATGGTGTTTGGGGGACAGATATTGAGACCAGCGCGGCATCAGAGCTTCTCAAAACAACCATATACGTACTCAGTCCATATGGACCAAGCCTGCGATGGTTGTTGTTCGAGCCATCGACAAACTCAGGCACGAACCACGAAGAGGAAGCCATCTACCTTGTGAACAAAAGTCACCACTTCGAACCGCTTAAGGGCTATTAAGCAATGACAGTAAATTTGCATACCATTCCATTCATTAGAAATGTGTATATACGTTGTAAAAATTAGATATTTAGTTGCATGGACATTTGTTTCTTATGTTTGAATATCCAAGACAGGAACACTGAACTTTGTATTTAAAGACTTTATACATAATAAAGCATATTTGGATAAGAGACTTTAGATTAGATTACACTCACAATTTGGAATCCGTTAGAGTTCTCGGTATTCGTAAAAGAAATGACGATATCATTGGTTTTATTTGAAACTTTGCCCTGATTGTATTGTTTAAAAACATGTAGAAAGTGTAAATAAAATGTTTCAAGTACATTGGTTTATTCCATCTAATTAACATTCTTAACGATTAAAATATAACCGAGCTTGAATATTAAAATAGCACTTGAAAACAAACACTTGACATATCATACAACCTAACGTTTTCCTTCAAAAGCAACCAAGGAGGGGGGCAAAAATATCACGGAGGGGGCAAAAGTATCACGGCCAAAAGCCGTGATACTTTTGCCGGGGGGCGAAAATATCATGGGGGCGAAAGTAGCACGTTACGGGGATCCTGTCTCACTGAGATTCTAGTTGACAATGTAAATGCTCCATCCTCGCCAAAATTTTTTTCACTTTGGCTGGTCAGTGTTAATACACTCAAACCCACTTTTCTTGATCGATTGGCGAAATATTATCAATACTTCTAATCGCTGTTTAAGACTGCAGTCAGTGTTTCAGTCTCTTTGGTATGATATATTCCTGAATATGATACGAATTGCTTAAGGGTTGTAGTCCAACTTAACAAAATCAAATACTGGGATTGTATGCCGGCGAGGGACAGAGTCAGTTTCCACTGACCTAGTTGTTTACAAAAATAGGTCTCTACTGAAAGTGCGATATATCGCTGTACACTTGAGTTCATTAGGCGCTCTAGTTAAACTTGAAATCACTTTAACACGTTCATTTGTTTCACCTTTGGACCCTTACTCAGGCTCATTAATCGTTGTCCCGAAGCTCCGAGGGCAACACCTAAGTAAGAAGAACATCCTGGGACGTTGCGACCAGCTAAGATCTAGAGGCTGTGACTAGTATCAAAAGACTTCAATTTTTGAAGAAAAAAAGATGACATGAAGAGTATTATTCTAAAATTCAGGATAAATCCAATCAAACTGGCCACGCATTTTATAAAACAAGATTTAGAATACCCCCAATTGGCTAAAAAAGTATTTTTTTCAAGAGATGACCACCTAGGGAATATTGGATTGATATTTCACTGATGAAAATTCAGAATTTGCTTAAAGTGGGAACACTCTAATAAAATGTGCTACCGTAATCTACAGAACTAAACATATTTGAAGACTTGGAACTGAGTCAGGTTAAGTGGCCCACTCTCTGTCCTACTATTTGTAATTGTTGTGGACACCCTCGGTTTTTTGATGCGGGAAAAGGACTGTCACACCATCTTCAATGAAAGATGTCGGCCATTTTACTCAAGCTTATATTTTCTATTTGCTGCACATTTCTACAGATTTAACAGTCGCCTTGATTTTGACTTAAGACTTCGCACAGAAATAAATACTGGACAAGCCTGTGCTCACAGTGACTATTTACTTGGTTTTGCAAAGCTTATTTAGTACTTCATAGTTTAAATACCCAGTGCAGCTCTGATCCACAGAGTTCCTTACATAGATCAACCATCAATCAAAACAATTACTCTGAGATAACACCAATTACATCAATTTCACTGTAAACCCCGTCACTGATGAACACATAAATCTACATAATACTTAATTCTCTTTTTACTGTTTCCAAGATCGGTGGAATCAAACCAGTTAAGAAACTTGTTACAACGACAGCTTTAACATTAACACCACATAAAATGCATAGTACCGGGAGTTTCCGAAAAGAAGCTCCCCCCATATAAAAGCCCCGGGGCTCTTATTAGGAAACTGTTTCCCAATAGAAGCCCCGGGGCTTCTATTTGGAGTTAAAATAAAGACCTGAAAAAATCGTTTCCTAATAAAAGCCCTCCTTCCCTGCAAGTCTTTTTAAAACTCGTGTTTACTCGCAATGCAGACACGGTGCACTTAATCCTTTGATATGAGGCACCCCTAGACATGTTCAGCATCGTTGCTTAATCCTGTGCATTGCACAAGGCGAACACACACACACCCCCTCCCCACTGCCACCTTTACTCCGGAGTATTACTGGAAATATAACCGGCTGAGTACTGAAACGGGCGACGTGATGTTGCCCCTCCTTCCCTGCAAGTCTTTGTACAACTTATGTTTACCAGCAATGCAGACACTCTGCACTTAATCCTTTGATGTGAGGCAAACCCCTAGACACGTGCTGCGTCGTTGCTTAATCCTGTGCTTCGCACAAGGCAGCCCCCCTCCCCATTTTATCAGACTTTTTTAGTTACTGTTGTTTTTGTGTGTTTTGTTATTTTTTGTGCCGATATCCTCAGCATGTACGCTTTAATAAGAGACTGCTGGTAAACTTTCTTTTTCAATAAAAACTTATCGACAATCCGCCCCTCCCACTATCTAAAAAAATAGAAGCCCCGGGGCTCTAATTAGGAAACTGTTTCCTGATAGAAGCCCCGGGGCTTCTATTTGGTTTCTAAATGAGCGCCTGAAATTGGCCAGTTTCCAAATAGAAGCCCTGGGCTTTTTTTCGGAAACCCCCGGTACATTTTATATCGTTCTCTATGGTCTTGATTATAACGGCGTCTCTGTACGTATGATCTGGTCGGCTTCAGGGGTGTCGTCATACCAAGCATCTACTGTAACTGAGTAAAATTTCATTCATCAAGCGCTGTAACACCGCTTAGATTTGATCTGTTTTACAACTTGACATAATGTACAAAGTTCAAATATTACGGAATCATGAGATCAACCTGTAACTGACTTACAAAGGAGTCAACAATAACATTCTTCCTCGGACAGCGTGAAATCTCGTCACAGAAGGCGCATTCGCGCAAAATCTCGTCACAGAAGGCACATTTGCGCAAAATCTCGTCACAGAAGGCGCCTTCGTGCAAAATCTCGTCACAGAAGGTGCCTACGCGTGCAGTCTCGTCACAGAAGGCGCATTCGAGCAAAATCTCGTCACAGAAGGCGCCTACGCGTACAGTCTCGTCACACAAGGCGCATTCCCGCAAAATCTCGTCACAGGAGGCACCTTCACGTAAGATCACGCCACAGAAGGTGCTTTTGTGGAAAAAATGTTGTCCGGTACAAAATATATCAAGAAAATACTTCATTCTTAAATTTACACTTCGCAAAAGAAAAATCGTTGGATTATTTCTCGTTCTATTCGAAATGACATTTTACATGATCCTTGATTTTTCTTTTTTTGCTATGCATAAGACTACTACTCTTTTTACGTTACACTTTTGTAAGGTGTTAAAAAATGTGTAACCAGTTTATTTTCATGTTCCTGTTTTCTTACAGTAAGCTACAAAAGAATTCTTAACGATATGCATAAAATCGCTGCATTTAAAAAAAAAAATTCATTCCCGTGGTTTAGTGGAAGTTTGCCCAGACGAAACGACTTGTATTTATATATGTTGCAATTATTAGCCAGGGTGCAGGTAAGACGATTAACACCAGGAAATGCAGTAAGTTTAAGTGAAAATAACAGTAGATTTGGGCACACTTCGCTATATTTACCAGTCATGCTTTAAACTTATTCAGTTTACAACGGAACTCTCCAAAACGTATGATTCAAACAATGGGGCAAAGCACATTAAACTGAAGTCGTATTTTAGCTGCGCTCCCTGAATCCAGTAACATCTGACACAGTTCATATAAAAGTACACACTACACGAAACATACAATACCATTACAACGTTCACGTATTGCACAATAATATCTACGTTACTGACAGTAATACACTCTTGAGTCTTAAATAATGTCGTAAAAAATAATTTCTCATGTAGCACATCAAATCTATACTACACATAGAAATCTATACCGAAGAAATCTATAACAATTATCACAATTTTCATGCAATACCTTGATTATCACAACAAGAATTTCCTACAATATTTTACAAGATTGAATCAGGAAAGCAAAAAGATAAAATTATCAGGCTCTTTTATTGACACATTGACACGGCCCCACACACTGAGATCAGTATTAACCTTTTTCTAGTTACTGGTTTTTTGACACTCCTACACAACAATTTTATTGCAATTATACGGTAGAAAGACGGAGAATTGGCATCCAAAGTTTATACCAGTCGGTCTATTTAGAACGACCTTCGGTCAACTTGGTAAAGTCAAAATGATTTTATCAAAATTTCGACATCTAAGAATAAAATCCATCAAAATGACTCGAGATCAGTGGTTATTCACAATTATAAAGAATTAACAATTCAACAGAACAACTCTATATGGATATAAATATGACAAACTAGAACGACCAGTGCACATACATATAGGATTCCAGATCGAGCTGGAAATCACCATCAAGTGAAATCCTTAGATGTCAAATCTGTAGCAAAATAAAACAATGGACGTCACCCTAAAACCCAAATGGCTACCTGGCAGGCATGGTGAGAAAAATCAAACACATTTGAGGTCTTTTGCAGCCAAGCCAAATGGCCGTCTGGCACCTATTTTAAACTGGACTTTGGGTCGACTCAAAAAGTCAATCTCAAGCAGGATCTTTGGGTGCCCTGGGTATATTTTAATAATGTTAGACCTTAGCGTAACCGAGAATTCGAAGCAACCGAAGGATTTCAAAGCCAAGCGGCGTCAATATCTACAAAATCTTCCCACTTCAGTCAAAATCCCATTTACCACGAGAATTAACGATATCACACAGAGCACTTGGCGGGAAAATGCTTAAAATCGCTAACAGATACAAAATCCATATAGCAGGAATATGGTCCATAAGACTTCAAAACCGCTTTAAAATTGAGCACTAACATACAGAAAGGTCATTCAAAACCCTTTGTTCAAAAGTCATTTTCAGTTAGTTCAAGACAGATTCAATTTAAAAAAAAAAAGATGTCAATGAATAACAATTCACGAAAGTCACGGCACGCGTCAAGTAGAAAAATTAAAATCTTTAACAAAATACGCACATTTTTTAATTTAAGACATAAACTACACACTGTGTTAGAAAGTACGCAAGCAAAAGGATCAAAGAAACCACAAAAAGACCCCAGTTCGAGTCTATACAAATTCCATACACAACTCAACTGCCACTGTTACACATCAACTGACAGGGTGGTGGTTGCAAATTACGTTGGGCACCATTTTGCAAGGACATGAACACACAAAGCAAGGTTTTTTTTTTGTTTTTTTGCGTTAAAATCTTTAACTTCACACTCATCACACGATCACAACACAGATAACTGATATCACTGAACACTTTACAGCAACACAACGCGCACAGACACAAATTCTACTCAATTTCAATCCACCAACATATTGCAATCTTCACCTAATTTAACCACAACCAGAAACGAACAACAGACTGGCTTAAAATTCACACAGCTTGTTCGCTATGTTCTACAGTCCACTTATTTTCACGAAGCGCTAAATGCAGCATGTTATCGAAAGCATTTGGAAATTCATCAATACCGCTCCAAACTTGGGGCTTGGGGCAAGAAAGAACGCCTTTGGGTCGGGCCCGGCCGGGCCAGCCTGACCCGTCGGGCCGGGAAAAGTTAGAAGCTATATGTATTATTCAATGTATAACTTACGTATATATATACTCGTATAGGTGAATACTGTGTGAAGTTCTGTGCACTTTTCATTCAAAGTGACCAACGATATATTTGAAATGAGTAAAATTGAAAAATATCTATCAAGTACAAGGTCTTTGGACGTTTCGGCCCTTTACCATTTCGGCCCTTCGCGAGAGACGTTTCGGCCCAATCTTGGGCGTTTCGGCCCCTGGTCGTTTCGGCCCTAATTTTGAATATTTTATTTAATTTATTTATTTACTTATTTATTTATTTTTTTTTTTTTGCGTTGCCGCAAGGAAGTGAAACACACCTTTTTTGTTCCTTAATTTTATCTTCAAAGCCTTTATCTGGCCTCTTTTATTAACAGAACAGACTGAAGTTCTATTTTTACCCCAAACCCCGTCCCCCTCAAAAAAATAAATAAATAAATAAAACGTGGTGCCGAATCAACCAAAAACGGCCGAATCGGTAAAGGGCCGAACCAAGGATGTGGTGCCGAATCATCCAAAAAGGGCCGAATCGGTTAAGGGCCGAATCGGTAAAGGGCCGAATCATCCAAACCCCAAGTACAAATACAAATGTATCATGAAAAAGGCTGACCCGGCTCGAGATGGCCCGAAATTCAGCTCTGTCCGGCCCGGCCCAACGAAAAGGATCGGGCAGGGCCTCGGAACAAAGCTCTATCCACACAGTAATACAACTGAGAGGTGTTGAATCTCGCAGCCACACAATAATCCAAGTGAGAGGTGCTTAATCTGGCATCCACACAATAATACAAGTGATAGGTGCTGATACTTGCATCGTGAACAAATATCGACAACAATGAAGCTGTCATTACAATTCCACACGCTGGGTCATATTAGAAATAGCACTCATCATTTCATATAAGAAAACTATAGGTTTTATCGTGCTATGCACTTGGACTCAAGATTATGAACACTCGGTTCACCTCTACACGGTGGGAAGAAACGCAGTTGTTACAGAATGACTATTTGCACAGCAGAATACTTATAGATGGCAGCACGACTTACCCTTCCCTCCCTCCTCCTCCCTTCTCCACACCCTCTCCCTATTAGTTGGTGAATGCCTTACCCTACCCTCACCTCCTCGCAACCCCCCCTTCCTCCCCAACACCCCCCTACCCTGCTGCAATGATTTTTACCAAACGTCTTCGCGCCCTACTGAATCCACATCTCCATGGAAATAACCACCCAACCTGTCCCCATGCTCCACGGTTATTTATTGGACGGCTTCGCGCCCTGTCGCACCCGCATCTCCTCGGAATCCATGAGCTCCTGCTGCAGCAGCTGTATGGTTGCTAGCAGACTTTGGCGCTCGCCCCGCAGCGCCGAGATGTCGTCTGCCTGGCGCGAGAACTCCTGCAGCAGCGTGCGGTGCTCGCTCTTCAGCTGGTCGTTCTTCTTGCACTTGTTCCGCAGCTGCTCGCACTCGTTCTGAAGGCCCTGCAGTGAGTCGTGGTCGATGCCGCCAGTCTCGCTGCTCATTTTCCCTGAGTGAAATGAACAACACCCTTAAATCAACGTAAAACGTCTACTTACATATTTTTTATTAACTTTGCAAAATGCGTTGAAAGCATCTGATAAAAATCCATGGCGCTAGAACTGCTGAACATACTCTACCTTCCATGTTTCCATGTATGTATCAAAATTGTTCCTTAAATCAATAAGATTTGGGGTCTCGTGCAGGGATTGATAGATGTGATGCTAAAACTCCCAACCAGAAGCTATTGTTGCTTATACTATGGGAAATAGCCACAGTATTATTCAGGGAGTAAGGGAAATAACCATTTGATTTTGTTTTACCTATTCTCTCCAGCTGTCTCCTCAACTCCTCATTCTCCCTCTGCAGTGTATTTACGCGCTCTTCCAGCAATTCTCTGCTACTGTCTACACCATGTCGGTTTTGAACAGCACCTAATAAGTCGGGCTGGTGGCTAATACCCGATTGGCCATCAGCGAGAGAAACCTCGAGTCTGATTGGACGCGCTGTTGGTTGGTTTTCAATCGAGGGCGTGGTTTGCACAGATTTCTGCCTCACGTATTTATTATCCGGCAAAAGGTCCTCGGGTAAAGTGTCGCCTTTTAATCCGAAAAAAAAAATACAATCACAATACTCAGTTTAACGAGAATAGATTTATTATTTTAGTAAAACAACACCTGTGCACTGAGTTTTGTACTGCTGCAATTACCCAGGGGTGGCCCCTCCAAAGTTTTTTTTTCTTGCCTGATAGGATCGTTTCCTGTGATAATTTTTTCCGATATCATACGTTCGGTATTTACCATTTTTTTCACATCATTTTCAACACCATGATTTTGTTATACTGAAGAGATCATATTGAAAAAAGTAGAAAATGGAGCTACCATGATTTTCACATATACATAAAGAATTTCTTGAAATGTCGCACCCAGTATATGAAACACGCCATCTTCAGTCCGCTTCACAACCACTTTGCTCACACGCAGATCAATTGGCGCCTTGCCAGGCGAAGTTATATTTGTTGGCGGTCGATTGTCCTTAAACAAATGGGAAAACTTCAGTAATTATAAAGCTGACAAGTTCACGGTATAAAGATGTAGAGTAAGGTGGCTTCAGGAAGAACGGATAATAACATATTTAAGAAATTACCGGCGGCACTAAGCAGAAAGAGCAAATCGGCCTGAACCAATACGCAAGACTGAACATTGCAGACCATGAACGTGCAAGATAAAGGCATGGAAATAACAGAGCTTACATCTGTAAGTGACATACTTCTGTAACGCTATTCAATCCGAAACAATATTAACCTAACTTATTCGACCCCGAGATGAGTGCCGGCGTTTAGCTGTAACGTAAAGAAACAATCACAGGCACCGATCAGCATGGGCATGACAAGGGACATGCTTACCTGTAGCGTGATGAAGTTATCACAGACATCGATCAGCATGCGCATGACGGGGGCCATGCTTACCTGTAGCGTGATGAAGCTATCACAGACATCGATCAGCATGGGCATGACGGGGCCATGCTTACCTGTAGCGTGATGAAGCTATCACAGACATCGATCAGCATGGGCATGGCGGGGGCTATGCTTACCTGTAGCGTGATGAAGCTATCACAGACATCGATCAGCATGAGCATGACGGGGCCATGCTTACCTGTAGCGTGAAAGAGCTATCGCAGACATCGATCAGCATGGGCATGGCCGGAGCCATGCTTACCTGTAGCGTGATGAAGCTATCACAGACATCGATCAGCATGGGCATGGCGGGAGCCATGCTTACCTGTAGCGTGATGAAGTTATCACAGACATCGATCAGCATGGGCATGACGGGGCCATGCTTACCTGTAGCGTGATGAAGCTATCACAGACATCGATCAGCATGCGCATGACGGGGGCCATGCTTACCTGTAGCGTGATGAAGCTATCACAGACATCGATCAGCATGGGCATGACGGGGCCATGCTTACCTGTAGCGTGATGAAGTTATCACAGACATCGATCAGCATGGGCATGACGGGGGCTATGCTTACCTGTAGCGTGATGAAGCTATCACAGACATCGATCAGCATGAGCATGACGGGGCCATGCTTACCTGTAGCGTGATGAAGCTATCACAGACATCGATCAGCATGGGCATGGCGGGGGCTATGCTTACCTGTAGCGTGATGAAGCTATCACAGACATCGATCAGCATGAGCATGACGGGGCCATGCTTACCTGTAGCGTGAAAGAGCTATCGCAGACATCGATCAGCATGGGCATGGCCGGAGCCATGCTTACCTGTAGCGTGATGAAGCTATCACAGACATCGATCAGCATGGGCATGGCGGGAGCCATGCTTACCTGTAGCGTGATGAAGTTATCACAGACATCGATCAGCATGGGCATGACGGGGCCATGCTTACCTGTAGCGTGATGAAGCTATCACAGACATCGATCAGCATGGGCATGGCGGGGGCTATGCTTACCTGTAGCGTGATGAAGCTATCACAGACATCGATCAGCAAGGGCATGGCGGGGGCTATGCTTACCTGTAGCGTGATGAAGCTATCACAGACATCGATCAGCATGGGCATGACAGGAGCATGTTTCTCGTCCTCGATCAAGTCCGCTAGACATGCCAAACTGGCTACACCGAATGTCGATCGCAGCCTGTCCACGCGCAGGTGCAAGTAGCCACGGTCTTTGGCCGCGGAGGTGTATTTCTCGGCTTTCGGTCCTTGTTGGAACCGTAGTTTTATCGGCGGTGTTTCCATCACGGGTTTTCCGCCATCTTGTTCTTTTATGTCTAAAAACAAACACGACTCCGGAGTGCTTTTGTCGATTCCTATTCGTGCAATGATACATGCGGAATTCTCTCACATCCCAACAGTTACGGAGGTGGGAGCTTAGACTTGTACGGTGGGTGATAAAATGTCTACTGACATGGCAAGTTGAAAAAAAACTTCAATCAACAGTATATTTGGAGACACACTGTGCTGCGGGATATAAGGAATTGTGCCTAAAACACCATAATGATTCTTGTCTCTACTAGCATTTGTGTGCACAAAAAAAACTGAAACTTGATAATTTACCAACATGCAAAGAACAAATCAAATCGGATGCACTCATTTAACTGATATGTTACTGATATTACGGTACAACAACACAAATGCACACAACTTCACACCAAGAAAGCGATTCCACTTATGACGTTTCCAGGCAAAGAAAAAAGACAAGCCATGATTTAATTCGTTAATTTTTTAAAGCTCCTTCGATATGATATTTGCATGACTTCGACATGATTTTTTTCCTGGTTTTTCCGTTCAAAGGCAGTTGAAGTTTCATTTTAAGTTATCTTCGAATCTATGACAATTAGTCCAACAGACTGTTCTAGGCGGGAAAGGAAAAAATGCATTTAAAAATATTACAACCATTTTTAAATCACTACAAAATGAAGTGTCTTTGGGTGAAATGAAGATTCATCAGTTGGTGATTTCATTACTTTACAAACATCAAGGGTGAATTTCTCAGTCTGGGTCAAAACTTGGTTTCTGCAGAGTTACCTAAGGAAAACCAGGATTATACCCAAGTTTTAGAAATTAACTCCACAGACGTTCTTCCAAGAACTGAATCAATCCCCAAGGGCTACTATATATTTTTTTCCTCCTTTTGATACTTTTGCTCTAAAAGCTAAATGCAGATTCAGTAATCGCGGTACAGCTCTTTCGCGTGGGAGCACTTCCCTCCCCTTCCCCGAAGAACCAAGGTCACTCAATACCCACGTCATAGCCATTTGACCTTGACACGCTCTCAGTAATGCGCAACAATCACAAATTACTTTGTGAATAAAATAAAACAAAAGAAACGAAGAGCTTACTTAGAAACAGTCCTCCATACATCTAACAGTAAAATCATAGCGGGTGTTTAAAAAGAATAATGCGTTAAAAATTAAACCTCTATAGGTGAAATTATACAACACACATGCATTCTGTATACCCCTTCCACCCCTACCACCATTACCACCACCAAGGGGGAGGGGGTATAGTTATATACCACACACACATACTGCTGACGCAATTTACGCTTCTAGACTGTAATCTGATCTTTTTATTGCTTCATATAAGGATAAATTTTTCTGCTGTTGTTCAACATTAAAATATGGCGGACCAAACAGAATTAACCCCTCAACCAACCTCAAAAATTCCTATTCCATAACAAAAGCAACATCGGTATAAAGCGCAATGCAAACATTAACATATGGGCGTCTTTGGGGTTTTAACAGATGTTTATTTCATGTACTAGTAGAGGGGCGGAGGGGGGGTAGAAGGCGGCTAGCGATATTCTACGGACCGATGGATGGGCAATATATTGCGGACATTTGGACCGGAAGCATTCTGGAGCGACGTATGTAAACACTGGGTAGCGGAAGAGAAGGAATGGGCGGAGATGGGTCATCAAAATAGAGGAAAACATAATCACTGAACAAAAAAACTGATACACATTGCACAAGTTTAAAACCCTGTAATAAATAGGAGCCCATTCTGTCCAAGCAAAAGCCGATAAATTTGCGCATGCGCAGTTCTTTTTGAAAACCCAAATATCTAAGTGTGCTACGAGAAACATGTAACGTTACCTGTTTTATTAATTCTCAACAACTTAAGCAATCCAGAAATAAAGTTGTGAGGGTCTGCAGAGTTTGAAAAAGCCGCGTGTCCAAAACAAATCAAAAGTCAAACAAAACAAATGAAATGACTGAGAAGAAACGTTTCTATTGTCTACAAAAAGAAGCAGCTGAATAATACTCTTGGCCAGGTAAATCTGAATATATAAAGGTGAAAGTAATTACACGGGATCCGGGTTTGGAAGTTCTATATACGGGAATATGATTTCAAAATAAACGGACATTAATTCCAGACAAAAACTATTGTCAGTTATGCGCAAGTCGTCACCCTGGAATCCACTTTCAGAGAATGCGCAAAAAAAAAAAAAATAATAATAATAAATAAATCTATAAAGTTTCACGGGGAAACCCGTGTGAAATAGCGAGATTTTATGAGCGTTACCCACATGAAACACGAAAAAAATTACCCACCAAATTCAGAAATCAGCACAGGTTTAAACACATTTCAAAGCAGTGGTAGAACACAACATTGGTTGGTTAGCTATTCCCCTACCCCCGCCCACGCGGCACTTCGAGCAAATCCCGAGGAATGATTTTTAAATAACCCTTTTTAAAGCATATGTAAGCTTTTTCAAAGTACGCATAGACGCATACACTGACAATGATTTTTGGATTTTGGAAAAAAACTAGTTCTATCTATAACTGATCTAACCTGTTGCCCGGAAACGTCTATCCTCTAAAGAAAGAAAATTTTGTTATTCAGTATTAAAATGAGCAGAAGAAGTATTAAGATGGAACCCCCCCCCCCCCCCCACCAAACAAAAGATGAAAAACAGAGGCTATTTACCAGTTTCAAGCTGAAAGAAAAACGCCAGTGTGGTCATTTTAACACAGAAATGTTTTCCAACAGTTTACAGCGTCATTAAGCACTCAGAGCGATAATCAGTTTGCAATGATTAAGTACAGTATAACCTCGATATAGCGGACTAGCTGGGACAGAGAAATTATGTCGCAATACACATATAAACCTCGAAAAAGCTTCACTACAGTTTCAAAGTGATGCACCTGTGCTATGTCGTTAAAACCGATACCGTTATACAGAGATTCTAGTGTGTTTAGTTGTCAGGGGGGATCTTTACAGATGCAACAGTAACATGAAAAGTGGCTGCCTGTAGCAGAATTCACGAAAGGCCGCTTTATACCGAACGATTTTTCAATAAAAAAAACCACACCGATTGTGATCGATTAACTCCATAAAAAACACCGACTATTTTCTCACTTTTTAAATCTTCTTTCATCTTTCAACGAGATGCTTATATATGAGGCTCCATGCTGGTAATAAGAGGCGGGCAAACACTTCATCGTTACAACAACCCCATACTACCCACTCTTTATTCAAGAACAATTTTTTTAAATAAAACCACGCACGTAAAAGCTACGGAGCATGGTTGTTATGATCAATGAGTTTGCAAACCCAGCACTCCATCGCCTCAAAACTTCTAAAAAAAGTTTTTAAAAAAGTCAAGCGAAAAGTTACAAAGTTATCTTGAGAAAAAGAATATAAAACAAAATCACAAAAACAGAACATGTGCAGATTACATAGATCCGGAAAACTTCTACAGCAAGAATTATTTAGCAATAGTAGCGAGTGCAGTATATGAGCACAGCAGCACAAACAGCCGCACACGGTAAGTGTCTTTACAAAGAACATCACTTCCGTATTAGTTGTTCTAGTACGTGTTATTAATCAGTTAGCAACAGGGGCCACCCATGAAATACATATGCACGTTAAGAGGGCGCGGGGGGGGGGGGAGGGGGCAGTGGTCTAGATAGTACGATACTGTGCCTACGACAATGTTGTTCACTTGTAGTGACTGGAACAGGCCACTAATGTTGGGAAAAACGGGCTAAAAAAAAAGTAGAAAACATTTTTCTTTTAAAGGGATTGCCGAAAGTCTCGCTAAAATATCCCAAAAATTCAACAAAATCCAAAAGATGATATCGTGAAGTTTATTAAAGGGATGACCGAAAGACTCAGTGGGCGGTAATTCTGAATTACGTGATAGGTGATCTAACCCACTGGATTCGCTGGATTCGCAGAAAACTGGAGCGAACGCCAATCCCCCGCTTACCGCCCCGAGCTGGATTCCAACTCGGGACCTTGGGATAACTAAACAAACTCTCTAATCGGCTGAGCTAACCGTCAACCCCTAAAAGTAGAACACTTGGCGTACCTATTTCATGGATGACTTGAAATTCGCAACAGTCAAAAGAAGAACTTTACGCTTTAACCAAAACAAAGGATTTTCACTTTTTATTTCAATCTTACTGTTATTATGTTTTTTCATTACTTTTAATTACTTGTTTTACTTTTATTATATTAACCTGTAGCAAAGCGCTCTTGGAATTTATCGAGTAGAACGTTGCCGAGTTCCTCCGGTGTCACGTGATCCACCGTCACAGACACGATTGTGTCGTCACCATGCAGCTGAATAAACGCCTCCACATTCTGCAGCTTAAACGTTGCTATGGAAACCTAAAAAGTTTCAACATGAAATACCAGAATTTGCTAGCTAATTTGCTCAGTATTTTTAATAATAGGTTCTCGTTAAGTCGAATCTCGTCAGGCCCACGAAAACTGTTCCAGATATTGTGCTTTTTTTCAGCTTTCGAATGGTAAATAAAACCTAATGATAAGGCGCTGTATAGTTCGGAATATTTACCGTATTCCCGAAATGAGATCGCTTTCCTTTAGTATTCATTTTTCCTGGCAAACATCTCTTTCTTTTCCTTTTGTTTTCTTCCTACCTCAACTTTTCACGCGGACATTTAATACACCTTTAAAGGAGCCATGTTTGAATGATTCTGTGTCATAGTCTGTAGTCATCAACGCTCCTGACTACAGACTATGTACGACTATGTACGCACTATGTCCGACTATGTACACACTATGTACGCGCTATGTGCGACTACATACACACGGTCTCTGGTCGATTCGGCCCTTTACCGATTCGGCCCGTACCGATTCGGCCCTTTGTGAAAGTCGATTCGGCACCAACTTGGACGATTCGGCCCTCGGCTTTTCGGCACCAAATTATCGACCACATGTAAACCTTTTCTTCTTTAGGTTAGAATTCACCGGACTTGTTTTAGCGTGTAGAATGTCATAAAAAGTCATTGATATACAGTAAATCCTTTTATTCTTTCTTTTTATTTATATCTTAAAACAAACTAATTTTACACACCACAATTCCCCCCACTGCAAAGCTGATTTCGGTTAACATCAAGTTACTTAAAATGTCCTAAAATCTAATACAACTGTTTGAATGACACGCTGAGTAGGGATTTAGTCTGATGTCGGGGTAGGGGATTAGTATTACGGGTTGATTCCAAATCGCAATTGTGATTAAGGCGTGTTCTCTGGTATTTAAAATCAGCGAATAAACGCAAGATTTCAGTGGAGTGAGTTAATTGCGATTTACTCCGTGATATTCTCTGTTGTAAAGTTTAACAGACGTTTCTTATTGGTTATTCATGATAACTTTTGCAATGTGTTAACTATAAGAAGCTCCCCAAAGGCGCTCGAAAACCATTTCCAATTTATGAGCATGAGAGAATGCTTTGAAATTTTGTTTTTACCGGACGCATCGAATTAACTTGTGTGCAATCGTTATTGTTTGGATAAATTTAATTAATAAAACCTTTGAAATGTCGGATAAATGCACTACATGTAAACAGGACTTGAGGCCTCGACAGCAAATTGTAAAATGTGTGGATTGTTCTGGTTTGCAACATCGGATATGTGAATCAAGTATCTCACAAAGAGAGTACCAACGCGCAAAAAAAGTAAATTTGCAGTTTTGTGTAGAAACCAACGAAAGTGTATGCACCAAATTTGTAGAAACCAACCGAAAGTCAAATGTGGTGAAAAAGATCCCTACGAAAAGGATGTTTTTTATGATGTGTAAAATGTGGTGTGTAAAATGTGGAGTGCATCAAAGTAGTTTTGAAGCGGTTCTAAAAATGAATAATAATAACAAAACATGGTGCCGAATCAACCAAAAAGGGCTAAAACGGTAAAGGGCCGAAACGTCCCAAGATGGTGCCGAATCATCCAAAAAGGGCCGAATCGGTAAAGTGCCGAATCGGCAAAGGGCCGAATCGACCAGACCCCCATACACACTATGTACGCCTAACTACATACTCTGCACGACTATGTACGCACTATGTACGACTATGTACACACTACGCACACACTATGTATGACTATGTAACACTGTACACACTATGTACGACTATGTTCACACTATGTACGACTATGTACACACTACGCACACACTATGTTCGGCTCTGTAGCACTGTACACACTATGTCCGACTATGTACACACTATGTACGACTATGTACACACTACGCACACACTATGTTCGGCTATGTAGCACTGTACACACTATGTACGACTGTGTACACACTATGTACGACTAGTAGCACTCACCACTCCTTTTTGCTTGCCCTCTCCCGTCGCTAAGTTGAATAAGCTGGCGGCCTCGTCTTCACTCGCCATGTCCCTACGTTAAATAACGCTTATTGAAAACTAGACCCGACAGCTCAATGCAATGATGGCTAGACCCCGACAGTTCAGTGCAATGATGGCTTACAGTAGGAACACCGAAACTTCATTGTCATAATTTTTTCTCGAAGAACTCGGCAATTTCCGGAAACATCCATCTATAATACATAATGATCAATTTACGATTTCAAACACTTTCCGGAAATTGCCGAGTTGTGTTACAATCCGGAGGTCATGGCATTCGCATTCTACCAGGGTATAAAGCGCGCATAAATAATGGAATTATTCGCCATATTAATGGCTTATAATAATTTCGAACCAAGAGTTGACACGACATCAGAACTGTGCTGTATTTATGTGTTTATTTATTTATTTATAAGCTACCCTAGCAAAATCTCGTAAATTCAAAACCATAAAACACTTCAACAAAAACCCTTTGAGCATTATATCTCTAAGAATGACTGACAAAAAAAGAAAGGAATGCCTTACTGATAGTGTTTTTCAAAGGCCGGAAGTTCGTCACGATTTTCGAATTTCAACAGTAAGAAATCCTCGTCATCACTTGAGGTGCTTCGGCTTGATTGGGTTTCCCATAGTTCATCATCTACGTATCAATTTACCATGATCTTGGATACGAACAGACAATGCTTGGCAAATCACGTGATTAATCGATAAATAAAACAAGCAACTTTCTTAATCAAGCCTATGTATGTTAGAGGCAGATCAGAGCTTGCGTAGTCCTTAAAAATTATTTTCTGTTACAATGCGATTGAAGAGTTACATGGATAGAAGCTTTTGTTGTAAAACTCGTAATAATATCGTAGTACTAACCAAATTCTGCGTCGCGTTTGCCCATATTTTGCCTCATTTTATCCGATATCTTAGACCCGAACGCCCCGAATCCCTTCGATAAATTGGAGAAGCCAGTATTGAGCGATTTCTTGATATCGACCGGCCTTTTGCCGTTGCGTTTCGGTGACGACCCCATGCTCTCGTAGCCCTCCGATAAGTTCGTCTGACTCGACACTTTTCTACGCATCGTCGTCGGGGTAGACGACCCGCTTGGTATACGTGTACCAGAAGTAGCTTCGGTCGTCTTAGCGAATTGAATATTCTCCTGAGAAGACGATGGTGATTGGTCTAGAAACGGGCGAATGTCATTGGTAGAGAAATCGCTGCAGCTTGCCGTGGCCTTGGTCAGCGTTTTCCCTGATTGGTTGTCATCCGAGGATCCAGACCCGATCTCTGATCCGAGCTCGGGATCGCTACGTGATTTATAGGGCGGTGGGTGGCCTGCGTGGAGACTGTCCGTGATATTGGTGGAATCTGTCCGTGAAAAAAACACGACGTTTAAATTATACACAAAATGAGAAAATTATTACATATTCTTGTCAACACTCAACAACGATTCTTGAAGATAAACAATCATAAGAGATTTGTATTTTTTAACTGAAAATTAAAGAACGTCCGTTTTTTTTCTGTTCTTTAAACAGATCTCTGCACAAATGAGAACCTTTTATAGTATAAAGTTAATGCACAGGTGAATATTCAAGTCCAGAATAACTTGTAAAACCTATTTCCTAAAGATTCTCACAAATTCAACTGTCAATTCAAAAACTCACTGTGTGTGGAAGTTTTACAAAGCAAACTGTCTTCATCTATCATCGTATCGTCAAGGGTTAAGTCGCTCGAATCGTCTATGCTTGTTTCTGGGCTAGGTAACTCCGCAATGGGCGGGCATATCAACGCTAGCTCCGCCTCTTGAACTATGAATGACATGCTAAGCGCCTGCTGTGGGAGGGGCTTCTGTGTGATGAACCTCCTGTCATCTTTGCTTTCATTCTGCATGTTGGTTATTGATTCTACAAGCCTCATGATGAAAAGAAATTGATAGTGACTCAGCTGCACATTGATTTTCCCACCAGTTTTGACTAGAATGTGGACGTCTGAATCGTAGCAGTTCGTCTGCTTCTTTTGAGAGACCCACTCCCTATTATCGCTCACCAGTGTCTCGTGCGACTTCGTGACTGCTGCACGCTCTATCACATTATGACTTGCTCTATCACAGCTATCTTGGTTTGGATCGGAAGCCAGCTGACAATCACTAACATTATTTGGCACATCGTCCTCACTTGAAAAAGAATCTACGTTATTCAAATCGTTACATGTAGGGACCAATTTCTCCCCCTGACAAGAGTTTTGTTTGACAGATAAATCCCCCTCGGTCCTCGTACTTGACTGACAGCTGTCAATCACACCATTGCACTCATGTGACTGGTTGGCCTGCAGCTGCCGATAAACAGAACCGCCCTGTTTGAAAGGCTGAGGTGGATCGGTCGTTTCCACAACGGCGTGCCCTAATGTCGGCCTGAATATCCATAAAGATAGCGGGAAAGACTCCATAAAGGGCTGCGGCCTGCCGCGGGCACTAGGGGCACCAATGAACTCCATCCAGAACTGATCTATGGCAACACACCACACATCTTTCTCCGCCAATTTCTTTAGCGAATCAGTTCTCATCGTGTAATAGGTAAGCCCGATGGAAGACACTGAATCAACCGTGTCCGATTTCTTCATGTTTGAAGGTTGGTTATCGCCACTCAGAATCTCCCACTCATCCCGTGCTTCATTCAGTACATCGCTCAAATTGTACTGGCTTAAGGATTCTGGAATATTCGCAGTCACTAAAACTTCTTCTATTGCTTTATCAAAATATGGACTATCCTTTCCCAGGAGGTGATCCAAAACACACGAAGGAAAGGACCTGATTTCATTGGCTGCCCGCGGGAAAGCCATTTCTTCCATGTGAAACAGCTTGGCCGCATCATGAATTGACACAGTTTCTTTGAGATCAGTGAGGCCGGTCTTCGATCCCTGCCGGCTGTTACTAATAGCAACGCGGGATATCTGTAATTGCAGTCCGGAAGGCCGATCGACCTGGTCTGGTTTTTCGCTCTCCGCTGGTAATATCACCTGCAATAGCCGCATACAGAGCTATCAGTGCTTCTCAGACTGATTTGTATTATTCTGACAATGGCATTTTCATCAAATACAACTTTGGAGGTTGAAAAAATACCCGACGCAATTCTTAAAATTCCTACTGAATACTTTAAATTCTTCCTATTATCACTGGTGAAATGCATGGCAAAGCTTCCAGGCTTTAGCTTGCCACCAGCAGCTGATCTTTACTTCTGGTTCTCAGCTGCAACGCTATACTATATAAGTGGGGTTCGCAATTTTGCCGAATCTTCGATTCGGTAGTCGCATTTTTTTTTCTCCGGTAGGGGGCGCGCGGGGCCCGAGTTTTCCAGACGAAAAGCCCTTTCAGACCTTTTACTCTCGGTGTAGCATATATCATGTCCCTCTATAACTTGAAACTCAAGCAGGATAAAAAAATAACCGAAATTCCCGAAGTTGGGGCCCGTTCGGCCGGGGCTCAATTGCAAACCCCAATAGTAGGGAGTCCTGGGGGTCACTTATTACTTCTTTCAGACACGAAACGTGTGTGTTAATCGATAAAAATGAGATATATAATGACAGTTCGCGTGCACAATTCCTTTAGGGGACCGGACGAATGTGAACTGCGGCTAATTTTTCAGGGCAAGTTTTTCATCAAGTTTGCTGCTGCGAGTTAACTGCACTAAGCTTGACACGAAATATTAAAGTCAATGTTTTTGTTGTTTTTTTTTTTTTTCTCAATTTTTAGACCTACTCATTTCTTCCAAATAAAAATCAAAAATGAAAATTCCTTCTGCCTCAAAATTGAGGACCTTGGGATAGTGACGTATCAAAGCCCCTTAAAGAACTACTGAAACATCTAAAGCATTTATAAACCATTCCAGTTTGCGAGCTTCTCCTACATTTGGGTAGATAAAAATTAAGTGTCTCTGTCAGGTACGCCCCTTACCCTTGGCATCAAAGCTTCGATCCGAATGTCTGTGTGAAAGACTGGTCCGACTTGTTCCGGGAGTTCCTGTCCAAAAAAAAAAAAACGCACACACATCACAATGAAAATGTGAACAAGTATCGTGTAAGTATTTTTTCAAATGAAGGGGTCTAGCATAAACCTGATAACTGCACTTTTCAGCAGTGGAGAAAAACGCCTTTTAAGTTTGAAATTTTAGTAAGAAACATAGGTTTTTCCCGGGGCATTTTCCTAAAAAAATGCCTACTTCTAATCGGTTTTGAGGTGTAAGACTTACATATTAATGGTAGAATAGAGGCTAATAAATACTGTGGTGGTAATAGTGCATTTTCCTGATAAGTGGAGTTATCAAGTTTATGCATGGAACCCTTCAATTATATTTCGATAGAAAATGCGGGGTAATAACATTTGCCTTGTTACAGATAACTGACTAAATGCTGTTGTACAAGAATATCGCAATTAACATCACAGCACCCAAGAAACGATTCTAAACGTGGAAACATGACTTAGTTATAATTATGCTTTCTTTCGACTAACAGGAACTGACCCCAAACGCTAACACCCCCCCCCCCAACACATACACACCTGAAGCCACGTGTGAGGAGTAAGGACTTACTAAGGTCTTTTGAAGGTTGAGCAGAAAAGCGTTCAACCAGAGCAGCGTCGTGTAGTCAAACAGCAGCTTGATTGGGTTCACAACTATGAAGATATTGGGCGACGGCACTGGAACAAAACGCAAAAATAATCTCCACGTAGACTAAACTACGGTCAATAGAAACTGCTCGGCAAACAAAGGAGAATATTTTTAACAATTTTGAGTGTTAACCCTATTCTGTTTAAATAGTAGCTAATGAAAAATAACATACCAGGGAAATCAATCCCGTCAGGAAAATAATAGTCTGTATATTCGACGTGAATCGAGCTCATTTCTGGCGGCAGGCATAACGCCTTCTTGTCTGATGACAGTAGTTTCTTTGGGATGCTGTGTTTATTCGCTGTTGATGACGTCACCTGACAATCAGCAAAACGTTGGTACTGACTCAATTACACGCATAATAAAAATAAGTATATTGCTGAATCAGTTCTTATTTATATATTAAATCTTATTAAATTGAAATTAAAATTAATTAAATATAAAAACGATCATAACATTAACGCCCTTGCTATATGTATATGTTAAGATACCAGTCTGTAAATGTAAAAGAGCAGGCTCCTCTGATATGCGTTTAATGTCATCACGTCTGAAGGAAGGGATCCTGTTTTTCTTTCTTTTTATTAGTTATTTTTTTATTAAGAGACCTGATGTGTAAAAACCACCAGAGCAGTAATCGTACCTGATAGATAATTAAATCTTCAAGTCTTAATATCATGCTATTCTCTAACAGTTTTGTATGCTTGGCTGCTTGGAATGAGGCGCTATGTGTCCCTGCTGTCGGCCTGCTCCCAGCCAAATTAGGACTCTGGCTTTTGCCCACATTGCTACTATGTTTGTTTTGACTCTGCGGTGAATTTTTCCCGCCAATATCTTTGCTCCCTATTGGCTGATTTTCCTTCACTGGGTTATTGATACGGCTGTTGGATAAGATAGTACGCACACGGCCGACATCGTCTCGGAAAGTGCTGAGTAATTCTTTGGCCCACTCGTGACGCGAAGCCATGTTCTCGTTAAATCTCAGCCAATGGTCTCGATCCGCCCCTGTCACAAAAGTGTACAGTGCTGTGGAGGGGCGGAGTCATGGCTGGCATATGCCACATAGATTAAAGTATACAGTGCTACTGAAGGGGAGGAGCCGTGACTGACATGTGTCAAGTGGATCAAAGTATACAGAGATATGGAAGGGGAGAAAGGGATTGACATGTGTCAAACGGATTCCAGTATACAGTGCTATGGAAGGAAGGAATCATGATTGAGAGCTGTCCAACTGATTAATAAAACTTTAGCAATTTCAGTGGCTTTACTTCTAAAAAATCTTACAAAATGATACATATTCATACAGTTTATTACATACGTTCTGACTCATCTAAAACAGCCGATACCTGAGCCCTTTTCTGTATTTTTGAATTTTAACTGAATCATATGGATCATTACCTGCAGGGTGGAATGGGTAAAAATCAAAACAAAGTTTGAACAAAGTTAACTGAAGTGCACCGCCTTCCACTTTCCTCCTGTGCTGTTCATCTTCTGAAAAAAAAAAGAATTAACAGCAATATATAAAGGGTTAGAACAACACTGCTTATATTAACTGTAGCAAGACAATCGTTTTAGTGGTCGTTACAGTTAAGCAGTCCCAGAAATTCACTTACCTGAATTTTGCATCACAGGCCAGAGAAAAAGAATCGAAATTGACAAGGAACTGTATTCTTTCTCTTTTTCTTCTTGTTGTTTTTTTTTTAATACTAATTACGTACTAACATAGCTATTTCAATGCAAAATAAAAAAAAAAAAAATAAGAGACGATGCATTTACCAGGGATGGAATCATCACAGAGATGGAGGTCAACCCGCGTTGTATGCAGATGGTACGACGTCTCTTGTATGTTGTACTTGTCAAACAACCTTGCAATTGCCTGTTGACTTTTACTTCCCGTTTTCTGATGCTGACCTTGACCCCTCGTGTTTGTTTGGCTCGGATGGAAGCCCTGTTTCTGTAACACACGTACTATTTATTATATCCATCACATCCAGCAACCATTTTGTTTTCTAGAAATTATAAAATTTATGCAATTTTGCCAGGGTACTAGTCCATCTACCACGCCGCATTTTAAGGCACTCTCTTCTTCTTCTTTTTCTTCTTCTTCTTCTTCTGGTTCTTCATTATAATAATAACAAAAACAATAACAACAACAACAACAACAACAACAACAAGAAAAAGGCCAGCAAAATTCGTGAAATGTAAACAGAAATGAATAATACTACCAGTACCTTGACTTTCTCGGCTGCAAGGAGTTTACTTTGGTGACTAGATTTATTGATGACTTCTTTGAGCGAATTCACAAACAACAGCGCGGCTTTGAGCTGAGAATCCGTGAGCACCCACAGTAGATCATCCAGGCTAACGAGTAGGCGGGACGCCACGATGCCACAGTCTGAAGCCAGCAAACACAACAACAACTTCATAACCAGGGCTTTGTTGCCGAACCCTGCCCCCCCCCCCCCCCCTCATCCCTCCCCACCACCAGCTGCTAGCCAGCACACGGGTAGCCACGATGCCACAGTCTGAAGCCAGCAAACAGAACCACAGCCTCACAACCAGTGCTGCGTTACTGAACCCGCTCCACCCCCCCCCACCTCCCCTCAAATCACCTCCCCATTGCGTTACTTAAGAGGGTGATAAAAAAATTCGTTCTTGCTCACTTCACTTCTCATATTTTTAATACAACAAGTAGGTCAGCGAAACTGACTATGCCCCCCACCCCGCCGGCATATAATCCCAGTAACTGATTTTGTTAGGTTGGACTACAATCCTTAAGCAATTCGTATCATGTTCGTATCAATTTTTGAAGTCCAGCTGGGCCAATGTCCTCGGGCCAACGTGCCTCATTTACAATACCAACTTTTGTTAGGATCCATACTACCTATATGTAAAATATTTCGCCAATCGATCAAGAATTGTAGGCTTGAGTGTGTTAACAAAAAAATCTATCGACAGACAGGCGATCATACGTACACTTCTGCGTTACATAACCTTACGTTACAGTGAAATTATCCAAGCTGTCAAATCAGTTACTTTACAAAGTAGCTGAGATTTTTTTGCTTCTTTGCCAAACGGCTGGTTTACTCAGCTGCATTGTAAAGCCACTCAACTTTCCACTCTCTTTTATTAGTCCGCCGCCGCCGCGTAGCGCGGTTCGGGGGACTATATTTTTCGGGTCTGTCTGTCCGGTCAAACACTGGACACACACACCGCTCCTACGATCCACAGCGAGCTGCTTATTTACCACTGAGTCTCTTCTTGATGGTGATGCGGACTTTGGATTGGTTGGCAATGAGTCGGAGGGGCGTCGTGGTCAGCTGTTCCTGCCCGCCGTCTTTGCCCGAGCCCGCCAGAGCGTTAGCCTCGACGCGCAGGGTCTGCCATTCGGCCTCCTTGAACAGCAGCACGTGACCCCGCAGCTCGTCCTTGATGCGGGTCAGGCGAAGGTCAGACGCGCTCTCCCACGTCGGTGTCTTGCTCTGGATAACGATGCGCGACATCTGCAACAGTTACGTCACCATGACGTACATCACCGTGTAGCCCTTGTCAAAGCCCACATGTTTTGAAACCTAGCAGGCATCTCATTTACTTCTTCAACCCGGGATTAAAAACTAAGTGACCGAAATCAAAATGAAAACTTCAATTCAAAATTCTAGTTTGCTTTAAGATATTTCAAAATTAAGATATTTAATTTACATCTTCAAACGCAGGGTTCGAAAATAGCAGTTATTCAAGATAGGCATCGGTTTCCTAATTTCCCATTAAACCATCTTTAGCAGTTGCACGTTACCCCAATACAAAGTCTTCGCAAGTCTCCCTAAATCAATGCCGGTACATTCATTGATAGAAGGAATAAATTACAACAGCACACACATAATTCCATGCAATTATTGAATGAACAACCAGATAAATCAGTGAAGTGTGAAATTAACTCCAAGAGATGCTGACACCAGCATTAACCGTAAGCAAAGACTGGAAAGTACAGTAGTAACCTTCTGTAACTTATTTTGAGTCAACATAACGTATTATTGACGAGTAAGAAAATGTTTAACTTAAGGTACATGACTTAACCGGCGTTTTGATTAGAAATAGAAGCAATAATCCATCAACATTAAAATTACTGATTTGGCAATCGAAATATCAGATTACAGCATTTATCAAAGTCACATGTAACAATAAAATTTATTAGTATGCCCTTCCTGACAGTTTCCTCAAAACATTCCCAATCTCCCATTTACTGCACTCACCTGAATAGAGGCAGCAAATTTCGTGGCCTTGAAGTTAACGATGACAGAGTTGATGGACACGTACATGCCGTCCACAATTTTCTCTGCAAGTCCATATTTTCCCCCTTGGGCGCTGAAAAAAAAACAACACTTCTACGGTCTTAAAATAGAACTTCTCTATAAATAGACGCCCGATATGGCATTTATTCCACGCGCGCGTGAACTGACGGCACATGAGGAATGCACAGTCCCAAAGACTATCAAGACAAACCAAGTCACTTCTCGGTGAAATAATCCAATACACAAAATTCACCAACCAGATGCAAAAGATTCAGGATAAATTGACATGGTATCCTATGTATATAGGCACGGGTTATTAGGCTCTTTATGGAGCATAGATAAATTTCTGCAGATTTCGCTGTTTTTATGCCTTTTTGTCTCATAATTTACCTCACATGGAAAAACGTCGACCAAGCTTTGTGTTGACAAATTGACCTGACAAAGGTCACGCATTACTTATTTGACCCACATAATTAATAGGGATGAATTAGGTCAATCGCATACACCAGTTAACTATGTGTTGCAATATAACTGCTCTCAGTCCAATCACCTTTAAAGACTGATGAATAACTCACTTTGAAAAATCGGTTACGTAATTAAACGGGTTCGACTACATAATATTATCACAGCTGCTTCACTTTATAAGTAGAAACTGTTTAATTTTCCTGTGTTATAACTGCTGGTTAACCAGAATATGTTCCACTTGTGTGTTTGAGTATTCGGTGACGGTGTAGTTTGGAGGGGGGAGGGAGTGTAGTTTGGAGGGGGGGGGCGGGGGGGGGAGGGAGTCGTCTAATTTGTAGCCATATTATCATCTCTGTAAACTGACCCTAATCCCAAACCCTAAAGCTTACCCTAATCCTTAACACTGATCCCTAATATTTGAAACTGAAGCCTAGTTACAAGCAAATGTGGCTAAATGATTAGGTGAGTCCGATACACCTTTACCAAGTAATTCAGTTCTACCACATAGGGAATCAAAACTAGCAGTATTATAACTGATTTATATAACTGATTTTAAAAGTTACCCGATACCACCGCAACAAAGGCCTTGTGTATTACTTTATTTACAGTGACATACAAATTCAGAAAACGATGTCTAGATCCTTTGACTCGTAGAATTTGCCAAACTGAAACATGAACAATACATTGTTGAAACGTACCCGAAATCACCAAATGCTGTTCCAGTATTTGGTTGCCTTATGACATCGCACGTTACCATGTCAACCTCGATTTCATCCAAGTACTGAAAAAAAAACAAGGGAGAAGAAAACTACTCAAACTTCATGAGAAAAGATCGATAAACAAGGAACCAATTTCGCAATTCTTGCACTGGCTCACTTATTAAGTTTCAGAAAAAATGAGTAAAAAAATCGACATTTTTAATCACCTCATGTTGCAATTAAACCATAAGACATTGAAACCATAACGACCGATTCATCATAAAATCATATCAAAAAAGTAAGCTCTACTACGAGACAGAGTTAATGACCATGGGTGCATATATGGGAAAAACGCGATTTGGAATTCCTTCTTTGCTGGGGAGCTACCAGGGGTATGCTGCCCAGAAAAATTTGCAATTTCAAGCTATTTTTGAACTTCAATACAACAACTATTTCGTGCATTTAGACCCATTCTGCAAGTAAAATTTGATCTTTTAAAATGACTTCCATACAAATTATCATTGCCGACTATTATAAAATGACATAAATAACCATACAACACGCGACCGTGAGATGATGGCAACATATTCTCTGAGGAAGTACAGCGGATATAAAGTTAACAGACTGCCAGTAAAACTGGCTAAGTTCCTCGCTGAATAAGTCCTTGTTAGTTCACAAATTCTTGACAAATTCACTCAAGTGATCAAGGATTCAATGGCAAATAATCGGTCTGTTCACTTGTTGACAAACATACATACCAAACAAATAGGCTGGCTTTTCAATTTCGTCCATTGTATCTGTAACAGTAGAATTCTTCATGTGAAAAAGTAAAGCTAAGGCATCAAAAATATCAAAGATATAGAATACCACGTATCGGAACAACTGTACTGTTATATGTCGGCAAAAATTAGCTCATTTCACAGAACCAGAACTGTTTTTTCCCTGCGACTTATGCCAATCTTTACAGGCTTGTCATGCACCAAGAAAAAAATCTCCACTGGCACATAAGTTTTAAAATATTACAATCAACGATCTTTGAGAAACATGCACAGTACTTGTGTATATTATACGTACATTTGGCAAATGTCATTTGCACTGGTACTATATCAACAAATCTGGTAGGGCTGACCTCTACTGTAACCACTTATTTCACACCATCACACGTTTTAGAACATCTATACCTTAACATCTTTGGACCCGAAATTAGCAAACGTCTTGTTTACCTTTATGGCCACGCGGTTACAAACTGCTTTGCTGATTTTGAGCCACGTAGGCAAGTCCAATAACTCCGTTAATACTGTCTCGTCAAGTTCTAGGTTTGACAGGTCACCCTCGCCCTTCAAAGTACTCAGGTGTATCTTGTCTGGTGATAAATTCTTCGTAAATCTGATCAAAGAAAACTTATTTAAACCGGCCGTCATGAACTCAGAACTTAATCAAACGCTATCTTCTCAGAAATCTGCAAAATGCTGCAAATTAAATGCATCAATGGTCAATAAATATCTTAATCCTTAATTTTTATCTTAATCCTTCTCTCGGTATAAGTTCAGCAATGTGGAATGTGGCCATTATAAACTGGGCTCATACTCTACGTCTTTTTAATCTGCCCACCTGAGGTCGTCACAACAAGGTTTCAGCGGGCTACAACAAGCATGTTTTATTGTTTGTCTTTTTTTAAAAAATTCTGGAGGGTAATCGTTTAAAATAGGTTTAACTGTACGTTTCTTATCCGGGTCGACGAGATGGGAAACACAAACAGGTTTTAGTATACTTTTTCTCGGGGTCTTGAAGGTAGCTGCGTCACCAATTCCCTATTTCACTGGTGTTTTGTTTTTTTTTTTATTGCAGTTACCCCCTCCCTCCTTCCCCACGCCCCCTTATCTAATGTAATATGGCTTTGATCGTTACCCTAACCCTTTATTGTATGGGTCAGTATCCGCAAGGATACTTACACCATGATTACACCTTGTTTTCGGACATTCTCACCGGCCAAACAGCACAAGAAAGCCATCCTTCTTAACTGTATACTGGATGACTGACCTCAATGATGAGAGTGGGGCGGGGGGGGGGGGGGTACGACATATTCGTGCCAGAATGATGAGCTGCTTGAAATAACAGAGGATGGCACATAGCACACTTAAAAAGTGAAAAACAATTCCAGGTTCTACAAGTGCATGTTACATAACTGCTCCCATAAATTAAATAGCTTGGCAGTGAGAAAAACTTTGCTGTCAGCCGAGTAAAATTAATAACTAGATCTGCAGAGGCGTGTAAATACGACCGTAACAGAAGAAATCCAAAGCACAGAAAATGCTGTATAACGCTATGTACTGCCAGCCGCACTACCTTGTGCACTGGTTAACAGGTACCGCATACCCCCTTCCCTCCTTCACCTCCCACTCAGCAACTCCAATCCATTGTCACCTCGAAACGGCTCTGCCTGGTAACCTCACCACTTCCCCCAAATTCACTGCAGAAGCGGATGAGGCGCGAGTGTGCAATCACGTCTTGACGTCACATGGAGTCAAGAGTTGCCCAAAAGGTTCAACTATAACAGCAACAGATACTCCAACCCATAATGCCACCTGGTTTGAAGCTGATCCGCCTTGTCGTTCGAGAGTGAACGAAAGTGTTCACAGCACGTTTTAACCTCATATGACGTCATGCGTTGCGCTGCATATGACAAATACAATATGAACCATTGGAACCATCCTAGGCATACCCCACTAAGTTTGAATTTAAGAAACAACCACAAATTCACACAGGCAGACATATTTTGTTTTCCCTTCATCCTCATGCGTAAATTTACGCAACAATAAAGCGTAGTTATAAAACAGATGAGCTTTGAACAGATCTATCTGTTATGTATAAACACACAATGCATAGATATTTTAAGAAGTAGTACCCCCACCCCTCCCCCACCCTACCGAGTATTCTTTTCGCGGAATCCCCAGTGGGTCTGCGGAGTAAAAGTGTGTTATACACAACAGACCGAGCCGCCGTAGAGGTTGGCTGTTGGACAACATCAACTATAAAGTGAATTGGAATACAAAATGCTGAATTACTTTGATCGCAGCTGTGCTGAGGTCTCTGCGGCTTAATTATTTGTATGTAGAAATTTTGGACATATTTCTTAGTGAAAATTACGTTGAGAAAAAGAAATAATGAATAATTAAGATATTCACTTAGGGGTACTCTTTTATTTTACAAGTTACTGTACTTTTAACTAGATACAGGGTTCGCGTTGCCGGGGATTTTGTCCAATTTTTGGGAATTTTTTACGAACTGACTCACTTTTTCGGAACCCACCGAGTCACTGTGACTCACATTTTTTAAACCCATCGAGTCACACCTTGACAAGAAAACAAATTGTAATAATTAAATTAATTATAATATTTTTTGCAGTGAAAAAGTCAGCTCAATGTCAAAATTATACACACCATTTTGTCGTTAGATTAGCTAGATTAGCTATGGACCCGTTTAAAACGAATTATTTGTCAATGAAATCGTAATCTGTTTTATCATTCCAGTAATATTCATTATTGGAATCCCATTTTTTCTGTAGCGCAGGTATTACATTTCGGATTTATTCAATCAAATTATAGCACAGCCATTGCATCAAGGTTGGGAAAAAGCCGGCCTTTTCCAGATTTGACCGGGCCAGTGGTTTTTTCTGGATTTACCCGCCTTTTTCTGGTTAAATCCGGGTTTTTCTGGTCAATTGTCAGGCCTTCAAACGTTCGCCAGTTGACATGTAAGCAAGTACTCCATATCAGTGAACGGAAAGCCTTTAGGTATTGAAGACAACCGGTCTAGAAAATGAAGATAATTAGTAATGAACCATGACGAGTATTTATTTACAACCGTAGTCGGCTGATCCGAGTTTGTTTAAACAACGCAGATATTTGTGCTCTGCTGTGTCACTCAATGGCGTTTTAATCGCTATTTGTCTGGAGTATGTCGGCTTAAGACATCGCACAGCATGTTTTATGTAAACATATGTTTTCTCTGTCCTCCCTCAACAAAATGTGAAATATAAGTTTTCTGAGTATTTCAACTGTTCTTATGTCTCTACTGAGAACTGACCACAATTGACCAGAAAAAGCCACTTGGAGAATTGACCGGGGCTGATTTAACCGGGTAAATCCCCCGGATAAATCCACCTGAGATTTGACCATGCCAACCCTGCATTGCATATTTGTGTTCAGAGTAGGCATAACAATTACTTTTGTTTTAAAGTGTTCAAATGTTTCAACGTTAAATAAATAATCACGTTTAAGGTGTGTTCTTATAAGAAAGAGCGCCGTTGGGGATCGGGGTATGGGATGGGTGGGGATCGGGGAGGGGAGAGGGGGTATGGGATGGGTGGGACTGGGGGAGGGGGTATGGGATGGGTGGGGATCGGGGGGGGGGGGGGGTAGAGGTGTCGTTGCAGGATGTTGGACTCAGTTTTCTGGACCCAACTTAGCTCCAAGAAGCGGTGCGCTAAAAAGTTCTCAGGCACCGCTTCAAAGCCTCGCTATATAACGATAAGCAAGTCAACTGCACTCGGTTTGGGGCACCCCTGTGGCTACTTTGTGCGAGATTCAACGACCCATAAGTTTTTATTGGCATTTGCTAAAGGCCATCAAAGTACAACGGTAATCATATACAACTTCTGTGTTACGCTTTCTTTAAAAGAAAATGATACGGAAATAACCCCAAATCTCCCGCAATAAATGACATTTGTTTGTATACAGGGAGAATACTTTATCAAGTGAAATAGTAACAATAATTTTTTTTTTTGCAATTATCCACCAAAACACTTTTAAATTGATATTTCGAAAGGAACGTAAACATAAAAAGTCAAATATTGTGGGTGTACCAAATAAATTTATACGTAATATTGCATCTATCAACTATTTAATATATTTTATTTAAATTTTCGGTCCCTTGACTTTCTTCAGGTGACATTTAAAGGCCAGAATGTAAACAAACATTTGACAGGTGGATGCGGAAGCTAATTTTTCTGAACTTTTATGAAAAAAAAATAAAAGATATAAAACTGTGCCTGTTCTACAAAAAGGGCATAAACTTTCTGAAGATGTTTGAATAAAAGGGGCTGGTATACAGGATTCGTACCTCAGAACATATGAAATTGACCCCTATTAGTGGAGCAATGGAAGGCTTCGTAGCTCTGACAGAGAGATATACGATGTTATACAAGTCAGAGCTACTCGGAGCTAGACCCAACTGAGTCACACTTTCCTTTTTGACTCACT
Organism: Protula sp. h YS-2021; assembly: GCA_949752745.1. Classification (NCBI taxonomy): domain Eukaryota; kingdom Metazoa; phylum Annelida; class Polychaeta; order Sabellida; family Serpulidae; genus Protula; species Protula sp. h YS-2021. The sequence continues at coordinate 15,416,245 of OX457032.1, forward strand.
TTCCTGAGAACCCAGCGCGAACCCTGCAGATATATTTTTTATTTTAAAAATGACATTAAGAGGGCAACAGGATTCACAAAAAGCAAATGGTATTTTTAAAATAAAAGAAAAAACATATATTACACACTAGAAATGTATTTCCAAAATGACATCTCGCGTTTTATCAATTAAAGTATTTTCATTCCGAACTTTTGAAGGACATCCTTAAAAATAAGGACAGATTAGAATACAACTCCTGGTAAAGAAATATACCAAGTAACAATAATTCGCCATTTCGCAATGATCAAAAGACTTGTTTATGTGCAACTCAGAACGAGGCTCGAATGTCTACACCAAAATTTATGGGTCTTCTGCTTTTATTCGGCAACAAAAAATGAGACGTGTAAAACAGCAGAAACGTAACAGTATTTTGCAAACATGAACTATTTGTTTATCCTTTCATACCGGAACATTTTTTAACGAAATATCTTACAAAACTACTTCACTGAAGTTGTCTATAATGCATATTTAGCCCTTTGAACTGCTTAAATAAACGGGAACTAAAATGGAATAACGCATTTTCACGTTTAATAGATCAAAATTCCTGCGAAAGGAACCTTTCTAGATTGATTACGAAGTAAATCTGAGTATTGAGGGTTTTCCGGGGTTCTGACTAAAAAATAAAGGTTTTGTAGAGTTTTTGGACCTATCTAAAATAGGGCTTTTCGGGATTTCGCGACCATCAAATTCAATAATACTTAAATATGTGACGCATAAATTTATATCTACAAAAATTAATAAATCATAAAACACACACATTTTAAGTAGTTAGAATTTTAGAAAAAAAATCTGGGTAACATGTTATTGAAATTTATGAATCAAAATACCTAAATAGCCCTATGAGAATTGGTTCTTGTAAGAATCATATATTATCACCCACAAACTTCGTCAGTATGCTCTTAATATAAATGAAATGCAATAATGGTAAGTGAAAATAACCTTTGAAAATTCACTTGTTTATTTGCCATACAAACATACCAGTAACCTAGGACAATTCGCCACTTTTCAATGGTTTTTGCGCAATAACTCTCATGTTTTGGACGCGATCCGGATATGCTCTTGTATGTAGCAAATACAGAATTTTACACAAGTTTTGTGTTATGTGCGAAGTAAAATGTCGTAATTTACGAAAATGCCAGGCCGATGTATTTTTTCGGGCAGGATTTTCCAGCTGTAACTCGCCACTTTCCTATATCATCCCGAAATATAAATTTTAAGTGCAAACTGTAAGACTATCAACTCGCTTGTCAAAATGACTGCTACGAGCTATAATACAGGTACATGGCGATTTGACCTAGGTTACTGGTATATACTTAAGCGTAAGAGTTTGAAGACACTGAAACTGGAATGCAGCCTTCTCTAAGCAAAGACTTCAAGAAGAAGACATTTGACCTGTGTTCCTTTTTTCCGCCACTAGATGGCGAATGAATCATTGCGAAATCGGGAATGAAGAGCTGACTTGGAGCTAAGCAAAGAGTAGCTGACTTGAAGCTAACGATGCTTAAAAACGTACTTTGACAAATGCTTTAAAATTTGGCTCTTTATTAACCCAGCCATTGCGTGCAACTGCAACAACTATTACAACCCAGACTGTTACTGTTAAGTATACAAATCGTTTGAGGAAGCCATTTTCTGCCTGGTGCTACTATTTACGGAGAAGTCTGACAACACTGTCGCTGCTCATTGGCAGCTCCACCGTTCAACGTATCGCTAAAATTTGACCTCTGGGTGACAGTGTGAGTCCGGACTTACACAAGAACAAAAACTGAGTTCCGTCCATGTTCTTTTATCTTTTATTCGTAACGCACAGTGACTTGGTTCACTGCAAAAAAGAAATCATGCAATATTAAAGTACATGTATAATACCTAGAAACAAATGCACAATAATTCTAATAATTGTAAAAGAAATTTAAAAAAAAATAGCAAGTAAAATAAAGTAAAGAATACAAACCGAATGTTTGGGACCCAGACTTAATGTCTTTTCACTAAAGCGTCTCAGTCAGGACTAAATCAAAATTAAAATAAAATACCCGGGGGACATGTGATTTAAGTCATGTGAACACCTTCATCATACTATGGACAAAAGAAAACGACATGAAGATAAATGCAAATAAAACAAAGGAGATGATCATAGCCTTTGGAAATCAAACACAAGCAAAAAATATTTCACCGATTACAATAGCAGGACAACCGATAGAAAGAGTTAACACTCCAAAACTAGGGAGGCGTGACCATACAAAACAATTTGAAATGGGACATACATGTTACCGACATGATAAAGAAAACACGAAAAAAAAACTGTATTGTCTCACCATCTTAAAAAGATCTGCAGCTTCCAAGAAAGACTTGCTCAATGTGTATAAATCAATTGTGAGACGTCAACTAGAATACGCTATACGAGCATGGAACACATGTCTAACTGAAGAATTAAGTAAAAGCATTGAAACAGTGCAAAAGCGAGCCGTAAAAATAATAAAACCCAATCAACTATATATTGAAAGCCTAAAAAAACTAAACATCCAAACTCTTGAAGATAGAAGAAAAGACACATGCCGAAGATTCTTCCTGAAGATCCAAGATGATAGTGACAAGATACACCACCTGCTACCCATTACAAGAAAAAAACTGTAACATGAGAAATATTGAGAAACTGCCAGTACCACAAGTTAATACCAATCGTTATAAGAACTCGTTCATTCCTTACTGCCTCTTTAATATTCAATTTCAATTCTCTACTTAGGTGCTTTTTCGTAGAAGCAAGGAATGAAAAGAGACGTACATTCTGATTATCTATTAAAATAAAACATATAGAAAGAGCAGTCGTTAAAGAAAACGAAAATCTAAGAAATGTTCTATAGAATCTGTGTACGATAGTCTTGTATCCATGTAGAAGTATATCATAGTTTTGTTTCTATGTAGAAATATGCATGCATTTTTGTCATTTTTCTATCTTTCGAAAGCAATTCAACTATCTAGTTGCAAGTTTCGATAAATAAAATATCTATCTATCTGTCAATACTTATAACCAATGGGAAACCAAAAACACGTAAAATATTCATTAACACATTCAATTTTAACCGCCGAAAAATATTCAGTAAAGAATCACACAGCTGTCAAGCAGGTTTAAACACAACGGCCCTCAAACAATGAAGCCCTCACTTGAAAAAATAATGTTTGACCCGAATGAATAGGGAAGAAAATGAGTTGTATTAGGTGTCAAACTTACATTCCACTTTCAAGGCCATTTTACTGTTTATATTTAATATGAGATGTTTTTGTTTGATGCATATGACGTTTGACGTTAAAATGAACCTGTCCACACCAGGACTTGAACACGCAACCTCACGCACCATGGTCAACACTCCTGATCGCTGAGTTACGGCGGCCACCGACTTGACGACTTACGTATAGCGGCATAAATAAAAATCAATATTTATTAAAGCTCACTGAACCGACCAAGAATGACATAAATTTGTCGAATAAAACGCATTCTTTTTTAACTTCATTCCACAGTGACTAGGCGTTACATACACACCTACACAGAAATGTCACCTCTTAAACTAATGGATTAAGAAATGTTCATTTCACCGGTGGCTTGTTTGCCAGTAGGCAAGTTGGCTGGTGGCTGCTTGACATGTGGCCACTTGTCTGGTGGCCAGTTATTTTACACCCGTTCTAAGTCGATAAAAATTTGCTATCTGGCGTCCTAACAGTAAATTTTTGGCTTGCTCAGCTAGACAGTTTGACTGCAAAACAACTTTTAACTGAAGTTTTTAATTTCGAAAATACTGGCTTGTAAACTATGAAGCAAACCACTGTGGAGTTTCCAGTTTGTTAACTTTGGTTATTGCGATCTGTAATAAAACTTTTGTGTAATATTACAGCAAATATAAATGTTGAAGGAGTTCCATCCATTGCTGTGTTTGAAATGCGATGTTAACTAACCGATGAGTCAGCGTCGGAGCGGTGTCAGTCCATTGATACAACCATACCCAACTAATCGAGATCCAAAAAATCGAAATTTCACTGTCGTAATGTTTTTATTACGAAGGATCAAGTTCAGATGAATGCCATACTTTTTAATCTGATTTATCTTTAGTAGTATCTCTTTGTATACTTTAAGTTCCATCTTCTTTTGTTTACGTGTAACGGTTTGCGGATTTGGCCTATTCCTGGACGGGGATGTTCTGGGTTTCGCCAAACCTGCTTTCGTTCGATAAATACTGTCCGACTACAGAGAGTGTCGGTTGCAGGTAATTTACAGTGAGGTTATTTTTAGCAACTTACTCAAAAATCTGATCTCAGGAGTTGTTCTCATGGTCATTTTATATTCTGTCGGCGATTTTTAACTTTCAATGCCCTGTTTCTGGCAAAGGGAAGAAGGACGATGGAAAGATGAAGCTTTGCTATCCACAGAGCCGACTCGATGCACACTGTTTGCTGACAATGAGGGAAACCCTCCAGATGACAGTTCTGAGTTATTACGCTTTAAAACATACATGACGTCATAACTCGCAAAGATGACGCCATGATGACGCCATAGGTACAACTTGGCGTCAAAGTCAAAAAATTTTAACGGGTGCCTCAGATCACCTCGTCCTTTATACATGTGCCACGTTTGGCTTTTCTAGCTTCAACGGCCTAGCTTTAGATGTCTGGAAACCGACTGACCTTTTTCGCAACTTGGCCTTGACCAATAAGGTCAAGGTCAAAAATTTTTATCTGGTGCACCACTTCAGATGAGTTCAGTTTGGTTGGTCTAGCTTCAGCGGTCTTGGAGGAGTTGTCTGGAAACTGATTTGGCTGAAGAAGAAAACAAAATTTTAAAGGGGAGGAAAAAAATAGGTGAGGAATTCGAGCCAGTCCATCCCCGTTTGATATTTTAAATACCAAGTGGTAATAACAGGGGGTGCGTGTTCTTTGCGGTTTATATCGCAAAATTTTATTATGGATCGCAATAACCAATGTTTAACTTGTTGATAAACCCATACTGATGGCTTCGTAGTCTATGAGAAAATATTTTCGAAGTTAAAGCGTATCTGTTACCTCCTGTGCCCATGGAGAGTGGCTACCGTTGTGTACAGGACTCATAATAGCGGCGGGTTATCTCGATTATGGAGGGTGCAGATCAAAGCAGATACAGCCCTGCAAACACGTGATCGAGAGGCTTTGTCAGCGACACGTGACATAAGACTCGACACTTTGTCGACACCTGTCGCTGCAGTAAGTGACATGTAACCTTTCCGCAGACACGACAAGGCAAAGTGAAGACCGTCGCAGTCGCAGACCTCCCTGATTATGTAAGGAATATATTCAATGAAGCCTGTGTTCATTTGAACATCACACAGAGAGACGATTTAAAGAATCTGTTGCTGAAATATGTAGAAATATTCTCGAGAGATGATTTAGATGTGGATTACACCACTTCTACACAGCAGGAAATTAAAACACAAGAAGGTTTTTAATGAATCAAACAGAGACTGCCTCCTTTTCCGTTACATCAACAGTAATAGATTGACAAACAAGTGAAAGCCTTACTCAAAAAGGGATACATATCGCTTTCAAACTCATCTTGAAGCGGCAATGTTTTGTTAGTAAAAAAGAAAGACGGCTGTTACAGAATATGCATCGTTTAAAGAAAATTAAATTCGGCGACCATAACAGATGCTCGTCCTATACCCCCAATATTATAGGTGGAGGAAAAATTAAGACTAGCCTGGATAAAATTAGTGACATCAAGGATTTTTGTAGACTTATAACTGAAAAAGAGTTTCGACAATGTTTGGGTCTGATAAATTACTACAGGACATTTATACAAAATTACGCCAACATCGCACAACCTTTGAACAAACTCCTGATGAAAAATGTAATGTTTAAATGGACTGAAGATCAGTAAAAATCGTTTCAAGAATTAAAACAACGACTTGTGTCAGCACCTATTATGTCCTTACCGACAGAGAATGGAAAGTATGTTTTGATTAGAGATAGTTCAAATTTTGCAATTGGAGCCGTGTTAAGCCAAATCAAGCTGATGAAGAAAGATTAATTCTTAGTCGTCAAAAAACCTTAAGGAGTTTTGATAAAAACTACTTTCTCACCAGAAAAGAACTATTGAGTATCATTTACCCGTCACGTTTCAGGATTTATTTAATAGATACAAAGTTCTTGATAAAGATTGATCACATAAGTTTAACATAGCTTTTGACTTTTTAAGAACTCAACCCACAACTAACGGGATGGTTTGAGTTGCTATCTCAATTCGATTCTGAGATAGAATGTGAGAAGCAGATAAGATAGAAACACTCGTATATGCACACAAGGTGAAATATAAGTGCTCATTATGTCTTGGCCTAACCTTTAGAATCAAAGCGTTACCCCCTATTTTTATGTTACTGGGTTAGTCATTCGTCCTTTGAGTAAACCCCTATTTTTTGCTACAAGTATACTCTTCTATCCACCGTCCTTTGTGACCTGAGGGTGGATGTGAGCGTTTTATTTTATTTTTATATTGTACTTGGTTATTTGAAGTTGGTTTATTCTGTTAGTTCACTTATTTCTTTTATTTTTGACCAGGACTTGAACGTTATGAATTTTTGTTTGATTTAATAGATTGTTCAGATGTAGTGACTTTTAGGTTCAAGTTGTTTTTTAACTCTTGCAGTGAACAGCAGTTGAATGACCACGCGAGTTCAGAATAAAGGATTTCGAAATTTTGTACGGTTATTTTTCTGTCCTATGAGAACGACACATAGAGTATACACCAGGCACCAAGATTAACAATGCGGATGCATTAACCAAGTGTAGATCAAAAGATTGCCTTTGTAAATACAACTGCAGTGACCTTACCGACGAATACTTTATTGTTTACCCTTGTTCACAAAGAAGAGCGGGAGAGATTTTAAAGCTTGTGGAGACATGAGAGGAATCTAAAGGTCAAACAATGGATAATACCTACCTTAATGCTGTGTTTTCTCATCGATGGACTAACGAAAGCCTCAAAGACACTCAAATGTATGACATTGACATTGAAGTAGTTATTTGTGCATTAAACAAAGGGGTTGTACCAAAGGTTTTTCGTGAAGAAATGTTACAGTCTTACCACGATCACAAAGTTTCTGGTTATTTTGCTCCAAGTGTATAAGCTGGTTCTAAAAAATACTAGTGGCCTGAAATGTTGTCATATGTGAAGAATTATATCCAATCATGTCCGTACTGGCAGAAAAAGAAGAATTACAAAAGGACTTTCTGGGCAGAACTTCATAAATGTGTCATCGGAAGCCCTTTTGAGAGAGTTTGAATGGATCTTTTAGGTCCCTTACCAGTTACTTACAATGGTAATGACTGTATTTTGGTGATTGACTACTGCTTTGCAAAATGGGTAGAAGCTAATCCTATCAAGGCTCAATCCACGGATGTTACCGCAGAAGCTTTCTGCAGTGAATGGGTGACAATGCATGGTGCACCTTTGAAATTACTTACAGATGCTGGAAGTAAATTCACTTCGAGTCTTGTTCAAGAAATTTGCAAAACGTTAGAGATGAAAAATTGCAAGCCATAATCAGAAGATCGATCAGCACGGTTCTGTAGAGATAATCACTTTTTTTTGTCACAGATGCTATCAAAGATTGAATACTTAGATCCATACAAGTGGGATGCATATTTACCGTTTCTGACAATGGAAAATGCAAGGAACAACTAAATGTCTGGCAAGGACCTTATTTTGTCGGCAAATCATTATCGAGTTTGTATACCGAATACAAGTAAATTTGAGTAGTACAATAGTACAAGAATTATTCACCACAATCAGTTAAATCCTGCATTTATTAGGGATCTTATTTGTAAATTAGATTGGGTGGAAACTTCTGTAAGAAGCTATCAACAAGTTATCAAGAAGTTACCAAGTAGGAAGTAGGAAACAAATAGAAACGTTTCCTGGAATTCCAGTTCGTCGAAGCAAAAGACATAAACGTAAACATTAAATGTTTACATATATATGCGATTATATTCACTTTTCCACAACATTTTCTGCTTTTAAACAAGTTTTGAATAATAATTTATAAAATTAAAAAGTGTGCATTTAATTTCCAGCGATATTTATTAAAACCACTTTCTAATATCCTTCGAGTGTCTCATCTTCGATTTACCACAGCAACGGATGAAGTTGCTCCGAATCCAAACAAACAACTGTAACTGTAACATGCTATCTGCCTAGTGCTCTCTTCACTCACTTAATCACACACCCATACACTCATTTAATTCATACTTCCTGTATCATACAATTAGTTTCCCTGAATACGATTCATACAGAAACAACCATTTGCTGTAAAATTCTACACAATGTGGCTGCCTGCCAGTATCAGCCTATATATATAAATACTAACCTATTAAGTTATATATATGGGCACTTGTGTAAATAATATGTTAGTTGTTCGTTTGTTCTGTCGTTGTTTTTTGTTCCTTGTTATAATGCCGTATTTTTATGGTACGAAAAATATTGACACAGCCATGGAAAGGGTACGAAAGAATGAAGCTTATGTAAGCCCAGTTTATCAATTAAACTAATATCTAAAAACTGTCGAGGATTGGCCGATTATAACAAAAGAAATGAATTACTCCACTGGTTAAAAAATAGTAAGTACTGGGAATTTGATTTCATAATGCTACAAGAAACACATAGTAAAGAGAAAGACATTTGGAGCTGGGAAAAAAATTGGGCTATGTTTAGGAAACACGATAAGCTCATTTTTTCGCATGGCTCTAGTAAAAGTAAAGGGGTATTAACTATTGTTAAAAGTGATTATGTTAAATTTATTTCCAGCGAATTTGTAAGCAAGGACGGTAGAGTAATCGTTATTGACCTAAAAATTGAGGAAGTGAGCTACTCCATATTCAACATTTATGCACCAAATCTCGAATGTCAACAAGAACAACAGGAGTTTTATGATCGAATCGGTAACATGATCCAGGAAAGAGAGGACAACAAAATAATTATTGGTGGTGACCTGAATGTTATCTTAGATGGCAACTTGGACAGAACTCCGATAAATACTAAGACATATAAAGGGGTGGAAACAATTAAGGAACTTTTGGAACAATACAACATAACTGATCTATGGCGGATAAAAAACCCTGGGGAAAAACGCTTTACTTGGCTTAGGGCAAAACCAAATTTAATACAATCTCGACTTGATTATTGGTTAACTTCCCGTGATATAAACTTTTCTGCAAATACAATAGATATAATCCCTGATTACTAATCCGATCATAGCGCTATTGTGTTATCTGTAAAAATCCCTAACTCTGAAAGGAGCCGTGGTCCAGGTTATTGGAAATTTAATGCAAATTTATCAAGTGATACCGAATGCGTTCAAAGCATAAAAGCACTTGTCTTGAAATTCACACATGAGTTACGGCTTTTGGACCCGCATCTGAAATAGGAATATATTAAGCATGAAATAAGAAAAGAGACCATTAGGTACTCAAAACTAAAATCATATACAAAGAAATTGGAAAAACAAAATTTGACAAAAACTTTAGAAACTCTATATACCAGTCTTCAGAAGGGAAATATAAGCCAAAATGAACAAGATGAAATCTTTAGTGAAATCGAAACAATTAATATGGAACTAGAGCGTATGGGACATTATACCCGTAGCAAGGCATATTACCTAGAACATGATGAAAAAAACTCAAAAGTATTCTTTGCAATTGAGAAAAGAAATTACGAACAGAAACATACTAAAAGGCTCATCGACAAAGATAGGGAAGATGTAGAACAACCCCAGAAAATATTAGAGACAAATGCTCGCTTTTATAAAAATTTGTATCAAAAGAATGGCGAACTGTCAAAGGCTTTTTATGACTATTTCTTTGAGTCTAGAAATATTCCCAAGATACCCGAAGTCCATGCTGAAATGCTTAATACTGAATTAACAAGACAAGAGCTTTTAAGTGTCATTAATAACATGAAGAAAAACAAATCTGCAGGTACTGATGGCATGACGGCTGAATTTTATCAGTTTTTTTAGATATCAGATAGTCGATTTGCTACTAGAATCATGTTCATACAGGTTTGAGAGAGAATATCTCAGTGTTGAGCAAAGAAGAGGGATTATAAGGCTTATCTCCAAAAAGGACAAAGACTTAGTGTATCTGAAAACTGGAGACCTAAAAGTCTTCTAAATGTCGATATGAAAATATTAACTCAAAGTATAGCCCATAGATTTCAGAAAGTACTACCGATAATTATCGGCAAAGAACAAAATGGCTTTGTTAAAAATAGATTTATCGGTCTCAGTATAAGAACACTTATTGATAGTATTGATTTCTTGAAAAGAAATAATCTCGGGGGGGGGGGGGGGGGTTGGCATTTATCGATTTTGAAAAAGCGTTTGATAAGCTAGATTGGGACTTCATAGACAAATGCCTGGAGTGTTTCAATTTTGGCAATAGCATACAGAGGTGGGTTAAAATCATATATACAAAAATTGAAAGCTGTACAATAAATAATTGTTATACAAGTCCATATTTTGAAATAAAAAATGGAGTAAGACAAGGAGATCCTCTCTCAGCACTGTTATTTCTCATAGCGGTTGAAATCTTAGCAATTTCGACAAGAAAAAATAACAATATAAAAGGTATTAAGGTAAATAATATTGAGACGAAATTCAGCCTTCTGGCCGGTGATACAACCTTATTACTAAGCGATATAATTTCTTTAAGAAATGTATTAAATGTGTTTGTTATGTTTTACTATACTTCTGGTCTGAGAGTAAATATTGAAAAGTCAGAGATATTGCAAATTGGTAGAGCGCCAATGAGATTTCTTGAAAAGAAACCTTTTAGATTTAAATGGACAGAGGGTGATGTAGTGTCTTTGGGCATACGTTATTTTAATGACATTGAAAAGATCACTGATGTTAATCTCAGAGATAAGCTGACAAATTTCAAACAAACGTTGCATAACCGGTCAAAATTTTATATGACATTGAAAGGGAAAATAACTAGTATTAAGAACCTGGCGCTTCCAAAAATCCTTTTTGTAACCAATGTCCTTTACATTCCCAACTGGTTCATTCATAAAGTAAATTCAGTGTTAGACCAATTCCTCTGGGAAGGAAAGCCGCATAGATTCCAGAAGAATGTCCTAATACAAGACTTTAAGGATGGTGGTCTTAGAAATTTAGATTATAACTCTTTTTTATGTGCACAAAAATCATGTGGGTAAAACGTGTTTTGGAAAATGAAAATACCCGAAGTGTGGCCTTTCTTAAAAAGTATCTTCCAAATTTGACATTATCGTACATGCTCTCTTGCGATACTGACCCAAAAAGGATACCTGACCATATCCCCAATTTCACCGCGATATCCTTTGTGCCTGGTATTCAGTGAATAACCCCTCTTACGACACAAGTTGCTTAACGCAACAGTGCATCTGGTTTAACAAGAATATTGTAATAAATCATGAGCCGATCTTTTATACTGAAATGGCGCGTAAAGGAATTATGTTTATAGTGGATCTGCTAGATGCAGAAGGGCGGTTTATGGAAGCAGGGGAAATTAAGAGCAACTTTAATTTAAATACAAATCTGTTAAAAATCATGGGGCTACTAAGTGCTATACCGAATGATTGGAAGAAAAGTATAAAACAAAATTGCAACGTAGACAAGGACACAATGGCACCAGTTCCCCAAATTGTACAGTTAACAACAGACACTATAACAAAAAACATAACGAAATTGAACTCAAAAGAGGTATATTGGTTAATTATAAAGAAAAAGTCAATAACGCCAAGCTGCATAAACAGATGGGAAAAAGATAACATTGTTTTAAACTCGTCCCAATGGAGAGAGATATTTGAAAAAAACTAGACAAAAAATGCAAAAAATACTATGATAAATTTTAAGATAATGCATAAAAATTATGCATCTGATTTCATAGTATCCAAATTTGACCCAGATATTAAACCAATCTGTGAACAATGCAATAAAAAATGATATTGTTCACATTTGCGACATGTGTGGCAAGATTTACACCTTTTGGTCTTTGCTAGAAAAGTGGGTAAATAGTAACATAATAAGAGAGGGCCCAAAAATCAGTATTTGTAGAAGGAAAAAATTGCTTGGCTTATTGAAAGAAGATGTTGCAGTGCATTACCTGTTTACAATTGATTTTGTGCTCTTACAGGCCAGAATGTATATACACAAGAGTAATATTCATAAAGAAGATGTTTATTTTATAAATTTTTTTTAATAATACTTAGAAATGTTGTAATGACTAAAAAATTGGCATATTCGTCAGAGCATGTAAATTTTAAATACTTAGAGGAATTGTATTGTTTGTTATAGTCCTAACCCTCAGTTGCTAGTCTTTTTTTACGTCTTATATAACCCATGATCTGTGTCGGTATATTTACTACATACTCTAAAAATGTTTGCAGAGACATTTATTTTACGAAGATAATACCGTATGTACAAAGGACAATTTCTTACGGCGAAATAAAAAAAAACTGTAACTTTTCAAAATTCTAAATTAATAAGTAATTTCTTTCAAAATTACGAACAAAAAGAGAAAATGTGAAGCATATTATAGAGAACACAGCTTGAACAATGTTTTGATTCTGGATTGTGCAAATTGCTCCAATTTTAGCTGTTCAAAATTACCTTTGGAGCATCGTCTGCTGAAATTTTTGCTCGATTTCGAAGTGCTATTTTAGGATATTTTGCTCTTGTTATGTTTTATTTTTTGATCAAATTAGTTTCAAACACTTTTCAATTTTATTATATTATGGCGTTTAAACTTAATTTCTGTTATCGATACGCCACAAAAGTTTTTTGGTTGCGCCCTTTGTTCGAAGGTTTCTGACCTCGACTATTCGCGTAATCAGCACCAGAAGGCGAAGCATGATTCTGTAATCCTATCTGGAGTCACTCCACAATTTTCGACCAATCTTAGAAATTCGTCGTAAAGATCTTGGGTAACTGCATGAAGGCTGGTTCGGCATAGGGGAGCTTCACTTGTCTGAAAATATATTTTCACCATTCAAACCTCTTTGGTATCGAATACCAACACCTTAACAGTCCCGGTTTTTGTTACTAAAGCAGTTTCCTTAACCAAGAATCAGCTCGCTCCCAAATTTTCTACAGCTGAGTTGCCTCTTGTTGCCAAGATAACTACTATGGCAAAGCATACTTGTAGCAAATGTACCTTTCAGGCGGCAGATGAACAACTAGTGGTTAAGTTCATAAAGTATACTCACAATGCAAAGTCGGCCGCGCTTATTTGTAACATTTGTGATCACCATGCTATTACATCAGAGAAATGTTCGCCAATGTGCGTAAAAAACACACTAACTCCCAAGGGGCACCTTATTTGTCAAAATGTGCCTTCGTAAATTTTCCTTATTTTGAAGTCTTTTTGTTAGATCTATTTGTTTACAGCCTTCAGATTGAAATGGTGCAATTGTTCTGAGGGCCCTATCTTAGGTGATTCTTCCGACTGGCTGCCTGAAGATGTTCTGCAAATTCCATCTTTGGAAATAAAGCAGCAAGAAGTTAAAAAGTCTGGGGACCAACAGATAAGAGATTTAACATCGGGGACAACTGATAGGGATGATGATCTTATCTGCGAAGTTAACCCTGATAGTGAAAATTGGCGTCGAACGAGAAATATTTGAATTTTGTTTGCTTTCCAGATTCAAAAGTTTAAAAACAAATACAAGAAGTTTTTTTTACCCTCTCGAAGCTTTGGAAAAATCTGTTCTTGGTTTTTCGATTAAAGAAACGCCATTCAAGACAGGGGAGAAGAGTGATAATTCAGCTGTCAAGTCAGGGAAGAATAGACGAAAAAAGTTGTCAGACAAAAACATGAAAAGGTAACAGGTGACCAGCTGAACAGCCCGATGTAGCACTACGAAAAATAAAACAATTGTTCGAAACATTTAACCTGTCAATTGGATGTGATATGTCGGAAGATGAATTTTTGGATGAAAATATTAATTTAGATTTGATATAAATATGATCGACGGTGAGACAGAGCAACTGCTTCAGAACGAAGATTAAATAGTTTCGTGCTTAAACAAAAACACAATAAAACCTGTCGTCTGCACCAACTGAGTGGATGTAGAGTGTGTTTGAATGATTGTTTTGGCGCGGCTGATTAGTTTTGGCCAGCAAACTAGGTCCTGAATTAGTTTGACGTGCGCATGTGATCCAGGAGAAAAACCTTGTGGAGCTGTGAGAACACAGGACATTTTCTGATCCTGAAGTGCTTAAATATTCCACACCGTAAGGATCTTTTCTTGGACCTTGCCTTTACAATGACTACACAAAACCCCTTGGAAATTTGATTCGTTTTCTACATTTATCGCTAAAGCCGATGATTCACAACTGTCGAAAAGCGTAAATCTGAATAGCACCAACGAGCAATCACAAGCAGCTAAGCAGCTTGTAAATGGGATATAACATATAGCTAGCTAGATGTGCACAAACAAGATAAAGCTTAATCCCGAAAAAAACAGAGTTTGTTGTGTTTTCTATTTCTAAGAAACAGAACAAGCTCTGTGTCGATTTCCTAACCACAGACGGCGCTACGATTCCGAAGAGCAACGCCGTTCGTAATCCAGGAGTTCTGATGGATTCGGCTCTAAGTTTAGATAACTATATTCTCGATCTTCGGAAACGGTGCTTCTATCATTTAAGAAAGATTTGGCAAATACGATCCTGTCTAAGTGAAGAAGCTACCAAATCCCTTGTCCAGGTGTTAGTGCTCTCAAGGCTGGAGTACTGCAATGGACTGATCGTGAACCTATCTGCTGCCGCAATAAGCTGCAACAAGTACAAGATGCCTCTGCTCGATTAGTCAAACGAGTGCCTTCCCGTGACAAAAGTGCTAAGCTTATCCGTAGTGAGCTTCACTGGTTGCCCTTTAATGATCGGATAGATTTCAAAATTTTAGTGTTGACATATAAAGCGCTAAACAATATGACACCACAGTATATCCAGAATATAGTTTCGCCATATGATCCAAATCGCACTCTGAAGTCAGCTGACAAGATCTTTTTGACTACACCTCATTTCAAAACAACCTACGGCAAACGCGCTTTCTCTCATACAGCACCCTCAGTGTACAATGACCTACCAATGTCAATTAAACGTGCAAAAGACTTTGTTCGAGTTTAAAAAGACATTGGAAACATTCCTTTTCAAGAAGGCTTATAAAAATAACTTAAGATTTTATATCAATAGACTGTTTTAGCGCTGTTGAACTGTACTTCAGTGGAACTGAATTTTTAACTCAGTTTGTAGCGCTCAGCGGCTTTGACCTAACTGAGCGCTTTATAAAAACTACATAAAATAATAATAATAATAATAATAATAATAATAATAATAATAATAATAATAATAATAATAATAATAATAATAATAATAATAATAATAACAATAATAATAATAATTATTAATTTCAGTTGCTTGTAGGCATTCTCAGTTTAATGAACCTTGCCGTATTTGGGATAGTTGTTGTAACATTTGATTTGGTGTACCGCTGTCAATCACAGTGATGGTTGACAAGTGACGGCCGTAGGGTAAATAAGGCCGTGATCCTTGATTTCGTGGAGCAGTTTTGGGCTCCGACCTTGTCTGTATATATATCATCTGTTTTACAAATAAAAGAAAGAACTTAATTTAAAGACTTTATTAACTTGCCGTTAATCTCAACTTTAACAGGATACAGACTATTACATTGGAATGGACTATGTAATGTGCATTGAAACTAGTATTTTGACCTGGTGAAACAGTATGTGTACAATAAAGAGAATCCTGAGATTATTGTGGCTGCTTCTCACACTAAACATCCGTTCCATACGGTTACCACTAGAGTATTTAGTCAGTAAGCCGTCAGTAAAAAGTATCTTGCGTTGAAACGGTCTTCAGTATCCCATGATGTGCTTTATTGAAAGATCACATTCTGAAAGTTTGGCAAATGGGTTGATCTTCTGCATGCAACCACAAAACTTTGTAGGAACACCAACACCTTCTTCTACAAGCGCTTAGACAAGTGATATCTCCCACTCCCAGCTGGTCACAAACTTGTTAACAAAGTGGTCAAACCCAAAACATGTTAAAAGCGTCTGCTGCTTCACCATTCTCTGCTATGATGAGTCAGGATGATTCATAAGTGAGCAGAAGTGGAAATAGTTTAAATATTTTCTGACATTCTGGGTATGTTGCCACGATGATAGAGCTGAAATTATTTTTACAGCAGTTGTACGTCTTGTTGTTTCCTTCTTCCGCCTGTTGAACTTATTTGGCAATCAACTCCACTTTACAAGCAATCCGAGAAAACCCCTTTGTTCTATATTGTAAGACTTTTTCGGTCCGAGACAGATCCTCTATGCTCTTGATGACTCTCTGGACTGCTTATGAACTCTTTTTACAGAAATATCCATCAATAGGGGGGATCACCTTGAATTCTGTTTATGCCTGCATATTCAAATTACTCTTTTAAAACCGACGCGCACTTCTCATGTCAATTTTGCTTGATAATCTCTCCACAGTTTGTACCTCAAGTGAGTAAATACGCACTTTGTTGCCTATTTAACCTTGAACAGATTTTGTTTGTAAGGTTTCAGCGTATCTTTGTTTATAAATTTCCAAACTGTGACTTCATTCCTTTTGAAAATATGGACTGGTGCATGCCCATTCAGAGTGGAATGAGGTTTGTAATTGTAATTTTCAACAAGGTTTTGTAGCACCTCACGAAACGTTTGATTCTTTGGGAAATAGTGGTACAACCTTCAATGTGCGCATGACACTTCTGCATAATTTAGTCTAATGTTTAGTCATGGAGGCGTCAATATTGTGTTTCTTTAAGAACATGTTTCATCTAACGTTGGATACATTCACTACTTTATTCAGAACGCAGCATGTGCTGTCTAAATTTGATTGTAAAGGGTTAAATGACAGTGCCATATGATATATTTATCAAGAACTCTACTCATATATACTTACAAAAGACCTCAAATGCAATCAGCATTGTCAAAATATATTTTGTTATGGTGCAGATGTCACGTTGTCGTCTGCAGTAAAGACTGAATAATGAGGCACACAGGTGCCAGATAAGACTCTAAAAGCGTTTCCATGGGTTGGACTTAACTGATCCATACCAGTGTGGTTTCTTTTAAGCAACGTTTAGCAGAAGTGAATTTACGAATATAATCACTTTTACAAGTTCTATGTGAATTATTTCATTGTAAGGAATTAGCAAGCTCCATTCTCAGTATTCTACCAAGGGATGCATAATGATATTCCAAGTGTGACGGTTTGGTACGTCATTGTATCCTGGAGAAAAAAAACAGGCTCGTTTATATTCAAGCACTTCGTATGCAAATGCGTTTCTTTAATAACTAATCCGATAGTTTGATAGTGCTTTCTTTTATCACTCAAATGTCTTGTCCAGTGCCTATAGTGGTTTTTTGAGCACTTTTCTTAAAACCTTATAAGATAATATATCAGCTTGCTAAGATAATATATCAGCTTGTTCTGAAAACTTAGATAACAAATAAAATTTGAAATATTTCATAAATATCTATATTTCACCGCTTTGAAAAGGATTTATGCCTAATATGCATAGACGATTTTTGCGTAGAGTTGTTCTGCAAAAACAAGACTTAGATTTTCCACAGTGGTGGATATTAAACGGTAGTTTCAAATTCTGAGCTCTATATGTAATGATTAATGTCCTAAATTTTGCCATCTTAAATTTCAAAGCTTTTAGTTGAGCAAGTGACTCATTTGTGTGCAAAGAAATAAATTTGTTTTGGTAACTTTTTCAAGTTCAGCCTCGACAATGTGCAAAGAAAATATTTCTAATACGCTTCACATTTCTAAATACCATAAGGTTAATGTTAGAAACATTAAGTGGTTACTCTTTCACTGCAAACCAACTGCAAACTTTTCAACTCAATTGACATTCAGTCACCAAATCGTTTACAATTATCACCAGACCAAGATATTTAAGTTCCACCCACAAAGATTAGCAAGTTTCAGAAGTCCAAAATGTTGATTATTCTATTTATGTTTATTATAAAAAGGTTTGGAGCAGCGAGAGAGCCCTAAAGATAGATTTCTCAACGGTATGGCCTTGAATATTGAATACTGGTCACCGTCCTGTGCTACATAGGGCAGCATTATGCTCAGCTGGTCAATTTGTGCCCAGTCTTCATATGTTGTGTTAGATATGTTGTGTTTCGTAATATTGTTCGTCTGTCTGTTCAGCCAGTTTGTCACCTAAACCATGTTCAGACATGCGAATAATGTACCTTAGCAAGCATTTTCTATGGGATTTGCTCATTTCATGTTGGTACAGTAGATAAAGATTTTTTCTGTCACCAAATCATTCTGCTGAGCTGACCTTAGTATGAGTATTTTTGCTAAATAATTTGCAAACGTAGGAAAAAAACTTCACCTAAAGACCGCCCATTGCCGTGTTGTTTCTACACGATGTGGAGTAGAACGTGTGAATACACTGTTTGTGCAGTAACGCTTTGAAAATATCGCTCAGATTTCGTATACGGTCATCAATAATGCTGGCATAGCTCCGAGCCATCTGTATCCAGTGTCTAATATCGCCTTCGAAAAAATTACCCCATAGGGTCATTTTCACATTATTATCTAGCCAATCATTGCGTTCCTAGCATTCTACGCCAGCTACGCCACGAATTTTATTTGCATTTGTGTCAGAATAACTACAAGTTTTCTGATCAGGCTGATTTGTAACATTATCCTTATTTCCACTCCCATATTCAACCGTTTTATGTTTAAAAAACTGAATCAGTTTTTTTCCTTCCTGAATTTCTTCATTTTTTTGTTTTTGAGTTTCATTTAATTTATTTTCTTGTTTTCATCTTTGCACTGATATTGTCAAAATTTTTGCTTGAAAATAAGCACAT
This sequence comes from Protula sp. h YS-2021, assembly GCA_949752745.1. Classification (NCBI taxonomy): domain Eukaryota; kingdom Metazoa; phylum Annelida; class Polychaeta; order Sabellida; family Serpulidae; genus Protula; species Protula sp. h YS-2021. The sequence continues at coordinate 15,435,233 of OX457032.1, forward strand.
AGTGCTCTTTTATTGCAGTTCAGATAAGGTAGCTTAGAATGTGCGATACTTGTGGCTGGTGAGTCATAAATAACCTTTGCCCTAGCACTGCTACGTGTGTGCATAACATACTTTTCACTGCTGACTGAAAATGAATAATCTGTAGTGCATCAGCGCCGGTTTTAACTGCTTTAGATCTAGTACAAAATATTGGCGTGTGAAGCTCGTAGGTCCTCCTACCCTCTCACAGCGTGCAAATCCTAGGCGCCAGCTTTGTATAGCCTATATGGAAATACTGCACCAATATCAGATTCTGCACAACTGGCCCGTTCTTTCTAGATAGAGTGGCCCATTGCCACTCATTGTGGTGGTTCAGTGGGATTTGAGTAGGGGTAGGGGTCTGTTTGCCATGGTCTGTTCTGTATAATATATCCAGAAAAGACAGTCTGTTCTGTATAGGGTTGGTATAAATGATAGAAAAAAACTGCAAACTGTGTGAATCTGACAATTTTTGCGGCAAGTGTGAAGTACTTAAAGTCTATGAGACAAAATAGAAGCACATTTACTGTTCAGACGTACATAGGACCTGTACCAAAAATGGAGTTGTGTTTTAAAAGGGCTTATGTTGACTTTATGATTGCTAAACTTGCTTGTCACGGAACTGCAGACTATCAGCTTTACCATTGAGACTCTTTTTGGGACGTTGTACCCCACACTCTCGATGTGACTGAACTACATACAACGTTTATTGAACATTGTTATCAGGCTGGAATAAAGGATGCAGAGGACTATGACTTTGATTCTGCACTCTACTTTGCCCGCACTGATGTAGGAGTGTACTCTCGAATGGTTGATTATTCAAGGGATTGCTGTAAAGATAAAACTGAAAGTACATCAAGTCAACAGTTCTACACAGATAAGGTAAGATTTAAAAAACCTTTTTAACATATTTTTTAACTTAGTCATTTGAATGTTTAAGACAGAGTTGTTTTAAAGTGAATAAAGAGAAAAATGATGGAAGACATGACAGAAATTTTAAAAGAAGCTATAGAAGCATGTTTTCCTACAAAGAAACAAAAGTCTAATGCAGTGCACATCGGTGGAAGAAAAGTCTTGGTGAACAACAGGACATTGTCAAACCTCCAAAAATGCAACCAGACAACATGGGAAATGTTTTATTATTTGATGGTAAAAAGGATGTTTTTTTTTCAAACCTGTTTCTAACAAGAATCAAAAAGTAAGGACATAGTTCAACTAGAGTGAAACGTTAGGTCAAAATGAGAAAGCAGTTTTTCATAACCGTCACGATATTGTTTCAGATATTGTTTCATGCAGAAATGGATATGAAGCAAAACGTATAGGTAAGGTAATAAAGCTATGTTCCTTGTGGCACACAGTGAAGATAAGCAAACTGCTTACATGTTTTATATGTAAAATTAAACCAGTGTGCATTATTTCGCATAAAGTTAAAACACTGTTAAGATAAGACCTTAGTTGAAGCAACTTATGATAAATGGTGGGGAGGTGGTGTCAAACAATTATCATCTCCATCATATCCTGGCAAGAATATAATGGGAAAGTTGCTAAAAAAGTTTAAAAAGCTAAAAAAAGCTCTGTTTACTCGGATATTTGCTTTAGAGCATATATATATATATCAAGAACGAATTATACTTGAAGGATAATCGAATGTTTGAAGAGGGTGAATGTTGAGGTTGTAATACACAGCATAATCTTTTAACTGCTACTCTGAATTGTAAATGTATTAGTTAGGATATTCATAGTTGCATATAAATGACAGTTTTCTTATGTGAATGGTTGGTTTCATTTCGAGTTAAGATGGTTACGTGGAAAGACTACTTAACCAATACTTACTCTCATAAATTATACAAACTGCTGAAACAAAACAAGCACTTTGTAGCATATTTCAAAATAAAAACTTGGCTACAAGACCAGGATGCTTTCAGTTTACGTCAACCAGTGAAATACAAATTTCAAAGACAACGCATCATTACCCGTGGTATTGATGATATGTGGGAAGTGGACATGGCAGATGTGACCAACATTGCAGAACACAATGAAGGAAATCACTTTCTACTGTTCCAAGAAGCAAAAAGAAGACCTAGAACACTGAGGTCAGATAATGGCACAGAATTTAAGAATAGATGGTTAAAGCAATTTCTAAAGAAAGAAGGTATTCATGCATATACTACCAAGAATGAGACTAAAGCTAACTTTATTGAAAGAGTCTTACGTACTCTCAAAGGAATGATGTATCGCCATTTTCTACATCGGCAAACGTATCGCTATACAGATGTCTTACAAGACTTAGTCTACAATTATAATCATAGACCTCATGGATACCATAGTTATGCACCGGTATAAATTACCAAGAAGATTGAATCCAAAGTGTGGAAACACATGTATATTGATAAATTGAAATCAACGGAAAAACCAAAACCCTTGAAGGTTAACATCGGTCTTCATGTTCGCATTTCACACATGAAATATGTATTGCAAAGAAATTCACATAAAGTGGGCACAAGAAGTGTTCATTGTCACACATCGTCGTAAGATGCAAGGAATATATTTGTGTCGTGTCAAAGACTTCTTCGATGAAAATATTGATGGTCATTTCTATGAAGAAGAATTACAATCTGCTACAAAAGACGTTCAATCCGTGTATAAAATTGAAAAAAATTTTGAAGACACGGAAAAACGAGGTGTGAAAGAATTACTTGTCAAGTGGTTACGTTGGCCAAAAAATTTAATAGTTGGGTAAAGGTATCTGATATTCAAGCGCGATGAAACATCCGTTGACATGTCTGGTTTCTGGACCAACAGGTAGTGGAAAATCATCTCTTGTGAAAGCGCTTATTGGACAAAAACCATTTCCTAAAAATATTTTATGGCTTTATGCTGCGGATCAGCCCTTGTACAAAGGCATGAAAGGAGTAACATTTCATCAAGGTATTCCAGAGGATATTGGAAAGCATTTCAATCCAAAACAGAATAACTCATTACTGATGATCTCATGATCAAATACCATAGTGATGAACGCAGGACCAGACTGTTTAGTGTTCGAAGTAGTCATAAAAATGTAAGATTATTTTCATTGTACACAATCTGTTTCGTCGAGGAAAGGAAATGCGTAATATTAGTTTAAACACACATTACATTATTCTCTTTGAAAATCCAAGAGATAGTCAACAGATCAGCACAATGGCTCGGCAAATGTATCCAAGAAAATCTCAGTTTCTCATTGAGGCATTTCAAGATGCTACAAGCAAACCTCATGGTTATTTATTTATTGTTTTAAAACCAAAGACAGAAGAGCAGTTACATATTTGCACAGGAATTCTACCAAGTGATACACATTACGTTTATATTAATAATATTATTAATATTATATTAAGAAGAATTACAAGAGTTTAGTATTGAACGCCACAAATTCGAATTCGAACAATTCGAACAAATCAACTATTTCTTCATTCATTAGCAGGTAGCATTGCGAAACGACGTAAATCCTTCTTGAAGCAAGCAACAAAAGATGAATTAGCCAGTTTGTTTGAAATATGTTTGACTTTATAGCATGGGCACTTACCATTGAAGCCACATAGGTATACAAAATTAAAACGTGAGCAACAAACTATTCGACAACTTGCTGATAAGAAAATTTTCCTCAAGCATAGAAATAAATTAATGAAACAGGTCATCAATCAGGTGGATTTATTGGAACAATGCAGGAATTGCACTTCCATTAGCAGGTCAACTGTTATTGAAAAAAATGAAGCATGCAATAAAAATGGTTCTTCTTGCTGAATCAGAATATAGAAAATTATTATCAAGTCAACCTTCTAATGATGGTATCAAAGCTAAAGTGAAAAAAATTAAAAAAGAAGCAAAATCTTGAAACTGCTACAGAAATGATACAACTTCTTGGCCGTCATTTACGAATAATTCAATCACAGCCACAAAAGTTTTCTGCAGTAGCTGCTACAGAAAAGTCAGAAAAATTAACATTTCTAAACCATTTTCAACCAATTTATCATGTGAAAGTAACACAACTTCTGGCAGAACTTAAGAAACATGTTACAAAATGGACAGATAATAATGAGCTTGCGTTGAAACTGGAAATGAAATTAAAAATTCCAACATCATTGATTTCCTAACAGAAGCATTGGTTGTTACAAAATTGACTTCTTTTATCAATATCTTTTATCTTTTATCAATCAAACGGCAAGAACACGGCGTTGGAATCAGTTGATTCAGAAAATTGTAGATGCTAATATTCCAAAAACTGTTTTAAGCATTTTCCAGAAGGATGGGAATATTTTTTAACATGGCTTAAAGAGTTATGTTGTTGCCAAGAAAATGAAAATAAAACTAAAACTCATATTCCTGTAAAAATAAGGTGTCCAACTGCTTGTTGTGAAGGAGAAGTGATAGACAGCAACACTGTGGACCATGCACGCAGTGTGAACGGTGCGCGCCATGCACAAAGTAATGTATATACGCATCAAGTCCATCAACACACATATACTATTTAGTCATCATGGAGTCAACAAGTTTTTACATTACTTTGTCCAGTAATGCCAACATGAACTATTAACCACTAATAAAGCCTCTAATTATCAACTTCGTTTGCCTCGTACATTATATTTGAAAGGAAAATATGAAGTGGCCTTAGCTGAAATTCAGTATGCACATACATGGACGACAGTGAGAAAAGGATTGGATTATCCTATTCACCAACGACAACAACCACTTGTAGATGCCGTCTATGGACCAGTCACCATTCCTTATGGCTGCTATAGATCCATATCTGAAATATGTACTGCAGTGAATGAAGAAGTGGGCAATGCTATTGCAACTGAACTTAAACAACCTATCGAATAAAGTATGACATGTTTTTCTTTTTGTGAATTATAACTTTGAAGTTTAATTTTCCGCTGGATTAGCTGAGACTTTAGGATTTACGCCAGATAAATAGTATACTGAAACGTATATATCTGAACATAAAGCAGATATGAAATAGGGATTTTATGCATTTTATGTGTGCTGCAGTATTTACGAGCCACAAGTTGTCGGAGATCATTATGTTCCTTCACTACGTTCTGTTCCCATTCAAGGTCATGATGGTGATATTATTATGAAAACTTATGGAGAACCTCATTACGTACCTGGTTACTCATCAAAATTTGATCCGATAGAAATCAATATTAAGGATGACACAGGTCATAATGTAACATTTCAAACTGGAAAAGTGATATGTAAACTTCATTTTTGACAACAAAAAAAAACAATATAAAAGCATATAGACATGATCCATCAGCAAACCGCAACAATTTTCCTTCATCAAGTGGGTGGAGATTTACCAGGATTTAAAGATGTTTGTACACAATATGGATATGGTATTGGTTCGTTCTTTCTTCTCATTAAGACAGGGGATAAAAATGTTGCACCACATCCCAGGAAGGCTGCCAAGAATGTGGCTTAAGATGTGACTGGTCGTGTAGCTCATGAAGTTGTGAGTGCTATTGATAAACGAAGTATACCAAAGAAAGTTGTTAGAAGACGAAAGATAGGCAAATGAACAATATCAAAAGATATATTTCGGAAATAAAAATGTCACTCATACATGATCATTCGTGTAAATGCAGCCTTTCTCCATTAGAATTTTTTGTACACCAACGCAAACTGCTGTTGAAAAAAGTTGTAGACTATCAACCACTCACTGCCACCAAAGATGGTGCGCCAGTAGACTTTTATATTCCCGCTAGTACAGAGGAATATCTAGATTTGAAAAATAGTCGACTTCTTGTTGAATGTAGCATTGTCAAGAAAAATGACACAGCTTGTAGTGCAGATGACCTGGTGGGACCAGTCAATGGTATGTTTAATGGTTTATGGTTTAATATCGAATTATTTCTGAATGATCGGCTGATTCAACATAGCAACAACACTCATGGCTATACCAGCATAATTTCCCACCTCATCCATGATTCGGAAGAAAGTCTGAATTCTGAGCGCTCCATGCATCTCATGTGTAAGGATACTGCTACAGCGATGAATTCTCATTCGGTGAAAACTTTCAACCATGAAAACTTTAAAAACGGATTACATATAGATGCTAGCGGCAATGTTGTAGCTGAAGCAGGAAACAATGGCTTACAGCTCCGTTCTTTACATACTTGCCAAAGTCGTGGCGGCTCAAGAATTCATCTGTTTGAGCAAGATCGTTATCTTCCCAATGGCGTAAGCATTAGATTGCGTTTACTAGGCAGAAAGACGAATATCTATTACTATCTGAGAATAATGTCTATAAGACAGACCTGAAAGATGTGTTTCTGACCGTACGCAAAGTGCGAGCCAGTCCAGGGATTCAGCTAGGCCATACAGTTGCATTAATGAAAACTCCTACCAAGTTCCCTATTACCAGGAAAAATGCAAAATTTTAGCCATTTCCGCCGGATTCTAATCCTTTGTGAAAGGTAACATCTTTTTGGGTCAATTACCAAAAACGTATTGTCATTGCAATGATTCATAACGGAGCCCTTGCTGAAACACTGACAAGAAGTCCATACAATTTTAAACATTTTAACATTAACTACATGCAACTTTACACTGGTAGTGAACCAGTACTATCCAAACCTCTCAAGCTTAACATTGATAATGGAAAATATCTTGACACTTTTGAAGTTCTTTACAAATCTTTTGCTACACTGAATGGTGAGAAAGGCTCCATCATCAAAGGGGAAGATTGGTCTAGAGGTTATGCTTTATTTTCTTTCGAGTTAACACCCGATCATGATGGTGATGATCATTATGCTCTTATCGAGCATAGAAACCTGAGACTTATATTTTATGGAGTATTTTCTATGAATCAATGAATCTATGAATCAACTACTAGCATTACAGCAAGGGGCCTATGTCATCAACACCGATGATCATGACGAGCCTGCTGAACATTGGGTTGCCGTGTACTTTGATAAAGTTGTGGAATATTTTGACTCTTATGGACTTGCAGCTGTATGTGAACGCTAAGAAGAATTTCTAAATAATGAGTATGTGAATAATTCAGTAACATTACAGCAACCCATTTTCAATGCGTGTATTTTCTATTGTATATATTACATACTGCATGGAGCTCGAGATTATAGCATGTTCAACATTATCAATATACTAAAAAGAAGTGATGGACATGTTGTAGTCAAAGACTTTATCTATATACATTATAAACGATTGTTCTATTAAACTTGCTTTTAGTTAAGTTTTTTTATTTGTAGTTTTTTTAGTGATATATTTATCTAAATGTATATGTGTAAATGTTACTGCTGTACCTGATCATATCAATCTAGTCACACTGGGGTCAGGTGTTAATTCACCCGTAAGCCCCCCTCTTTTCATTCTTAATGAGGGGTCCCTGGCGACATATCAATTCACCCGTGAATCCCCTTTTCATTCTTAATGAGGGGTCCCTGGCAAGGTGGTAACTATATGTATGATATATACCATGTATCCTTTATCATATTAGTGAAATAAAAAGTATTTTGATCTTTGTAATCATATATAGTTCTATATTTGTATGATTGTTTTTTTGTTTGGTTTTTTTTTATTTCATTAAATAAATGTTGAAACTGTATACCATCACGTTCAAAGACTCTCACATTAAGATGTTCTGACACTTGTAGAAGAAATCCTGGCATTGGTAAGGATTCAAAGTAATCCTTCACCAAGGCTCGATCTTAAGGAGATAGGATAATGTAAGTTCCACAATAAGAGTATCGTCAGTTCACCCAAGTAATCCAGAGAGAGTTGCACGCTTGAGTTCATTATGATAAACAGTTACTGTTTTTGCTGAATGTTGCAACATTTATACGCATCAATCTGCTGAAGTATCTCATCCACTAGATTCATCTCCTCTTTCAGCATTTGCCATTCTTTCAAGGGTAGTAAAATTCCATTTTTGGTAGAATGTAACTTTCCAGTAGCGCTATCTGTGATATATTCACGAAAGTTGATCAAGACTTGTTGTTGATATTTGGCTACTTTCACATATTTATTTCCATGAATGGGTATTATAATTGGCACATCATCTGGGGACATCTTCTTTTTTCAAGAATTGTAAGTTTTTCTTCAGTCTTCTTACTCTTTTGCACTTATCATCTGGTTCAAGTGTCAGTTTTTAGGCTTTGGAGCGTTTTTACGATTACCATTAGGTTTACGCTTCACACCTTCTATCTTTGACTTTTCCATTTTAGAGTCATCAGTCATCCTTTCAGATGTAACTTCAGATGTGACTTCAGACATGTTCACTCTTAACTATAAAATGTAAAAAATGATTGTCATATCTAAAAGTCTATGAAGTCAGTTTATAATGACCATGAGCTAACGTAGTATAACGGTCACTCAACACATAGCACTTATCAGCAAATGAGGATAGAGCATTCTTCACAATCTTCCTTTAAGAACTGTCCTTGCATTGGGCATGTTTTATTCGCCTCTGGCAAGCGCGCGTAATGCTCTTAGCTGTACCCTTTTCAATTCCACCATTATACTGCAAGCTATACATCTCCGGTCCCACAAACTCCTCCACCGGAACCCCTGTCATTTCATCCTTCATTTTTCCTACCATTTTCTTGTTTGCATTGGAATGTAGGAAATGCTCCTTTGGGTAATCGCCGGTATCAAAAGAGTGAGCATCCTCTTGCATCTCTTTGTAAATGTTGTTTGTAGGGATGTCATAGCACAAGCTATCTGTATCACTGAAGAGTAGTTTTGCCTCTAAATACTTTTTTCATGTAAATTATAATTGAAAATAGAACATGAGTGTCTTGCTAAGTTTCAGAGCAGTGAACCCAACCTAATTGGGTTTGTTCAACACTACATTTGGTTTAAAGCTGTGCACGGCTGTTAAGTCTTCATTGAAAATTTTGAATTTGTAAAGCGTTGGCAGCAAACTTCGGTAATGTACCACATACTTTTCCTTGTTGTGTAGATTGGGAATCAACTTTTCAGTAGGTTTCCCCGTCATTCCCAACTGTTTTCTCAAGTTCTTACTGTACTCCGACAATTCACTGATTCGAATAGTTTTTTTTTCTCAGGATCCAGTGGATAGTCATTATGCAGATCATGGATTTCATGAGGGTATTCAAAATCCATCTCTTAAATGTATCATGTTTCAGCATCTTCACTCACTTTGATAAAGTCTAGAGACTCTGGATCCTCCACACTTGCAAACCCACATTCAGGCATACTCTGTGACATCGCCCAATCATAGAGATTGTTGGCATCCAAGTACATGATGCAATTGGAAGGTTTGGTTGGATCATAGTCTGGAACATAAGGGTTTTTGGCTTTCGCATACTTGTGTGTAATGGCTGAAATACCTCCTCGCATACCTTGCTCCACCATTTGATATATGTCAATATCATCAATCAATCATCTCGACTGATGTAGATGGGTACCACAGCCTCATCTTCCGAGACAGTGATGCACATGTTATTCACCTTTTCAAATTTAGGAATTTGATGGATTGGTGTTGGAAATGTCATACCTTCTGCGTTCAGCTCATATTCAAACGGTCGGTACCTATATGCTAAATTTGCATTTTTATGCATCGGGTGTTGATGAGCTAATGCTGACCATAAGAAGCACTTGTTACCTGTGTTCTTTATGTTAATGCCACCTCTGAAATGCTTTATTCTCTTTGGCAACTCAATGTAGCTGAAGGCTTGCAAAGAGTCCGATGAAGCAGTATGGACTTCAATCTGAAGAATTTTATCAAGCACCCATCCAGAGCCTTGACGTTCATGTTCATCAAACTTGCTCGTCAATGACCCTTTGATGAAGCGCTTTAAATGTCTGAGTGCTGATATAACTGGTATCCATACGTTCAGTCAACTGCCCTCCTTCATTGATTGTAATTTTCATCAACCGAGCTTTAATGTTGATGTATGATTTCATACCATTGTGTAATTTATTTGTTAAATGTTGTTTTATACGATTTTCCTGCTGTCGCATTTCTTGTAACAAGTCAGAGTCATTCACAGGTTGTAAAATTTCTTCTTGTGCGTGTCTACCAAGACTTGTTCTTCTACCTCTGCCAACTTGTACTGCATTTGTTTTTTTTTGCAGGAAAATATGATTCATCATTTCTTCTTTTTGTACGTTTGTTACACGTATGACTTACATTCTCATCAAAGACATCATAGCAAACATAGCAAACCCTGAATCCATATCTGTTGTGCTATTGAATGATGCGACTAGATTTATGTTGAAACCTTTATTTACATCTGAGCCATTCTGGTTATTACGTCACATGGTCACATGACCAGATAGAACATATTCAGTAAACAATACCCAAGGGTATTGATAGTTGTAACACTATCAATAATATTACATCTCCTTTTCTTAAACAAAAAAACATTAGATACTGCTTTACTGAAACAATACACGACTTTATTTCATGCGAAGAATACTTACTAAACTTTCAAAACTTTTTAAGCATTTTACTGGTTTTCAATTTTATTTGAAGAGCGATAAATGAGTACAAAATGACTAATTGTTGCTGATTGTTTACTTCTTGCGAAGCAACATTAACATTAAAGTACCTTTCTGTTAAAAGATAAAAAAAGAAACATAATAGTAGAAAGAACATTAAGAAGCATAAGCATGGGAAAATACTTTACTCAATTCTGACTCATCTCTCTTTTTTTTACTTCCGGTGTCGGTTGTGTGATGAGTCTATAAAGTGGGCGACAATAGCTATAACAATATATACAATATGAACTAACTTGTTTTAAAACACTAAATTAGTAAAAAAAAAAAAATAAACAAAATACCTATATGCGAACTGGATATCAATCACTGACTAAGAGAATTATTTACGCAAGCGATTAATATCCAACTGTATTTTCCAGAGTCCATTCGATAATTCAAAATTTTTTTACCAGTTCAACTTATTGGATCTCTTCGTTGTCCTTCCTGACCTCGCAGTGAACGATGTTTTCTCTCCGTTATCTTTGGTACCAGTATTAGGTGCAATGTTTTTCTTGTCCAACCGGTTTTTAATGTCTTCGTTTTGACTAACCTGAGGACTATCTGAGCTCTTACACGGGCTTGTCTGATTTTGCGCTTTCTCAAGTTTTTTCACTGTTTTGGTTGGGAAGAGGAAGCGCAATAAATGCGTTTCGATTTCTACGAAGGGTGTCTCTAAGTGGAGATGGGCAACTGACTTTTACCTTATAAGATCTTTGATTCTCTGGAAGCTGTTCTGAGATTACCCCCTCCTTTCTGTTATCTCTAATACGTACTGGTTGACCTGGAACGAGCTGTGAGAGGGGTTTAGCATTGTGTTTTCTGTCATGATAGAATTTCATATTCTGCTTGTAAACTTCTTCTTTTCTGCGCATGTCAGCAGGTGTGGGGCTGCTGGTAATGTTGTTCTCAGCCGTCTGCCGAATAAAAGTTCAGCATGGCTATATCCGTTATGGATGGGAGTTGGCCTATAATTGAGAAGTGCTATGTACGGATCGTTATTTTTCTTCATGAGGTTTTTATTGCTATTTCTGCACACCCATTTCCACTCGTGTGAGTTGGCGAAAGTGTTAAATGGAGAAAATTGTACTCCATACTGAATTTTTCGCCATTGCACTGTTTTGTAGTTGTCCTCCATTGTCGGAAATTAAAATTTCCGGGATTTCATGTCTGAAAAAATTGATTTGAGGTGATTTATTATAGCACCTGCATTTTGGCCATCTTTAAGTGGAGCAATTTCCAAATACCTGGAATAGTAATCTACCACTTCTAAGTAGGTCTTACCTCGAAGTTCACATAAATCGCAAGCTACCTTCTGCAAAGGTCTGCCCGGAAGTGGGGTTGGTTCCAATGGCTCCGCAGTTTTAGGCTGCTGCCTAATACAGGTCAGGCAATTTTTGACCACGTCTTCAATCTGTTTTGATTGTCCAATCCACCAAACTGAAGTTCTTGCTCTTTCTCGGCATTTAGTATGGCCAAGATGGCCTTAGTGTATACGATCTAAAATTTCAAGACGTATTGAGTACGGAATAACAATTCTGCTGTCCTTCAATAAGAGGCCATCTTAAATGGAGTACTCCGCAGGAAACTTTTTTTGTTTTTAATTTATTTATTTATTTATTTATTTTACAAATAAACCAGGTAAACGCACACAAATATCTCTGGACAACAGAAAACGCCACATAATGAGCACCACAGCACTTACTCTTACCCAAATATACTACAGTCTCATTTATGCCATCATTTACAGACAATCACAAACCACATAAAACATTTAAAACGTCAGTCACAACATTTCCTCAAGTTTGAGTTAAGAAGCTTTTACTTTCAGGATTCAACACCGTTTTGTTCTAAATTTTCGCTTTGCCCAACTAGTTGCGGAAATTGGCGGTATTTGATACTGAAATTTGCATCAGACAAAAGCCTGCGATCTACGACTATTCTTTTAAGTATAGCAAAAAGCATAACATCAACTGATAAATATTTTTATATGTTCTGATATAAAAAACATATTAACATATTTTTTAGTAAGTAATAACATCATATTCATGGCGGTATCTGTAGCTCCAAACAAAAATTCTGTTTTAGTAATATTTTCCAAAAGCAGATTTCTGGGATCTATACATTTAAATAACTTTTCGAGCCACATTTTCGTTACTTGGCATTCAATAAGTGCATGCACTATTGTATCAGGAGTATTCGAATTACAGAATTACAGAAGTTACAGAAGTTCACTGTCTTTGATTTTCCATTTTTGTAGATTACTTCCAGTGTTTGCAATATTATGGACAATTTTAAACTGAAGGGCTAATATCTTAGGCTCTTTGATGGCTTTTCTACACAACGGTAGACTACCATAAATTGCGCCCTCATCTAAGCCTTCTTCTAATGACCACATTCTTAATGAAGCAGGTGCTTGAGTGATATTCTTTAAAAATTCATCGTAGAATGTCCTACTTTTGGCTTTAGAAATATCAATCAATTTTCCGCTTATTAGTTTAAAGATTTTGCTTTCAAAATTAACGACTGGCCTGGGAGTACCTATTACCTCAGATTTTAATCCGCTATTTTTAATAGCACTTATTACCCCTAAGTACCTCAAAAAGTTTGTCTTGACATGGTAGCGTTCTACAATTTCGGCATATGAAAGAAAACTACCACTTCTTTTACATAGGTCATGAATAAAAACTATTCCCTTCTTCCACCATTCTTTAAAAAATAGGCTTTTCCCTCCCGCTAATATTCTACAATTGTTCCATATTATCTTAGCACAATCATTGAATATAAAAATCTCTTTTGCAAAATTTAACATTCGCTTATAAAACATAGGAATATATGGTAATTTCGAAGTATCGTAGTCACATCTTAATAAAAGATTTAATCCACCAATAGGAGTAAAATATTGTTGCGCATACTGGTTCCAACTATTACCTTCTACTATCCGCCATAGCCACTGAAATCGTAAAGCCTTTAGTTGGCACCCAACATCAATGCTTCTTAGACCCCCTTTGTCAAAATTGGCTATTGCCGCAGTATGCTTAACTTTCGGGGGTTTGTAATTCCAAACAAAGCAGTTTATCTCCTGTTGTATTTTTGTTTCAAAGCTATGTTCGATTTCAGTTATTGACATAGAATAGATAAGGTTAGAGATGCCGAAAGTTTTAGAGATATATATTTTCCCCAAAATACTGATGTCCCTTTGGCACCAAATTTTAAAAATTTGGACCATTTTATCAAGTTTCTGTCTGAAATTAATATAATGCTTATCTTTGTCGCCTCTGCCAATTTGAATGCCAAGCATATTAAAAGAATCTCTTTTAACTGGCATATTAAGGATATAAAAATCTTTGTATTTCCAGGGACCCAAAAAAACCAGAATAGACTTGTCCGTGTTCAATTTTAAACCGGACAATTCTGAGAAACCCCGCAGTGTTTCAATTAAAGTATATACATACGGAATAGTTTTGAGCAAACACGTGCAATCGTCTGAAAATTGTTTTAACTTATTTACATCTTTAGCAATTTTTATCCCTTCAATTTCTGTGTTGTTTCTGGTTTTATCCCCCATTATATCCGCACAAAGAATAAACAGCAAACCCGATAGACCGCACCCGCTTAACTCCTCTGCTAAGATTGAACCATTTAGATGCGAACCCGTTATTGATTACGCAGCTGTAAATATCAGTGTAACAAACTTTGACTAGTGAAATAAGATCTGGGCCATAGTTAAATTCCCTCAAAACTGAAAACATGAAAGGCCATTCAATAGAATCAAATGCCTTTTCAAAATCGAGCTGAATTAATATACCGGGTTCTTCTACACGATCACAATGTTCTATAAGGTCTTCAATGAAACGCACACTTTCACCAACAAACCTATATTTGAAGAAGCCACTCTGACCAGGGTGTATGATAAATGATATTACTTTTTCAAGTCTCCTGGCAAGGGATTTTGTGAGAATCTTATAGTTAGTGTTTAGTAAACTAACAGGTCTCCAATTCTTTATTTTTGTAAAATCTTTACCTTTCTTTTCAAGTAAAGTTAGAACTCCTCTACATTGTGACATTGATAAAATTCCACTTCGTCTGGAAAAAATTGAAACATTCTACCAATTTGAGAACAATGGAAGTCCAGAATTCTTTATAAAACTCAGCAGGTATGCCATCACATCCCGGCGATTTATTTGATTTAAAACATTTTAAAGCTTCCAAACACTCATTTACAGTTAGTTCGCCTTCACAAGCTAGTTTTTGATCTTCTGTTAAATGTCTGTCCGTTGCTACGTTTTGATTAATGAACTCAAGGTTATTTTCTTCTTTAAGACTTGAAGAGTAAAGGCTTTCATAAAACTCTTCCAGAAGTTGAAGCTGAAACTGCATATAAGGGAGTAAAATAGTTGGAACTTGACTTTTATCAGGCCAACCTTTCTGGGTGTACAACATAATTCTTGTGCACACTTCATCTTCATGTTGAAGTTCGCGAATTGTTCTAACTTTCTTTCAATGATGGGAAGAACTTCAATTACCTACTTAACAAATGCTTCCGTTTCCTCAGCTAAATACGTTTTGTCTTGTTCTGTTGTGGACAATGGAGCACGACTAAGGGTATCCGGAGTGTACATTCCCATACCTGGTAAATGTTGTATGTTGAATCTGAACCGCGTGAGCCTGATTTTGAATCAATTTATCCTAGGGGGTATTTCGTCGAGCCTCTTTTCGGCAATTATAGGCACCAACGGCTTATGGTCAGTGACTAACGGGAAATCTAAGCTTAACACATACTCAGCAAATTTTTCACAACCCCAGGTCAAGGCCAAAGCCTCTTTTTCAATTTGTGCATACCGTCGCTCACAGTCTGTTAGACTTCTACTCGCGTATGAGACAGGTCTAAATTCACCTGTAGTAGTAGCAGAAGAACTGCACCTAGCCCAAATGATGAACTGTCAGCCATGATTCTTGTTTCGTGTTTGACACTGTATGTCTTCAGAGTGTTTGGAGAACTGAGTTCTTCTTCGATTTTCTCCAGAGGTATTTGTTGTTGTTTACCCCATGACCAATCATTTTCCTTTTTGAGGAGTTCACGCAATGACTGTGTCATGTTGGCGAGATCTGGGATAAACTTACCCAACTGGTTTGCCTTTCCTAAAAAACGACGTAACTCGTTGGAGAACTGAGTTCTTCTTCGATTTTCTCCAGAGGTATTTGTTGTTGTTTACCCCATGACCAATCATTTTCCTTTTTGAGGAGTTCACGCAATGACTGTGTCATGTTGGCGAGATCTGGGATAAACTTACCCAACTGGTTTGCCATTCCTAAAAAACGACGGAACTCTCTTATATTTGTGGGTGCAGGCATGTGTGTGATAGCCTTTATCTTGCTGTCATCTGGCAAAATACCACTGGGACCAATTTTATGCCCTACAAAACTTACCTCTCTGTTGAGAAATTCATACTTGCTTGGGTTTAGAGTGATTCCGGTATTTTGTAACTTCTCTAAAACCGGAAATAGGGCTTGTTTGTGTGACACAATGTCTTTGTTGTCCACCAATATATCGTCAATTTGAATAATGACATGCTTTTGTTGTTCCACAATATCGTGTATAACCTCCTGGAATACCTCTGACCCACTCGAAATACCAAATGAAAGGCATAAAAAGCAATATCTTCCAAATGGTGTGATGAATTTAGTCAACCCCTGCGATTCCTCAGCAAGTTTGACCTGATAAAAGGAGCTATTTGCGTCAAGTTTTGTGAATATTTTTGCGTCCTGTAACTTAGCGAGTGTTGATTCGACTGTGGGAAGTTGCTATCTGGGACGTCATACGTACTTGTTTAATTGAATTACATCGACGCAAATGCGTACTTCTCCCGTTTTTGGTTTTGGAACCACCACCATCCCAGCGCACCAGGGTGAAGTCTCGTTTGGTTCGAGACGTCGAATTACCCCTTGCTGTACCATGTCATCTAATGCTGTTTTAACCTTGGGAAACAATGGATGAGCAACCCATCTTGATGTATTTATTGCAAATGGCTGCCCATCCGGTTCGATTAGTTTTTTGTACTCGAAATCTTTTATTAGCCCTAATCCTGAAAATAATTTTGGGAACTTTTTCAGCATATTTTGTTTAAAATCGGATGAAGTTATTGTACTCGCAATGCTGACAAGTTGCAATATACTGATTACAGATTTGCCCAGTAATGGTGTGGCCAAATTTTTGACGACATAAAAATTTTCTGAACAAGCCTTGCTTGATTTAGTGACACATCGCGCATTGAACCGACCAAGTACTTTTAAGGGCTCAGAATGTGCACCTATCAGAACCTTTTCTTTGGGTTCCAGTGGAACCTGTTTAGCTACTCGATTGTATAAATCAAAACTGATTACCGATACATCTGCTCCGGTGTCTATTTTGAACAAAACCGGATGTTGATTTACCGTTACATCTAGCATAAACTTATCGTCGTCATTGTCCTTGATATGAACAGCCCCTAAGAACTGCTCTCCACTGTCCTGTACACGGAATGGAACTGGGTCGATGTCCTGAAAGTGGTCTTCATCCCTCACTTCGTGAATGCGTTTCTGTTGCTTGGTTCTGCAGACTACCGCCCAGTGCCCCTTTTTCTTGCAGAAGCTGCACGTAGAATATTTCGCGGCGCAATCTTGTTTGGAATGTTTGTTTTTATCACACCAGTTGATGTTGTTGTTGTTGATGACGTCTTGGCGCTGCACGCGATTGGTGATTGGTTCTTACTGGTTTTTGTATCTTTGAGTCCCTGTGGAATGGTTGTTTGCGCACCATATTGGCTTGAGCGTGATTGAATGTGTTTAAGTGCGCAGACTATCTTAGGACGGCTTCCCGTGTTCGTGCCTTGTCTAAAGCGTCTTGAAGTTTCAGATTTTTCTCACTCTGCAACTGTTCCGATAACTTTTTGTCTCTGATCCCAGCAACAATGCGATCACGTAACAGTTCCTTTATATGGCGCCATAATTACACTTTTCAATCTGGATCCACAAGTCTTTTATGAAGTTGTCTACCGATTCATCAATGCCTTGACAACGATTACTAAATTTGACACGTTCAAACACCAGGTTTTTCTTCCCACTGAAGTGAGATTCAAATCTGTTTTTCACTGTCTGGCACGATTTCATCTCATCACTGGATAACTGAAAACTGGTTAAAATGTCTTCCGCTTCGATACCCATGCAGTACACTAGGGTGTTTACTTTTTCTTCATCATCAGTTATTTTGGCTGGTTTCTTGAAATCGAACATTTGAATTGCGTTTGTTGCCATTTCTTCTGTTTGTGGTGTTGAGTGCACAAAATTTGCAAGTGAGCTGAATCACTGGTCCTACATATCTCTTTCAGCGTGGTCACCGCCTCCACTATGTTGTGTTATTGAATTGTGCGACTATATTTATGTTGAAACCTTTATTTACATCTGAGCCATTCTGGTTATTACGTCATATAGTCACATGTCCAGATAGAACATATTCAGTAAACAATATCCAAGAGTGGATAGTTGTAACACTATCAATAATATTACAATATCCTCTAAGATAAGCCACCTTTGGTTCACAAAAGCGTTTCCGCAGTTCAAAGCTAGGCCACACTGTGTTGGAAAGTAAGTTAATCACATCTCATCCCCATGCTCTTCACGGCCTTGTTACCAACAACGTCTAGAAGGCAAATGCGTTTCTACTTCACTTCACAGCCTTTAAATAGTTCACAGCTTCCTCTAAATAAGAGACGATCAAGGATCATGAGCTGCATTTGATGTAGAAATCTCAGTAAATGATGCTCTTTTGAAGTTGTCTTATACTCTTGTGAATGTCTCAACCTAACAACACTTCCTTATATACTATATAGCTGGAACGGTGGGGTGGTCGGCGACAATTTCAGGTTTGAAGGGAGTGAATATCATCAACATGAATAAGAAAAAGTCTTTTTGAATACTTTGCTGAAAACATGGTTAAAATCAACCTAACAGTTTTAAAGTTCTGCTCGTTTTATTATTTTTTTTAGTAAATGCCGTCATTAATAAAAAACTTAAAGTCTTATTGAATACTTCGCTGAAAACATGGTTAAAATAGGTCCAGTAGTTTTAAAGTAATGCGCTGTTAATAATCTCCCTTACATCATAACCATCTATGACGTCCTCGATTACGTTGGGAGGGATGGGCGATAATACCAGGTTTGAGGGGAGTCGAGCGATAATAACAGGTTTGAGGGGGTCGGACGATGATAATAGGTTTTAGAGGATTCAGAGGATAATAACAGGTTTAAAACGTTACAGCTGTCATGTGACTAAACATGAAATGCTGACAGTTAGTTATATTGGCACATGTCTTGTATCTGCATCCGCCCACGCTGTTTACACAGTTCAAAGATGGTCAGTTCAACAAACATAAAGTCTATATAGATCAAATTGAAAATATTATCCATATTTCACAAAGATAAAGTCTTGCTGAACGTTTTAGTGAAAGAATGGTTCAAATCGGTCAAGCAGTTTTAAAGTTATGCGCTGTTGAATTTGTTATGCCATATGGTAAAATATTTTCCCACGGGGGGGGGGGGAAACAAAAATGTTCAGAATTATCTTAAACGTCTAAATATGCAAAATCACAAAATTTCCCACCGAGAGGGGGGGGGGGGGGGGGGTGGTCCACACATACCATGACATACCATAATGTAATGTGTTCCAAAAATAAGTTTTCTAAAGATTCACACACAACTTTGCTGCCGAGGGGGGGATCCAAAAACATCTAAATAATGAAAAAAATCACAAATTTTCCCACCGAGAGGGGGGGGGGGTCTAATCACTATGTCCTGGTGGGGGGTCTGACACACTGTGTCCTGGGTGCTGGAGGAGGGTTGGTCTAGAACCTCCATTTCTTAACAACTAGTATCCACAACAGTGATTAAAAACAACATAGTATTCATCCTTTTTTTCACAATGAAACTCTATAATTTTTTAGATCACTTACACAGTATCCACAACAACGACAGCAAAAACAAAAATGTTTTTAATGCATAACACCTAAATGCTCTTTTATTACGAAACCCTATGATGAAACGCTATGACGTTTTTTAGAGAGCGCACAAACTGTCCTTGCACGGGCACACATTGTCCATACATAACGACATACATGGGTGCAAGCTGACTCAGAGTTTTTTATGACGATGGGGGGGGGGGGGCACATCATTACGTCACTTCTGGTCAGTCTACATGTTTTTTCTATCATTTATACCAACCCTATACAGAACAGATATATTATACAGAACAGACCATGGAAAACAGACCCCTATCCCCTACTGATTTGTCAAGCGTACTAAAATTCTTTACCTTAGAATTGTTTACCTCTCGGGCATCTCGAGTAAGTTCCTGACTTTGTGTTAGTTAAGTGAATTGCTTTGCTGAATATGTTTGTTTTAAATTGAAATATCCTTATTTTGACTGGTCGGAGAATGCTAAGACCCTATTTCTTATGTGGTTTCGTTTGGAGCGATTGAACACAGACAACAGCATTTTCGGAGGTCAGCTGTTTTATAACAACGCGGATACGCGGGGTCCTAGTGTTTCTTTCATGATAGTTTTGTCAATCATTATCCAAAAAATCCTATTTCCTGTTTCTTTCACATTTGTTTACCATATTAATTAATAACAAAAACACGTGGTTTTCTATTTTTAGATCATCACACGTGTTTCACACATGTTTCCTTTTTGTGTTTGTTTTGATTTTTATGATAAAATCTTTCGGCAAATCATTTCACATCATTGGCGAAAATAGGGATGTCACGAAGGTGAAGGACTTTTGCTTTTTTCGTTGTTATAAAACAGCTGACCTCTGAGGAGTCCAACAATGGTTTTCTTTTAACAATAATATGAAAATTATTCAATGAGACAAGATGAAATGTAAATTTGTTGTTTATTATCATTTCTATTTGCATGGCAACAACTCTTATTCCGTACAGACGTCAAACACGAGCGATACCTTATCTCTCCTATTGCTGTGAAATATGGGCAAATACACCCAAAACAAAATGACAACTATTATTTATATCGCGCTTAATGTTTGTGTCGTGTCTTTACCGGTATAACTGTATATTAGTACCTCATGTGTGTTTGTGATTGGTATGTTCGTGCTGTAGTATAAAATTTTAAACTTCCAACTACGCCTTTCTGTTTTCCAAACATTTACTCGAAATCATTCAAAAATTATGTTTGGACATAGATGCATGATTTACTATGGTACTGCAACTGTATTTTTTGAAAATAGAACAGAAAAGATACCAATCACTCAATAAATGACTCCCCAGTCTGTTTCTTTCAGAATGATATGTGTTCAAAACAAAGTGCTATCAATCAGAGTGACGTCATGTTCACGTGATCAAAACACGGTCCCTTGTTTACGATTTTTATTGCCTGAAAGAAACACTAGGTTATAGAAAAGAATTTGTGCAGCAAAATGTTAAGAAATATTATGAATCCAGTAAGTTTAAACAATATTCACACATGTCATTGATTCAGTAGCTAGAATTAGATTTTCTTATCAAACATATATCTAAAAAATCAAAGAGATGATTGATTGTTCATTTTATCGCTCACTTTCCCATGCTTTATCTTTTGTCGGTCGAATCAGTTACTCGTATATGAAAAAGGCCTATAAACAAGGCGCTTACGTACGGTACAATAATAAAAGTCTCTAACAAGTGATAGGTTTATTTTAACATTTTGTTGGCAAATATGCAGTATAGACGTTATAGAACAAGCTTAAAGCCAGTTCACGGTTTCAAGGACTCGTGCTCAGTAGAAGAAGTTACGAGTAGCAGGATTCCATGAGCGGCTTCGTACTTGGACTTTTTCCTGAAAGTTTTTGCCTTTCGATTGAATTCAGGTGGGATAAATATATAAAGAAATCATAGAATAAAACTGGCAAAATACACGAAATTGCTTGTTGCCAGACACAAGTTGTCGTTAAGCGAATAAAATGCGCAAGAATTTTTAATTTCGATTGCGAGGGAACCGGTTGAAAGTGAAAGAAATGATAGTAAAATATAAAAGAAATATATGAAAAACAGCTCCTACTCGGAACTTAAAAGGAATTGAAACTGAAAACTATTTGTTAAAACTTTTAATGAATTTAATGAATAGCATATGGGTTGTTAAAAACACGATTGCTCTTTGGTGCAAGGGAAATTTGACATTTAGGCGAAATCTGTCTATCAGTTCTTCAATTTTTCCCCCGGTTAGTTTGTAATCGAAATTCAGAATTTTTGCGCATTTTATTGGGAACGTCCAGAGTGTGATTTGGTTCATTAAAGAGTCTGAATAATATGTGAAATAATTTCCAAAAGGTAGTTTTTTTTTTCGAAAGTATGCATGTCGAAAGAAATTTAATAAAATTATAATGTTGTCTCCTTGTCATTTCTTTATAATTTGTCCCAAATATGTGCATTCAAATTGACACTGCGATGGGAAAGATCTGAAAGTATGAATTGGCTTATGGGTGAAAAGGATAAAGAAAAAATAAGGAAAATGTATGAAAATTTGATGTTCTCTGTCATGACATAACGATAAGGTGTCACAACTGCATTATAATGTTGGAAAATTTTATTAGTGATATTATAAAAACGGTTTTCTAACACAGAAATAGCTGTATATCTATTTCAAAGTGATTTTGATGTATTTCTCCAACAGCTTCTACAAGGAGTGAAACATGAAATTGAACAGCACTTCGAAATTGACATAACTGAAAATAACCGGCACAATGAACTGTTTTTTTTTTATGATAAGGAAAAATAAAAAAATATGCAAGTTGGTTTGCCCCACTCCTGAAATGGAACCTCCTAATAGCTTCAGTTCAGTCATTTATTCCCCACGGGGGAATATATGCGATTGACCGTGTGTCGGTCTGTCGGTCGGTCTGTCATCAACAGCTTGTTAACACGATAACTTAAAAACTGCCGCAAGGATTTTAGTGAAACTTCATATGTGGTTTCTGTGTGGCGGCATCCGTTTTTATTTTAACAAAAACACTGGCCTGTCAAGTTTACTAAAACATTTTCAGAAATATTAGACTATGAGCAGAAAGATGGTCACCACGGCCGACCGGGAAATCACGGCGGTAGCATTGAACGGTGGTATTTCAGGTGGTGGCTTGGTGGAGATCTCCACTTGTTACGGGTATTGGCACTTCAAGCGCATGCTTACCCACACGGTTAATTTTCTCGCAAGGAACGAGGCTTCGGGGAATTGTTTCGTTCTTGGGAACAAAACTTTCAACATCTACCAATTCGTTTCCTTGAAGAAGCTCTGGTATTCCATTCTGGTTTCACATATAGATCACATGTTCTAGAAGGATCCAGTAAATAATAAATAGATGCATGCTGTGTATTCTGTTCATTTTAGCGTTGAATTCTGAGCAGCGAGCATTTCTGTGGATATACTTATTATTACGAGTAAGTTAGTATCACCTGTTTCAACTTTGTTTGACTTTTTGCCCAGATGAGGCAGTGCAGGAGAATGATGTGTGATGGAATTTCGAAGAGGATGGGACCCGGCGAAAGAAGTGAGAATCATTTTTATGTTATAATCTTTTGTTTTATTAGATATACGACGATTCTATTTCTGTAGATTATCGACAAAAATATATTTGAATTGAAAGTTAAAGAAATCTTCTAGCCCCAGCTCCTTGTAGAAGCAGGAGGTATTAGCAGTCGTTGAAAGTATGTGCGTATGTACGCTTTTGTGTTGAATAATCGTCTCTCCTACTCGGTTTTTAGCCTGAATGTCTTGCAAATTGTCCAGAATTTATCGCAAATATTGGCAAAAGGCAGACAAAAGTCAAACACTATATTCTTTAAAGTAAGAAATCCGAAGCAAGTAAGAAACCGATTATTAGTCCCCCGCCGGGGGACTATAGTTTTCGGGTTTCTCTGTCCGTCTGTCCGTCCGTCTGTCGACACCTTTCTTGTTAACACACTCAAGCCTACATTTTTCCACCTATTGTTAAGATATTGTATATATGGGTAGTACTGGAACGAACAAGGATCGGTATTGTAAATGAGCCATGTCGGCCCAAGGACATTGGCCCAGCTGAACTTCACAAATTTTCCCAATCCTTACTCAGTCGAATGAGTTTGTTAACACATTCAAGCCTACATTTTTCCACCGATTGTTAAGATATTGCATATATGGGTAGTACTGGAACAAACAAGGATCTGTATTATAAATGAGCCATGTCGGCCCAAGGACATTGGCCCAGCTGAACTTCAGAAATTTTCCCAATCCTTACTCGGTCGAATGAGTTTGTTAACACACTCAAGCCTACATTTTCCCACCGATAGTTAAGATATTGTATATATGGGTAGTACTGAAACGAACAAGGATCGGTATTATAAATGAGCCCTATCGGCCCAAGGACATTGGCCCAGTTGAACTTCACAAATTTTCCCAATCCTTACTCAGTTGAATGAGTTTGTTAACACATTCAAGCCTACAATTCTGGATCGATTGTTGAAATCTTTTAGATGTAGGAAGTATTGGAACCAACAAAGGTCGGTATTGTAAATGAGCCCTGTCGGCCCAAGGACATTGGTCCAGCTGAACTTCAGAAATTTTCACAACCTTTACATACTGGAATGAGTTTGTTAACACACTCAAGCCTACATTTCTGGATCGATTGTTGAAATCTTTTAGATATAGGAACTATTGGAAGCAACAAAGGTATGTATTGTAAATGAGCCCTGTCGGCCCAAGGACATTGGCCCAGCTGAACTTCAGAAATTTTCACAATCCTTACATACTGGAATGAGTTTGTTAACACACTCAAGCCTACATTTTTTTAAACAATTGGCAAAATGTTATACACATAGGTAGTATGGGTGGTAACAAAAATTGGTATTGTAAATGAGCCATGTTGGCACAAGGACATTGGCCCAGCTGGAATTTTAAAATTCACGAATATGATACGAAGGGTTGTAGTCCAACCTAACAAAATCAAATACTGGGATTGTACGCCGGCAAGGGACATAGTCAGTTTCACTGACCCACTTGTTTTTTTTTTAGGCTATTCCAGAACAGACTACCGATAATTCAAATGTCACAGAAATCAATTATGCTTCATTTTTCTTATACCAAAGGGTGAAAATAAGTTAAACAATGTAAATTCTTATCTTGTCGCGAAAGGAAAATAAAAATATTGAATAACTGAATTTACATTTGGCTGTTTATTAAAATGTTGGTAGTTCAGTATCGAATAGCCTATTGAAATTTAAACTTAAAATTTTCCGGGAATATAGAAACGTTTCATGTCCGTCCCTCCATATCTCCGCAACCATTGATCGCAAACATACCATACCTCGGGGAATGAAAGAATATTTAATGTAGTTTTGCAAAGTCAGGTTAATTTTTGATTTCATCGACAAATCTCGAAGTTATGGACTTTTGAAATGTTCGGACTTAGTCTTTTTCTCGGTGTACCTTGTCCAGGTCATATATCCGTAACCATTGATCGCAGGCATACCATACCTCGGGAAATGAAAGAATATATAATGTAGTTTAGCAACAACGTCAGGTTAATTTTTTATTTCATCGACAAATGTCGAAGTTATGGACTTTTTAAATGTTTTGACTTAGTCGTTTTCTTAGTGTACCCTGTCCAGGCCATATCTCCGTAGCCATTGATCGCAGGCACACCATACCTCGGGGAATGAAAGAATATGTAATGTAGTTCTGCAACTTTTGAAATGTTTGGTCGTTTACCTAACGTACCTTGTTCCTCTCTGTGGCCATACGGCGCGGCGGGGGATGTGCAATCTACCGTTGTCTTGTTCTGTCTGCAAAGCAAGAAATAGGCTTTTTTGTAGTCTGTGATATAAAATGATAAAATAAGGAAAAAAAATGGATTTCAGGGACATTCGATTTATCGGGAGTCTATTCCGGAATAGCCTACAAGAAAACATCTGGTTTCTTATTTGCTTCAGAACTCGAATTTTAAATAATACGGTGTTATCAGTAAAATCTTAACTCACACCAAACGAATGCCTGACTCTCTTAAAATTTTAGATGAAGATCGCCATCATGGGTACTCACCTGGCTGTAACTGGTTTTCGTTATGGCGACAATATTGGCGAAAAACCAATTTCTTACTAAGCTGTTAATTAACGTAGTTATATAATCTTACCTCTTAAAAGTTTGAATAAGGGAAGCGGGCATTCGTACCTATTTGGCTGTTATTATTTCTTTTAATTGGAAGGAATATTGACGAAAAACCATTGTTCAGTGAAGTCTTAACCAAATAGATTTATTATCTTGAAATTTAAGTAATGGTAGCAGGCTTTGATAACTACCTGGCTATTACTTTTTTATGGTGATTGGTCAAAGGTTTTGCGGAAATATTAGGGAAAAATCAGAGAAATGGCCTTACTATCTTGAAATTTTGCTTTAAGACAGTGGTCAGTGGTGCTTAACTGGTTAGTGCTGGTTTTTGCAATTCGCTATCGATATAATCTTTCCTTTTTTAAATTTTAAATGAGGAAAGCGGAAATTAGTACCTGTCTGACCTTTCTGGTGATTTGCCATAACATTATTGAAAGTGCAGCTGGCTGTGGGTACAATCTCTTGAAATTTTGATTAAAGGTGGTAGGCATTGTGCCTGCCTGACTATTACGTTTTTTTGTGATTCGCTTAAAATTTGCGGAAATATTAGCCAAAAACCAATTTTCGTGGAAAAACGTATCTCCTCCAAGGATTTAAATGGCACCATCCTTAATCTTTGATGGAGAGCAGTGGTATGTGTGTCTGGTGTCGGGGGGGGGGGGGGGGGGGGAATGGCACCGGAAAAAAATGGCACTTTTGAAACAACGGAAAAAATGGTACCTTTGTTTCTAACATTTTCTAATATTTTATTTACTTCACTTCATTTATCATTTATTTATTACAAGATCCATGGTTTAGATAAAAATGTTCGGTCTTGGGACATTTTGTACCTTTGCCACTTTGTACCTTGCCATTTTGTTCCTTCGCGAAAGACGTTTTGTACCTTTTTTGGGACACTTTGTACCTTCGCGAAAGACGTTTTGTACCTTTTCCGCCACTTTGTATCTTACCACTTTGCACCTTTTTAAAGTCATTTTGTACCCTCTTTAAGATGAGAAAAATTACAACCAAGATTAATTTTACATATTTTACTGTCAATTTGCACCCTTCTTTACAATACAATACACGTTTTTTTTGCTGTCGCGTAATGTGTAACCAGCAAAAGAACAACGAAAAAAAAATTGTCACCGATGACAGTCTAGTTGTAGCTACCACTAAGCCGATAATTTAATCCACATTAACCTCGAATTATCCGTTGCGATGTAATCGAACAAACTGTTTCGAAGATATCGCAACAGTATGGCCAAAAAAATAATCAAAAATTTAAAAAATCGCCAAAAATACATTTTCAACGAAAATGAAGAAAAACTTCGAAGTAAACATTTGCACTATATGTGGGTTCTTCTTGCCACGTTTCAGCCTAATCCAACAAATTTTTTCGGAGATATCGCAACAATATAGCCCAAAAAAAGTTTAAAATAAAAAATTTAAAAATTCGCCAAAAATACACTTTCAACGGAAATGAAGAAAAACTTTGCAGTATACATTTGTGCTATGTGTGTGTTCTTCTTGCGACGTCTGAGCCTTATCCAACGAACTGTTTTGGAGACATAGCCTGCCAAAGTGAACAAAATGCACGAACCCCCACCCCCCCCCCCCCCCTATATTAAAAAATTTGTACCCCAATATGTATGTTTTGAGAAAAATCGACTCATTAATTCCATAAGAACTCACTGCGGACAGACAGACGGACGGACAGACAGACGCCAGGACGGACGGACACACCTTAGAGGGAGACATATAACTAGCAAAGAATCGCAGCTGTATTTATACTGATTTTAGAAGACTGGTGCTGAAAGTCCAGCCAATTACAGCGATTTTGCAGAGTAACCCATGAGTAGATTCACTCAGTCTGGTTGAGTAATTCCAGAGAAAATCTGGTCGAAATGATTGCATTTAATATACTCCCAGAGCTGATCAATTCTGTCTCATTCACTGCAGGGCTGGTATGATTTAAATCGTGATTTAAATCAACGTAAAAAAATCACGATTTTTGATTTTTTTTTTTATTTTTTTAATTTGTTGATTTTTTTCTACTTAAAATGTGTGTCATCCGGATTGTTTCACTGAAGGCACTTGGAGACGCCTTTGTTTAAACAAGGTATTTCATATGGTACGCTTATTAGTGCACATGAGCCTCCGAGGTGGGGAGAAGGCGTTTAGTTAGGGGCAGTACGCCTTAAGCAGGTAACTGCCTTTAGTGTTTGAAAAGAAACCCTTGAGTCTCATAGTATTTTTTATGATTGTTTGAGCAAGTACTCTGTAGTGGATATGTAATGGCAAACTAATCTTTAGAAACTCCCGGTAGCATCGATATCTCCAACGTACTCCGTCCTTTCTCCCAACCGCGTGTGCTTGTAAACAAAGTATTAGTGTTACGCGTCGTTAAATCTCCCCCCCCCCATATCACTGCATTTTCGTTTGTTGATTGAACAAACCTCGGAGTGGAAAAGGCTGGAAACTGGCGTTTTGCTACCGATCGCTCAATAAATGAAGAATTGAACTTGAAGACAGTTATCTGAACATTTGAAAATTGAGGACAGTTGTCACAGATTCTGTGAAATGTAAATGTTTTTGTAGTACAAGAGAGTGTTAACTTTTAAAAGGTGGTGCTTTTAGATATTTTGTCGGTTTTTTTCAGTTTGATTTAAATCAAAAACATCAAAAAAATCAGATTTAAATAAAAAAAAATTAAAAATCATGATTTGTTTGAAAAAAATCGGATTTTTTTCAGCCCTGATTCACTGAGTAACTCTATAACATAAACTCAAGTAATGCAATTAACACTGTTAAGAAAGTTACTCGGGATAATTGCAATCACGGTAAAGCCACTTTACGGAATGGCCCCCAAAACTATCCTACAGGTTATTGCAATTAATAAATAAACATATTTTCACTGAAATGAAGGTCAGGTAGAGCAGGCGGTATTTAATTTTTTGTTGTAAATGAGT
This sequence comes from Protula sp. h YS-2021, assembly GCA_949752745.1. Lineage (NCBI taxonomy): Eukaryota > Metazoa > Annelida > Polychaeta > Sabellida > Serpulidae > Protula > Protula sp. h YS-2021. The sequence continues at coordinate 15,463,864 of OX457032.1, forward strand.
ATTGCACGTAAAAAAAAGGTATAAAATGGTAAGGTACAAAGTGGCAGAAAAGGTACAAAACGTCTTTCGCGGAGGTACAAAGTGTCCCAAAATCTGAGGTACAAAGTGTCCAAAAAGGTACAAAATGACGGAGGTACAAAGTGACAAAGGTACAAAATGTCCCAACCCCAAATGTTCTCTTCAAGTATACTGCGTACGATAATATAAGTTTTCACTGAATTATTTCCGTCTTAATTGTTCACCATAAAATTTTAGCATTTCTGAGTAAACACTGCGATATACATGCGTTTATATAAGAAGTATATCAAAGAAATGTCCAAAGTTAAGGGGAAAGGAACCCTGCGGATACGTCCGGAAAACGTTCGGGGTAAGGCTAAAGGACCATAAAGGAACCCCAGTGAGTAATACTATTACACATTTCCATAGATAAAACATTGCGTTAAAATTTCTATAGATAAAACGTTACGTAAAGATTCATAACGTGCTAACGTGAACGTGTATCGAGTTGTTTGTATAACTTTTAAAAATTGGTCATTGATATATGACCAAAATGTATGTCATCCTGGGAATTTATTGAAAAGTCTTAAAATTGTGATTGAAGGCAAGGAGCTTCAATGTACAACTGGGAATTTTTTGTCGAATTTTTAAATATTAGCGAAAATATTGACAGAAAACGTTAAGAATTTCTCTTAGGATTTAGTGAAAACTTCAGAAAACGTTGATTGAATATGGTTTGAACAAGTGTGCACCTGGATATTATTGTTATTTTTTAGACCCCAACCGGGCGAGCCCGGGTAGGGGTCTATATGACTGCCCTCTTCCGTCCGTCTGTCTTGCACGTGTCACACTTTGAATGCTGTTTTGTTTCCACGCAAGTTCTCCGAAACTATTTACCCTAGGCATATGCAACCTTGCACAGTGAATACATATATATATTAAAGTTGTGCAACGTCGTGTTATTTTTAAAGCTTAGCCTTTGTTTTAAGATAATCAGTGATGTCCGTGTTATTTCCAGCGGTGAATCAGGTGATTTTGGTGGGTCGACTCGGACGTGATCCCGACCAGCGGGGGACGGATTTAAGACCGTTCGTTGTTTTCCCTTTAGCAACGCACGAAACCTGGAGAGATCCTAATACAGGCAAGTCCCCTGTTTCTCTTGTCTTTGGCCGATTTCGGAGGGATATCGAAGTTTTCGTTTTGATATCAACAGTCCCAATTGATATGTTATTCGAATCAGGTAATAATGTCTCCTCGCCATTAAGAATTGCTGGTTTAAAATAAAGAAACGACGACATAATGCTGGCGGATTGCTTTTAAAATCTAGCCACTTATAGTGTGAAGAAAATGGCGGCAGTTCCTGGCTAGCACTTTCCAAACCAGGGACAGTTGCCTCACGTTATCACATCACTTTGAATTTATTTGACAGGTGAATGGAATCAGAACGTTGACTGGCATAGAATCGTTGTGTTCCACCCGTCGACTGCAGTGTGGATTAGCCAGAATTTTTGCAAGGGGTTAGTTTATATTAAATTACTCTGAACTCCACCCTAGCACAATCTTTTACCAGTCTGGTCATCTCAAATTCAGCCAGGCCGCTTTCGTATTTTCGCTGATCTTCCGTTTAACGAATGCTTTTAGATTTGGCGGTTCGCCAAAATCTGTCAGATCAGAATTTATCCAGTAAATGGATGTTAGGAGGTCTTTAAAGCCTGGTTCCCACCATTCGATTAATGTGTACTCTTTTTAACATAACATAACATATAGTTCTTATAGAGCACAAACAACAGGTTGCCTGATCTGTGCGCTTGAAGACCATCGACTTCGTCGGGCTGGTGTGTCACATCAGTAGAGGGGGTATCCGTCGTCTGTATGTACGCGTTACGTATGCACGTATCATGTGAACTTGTACTTAAAATGCTTCTCCAGTTTTCATAGGTTTCCTTTCAAATTTTGCACGAATGTTCTCTAGGTAGGCTTCTCGTGAAAAAATTACTCTTTTGGCAATCCGCCATAAATTAGCCAAATGGGGATATTTAAAATTTTTCCCTTGCCAGTTTTGAAAATGTTTTTTCTCCTTCACATTTAATCGGATTGCCTTCAAATTTTCCATTAATGTTATTAGGAAGGTCTCTCTTGAAAAACTGCTTGTTTGGCCACCCTCCAAAAAATTGACCAAATCGGGGCATCTTTTATTTTATTGGCGACCAATTTTGAAAGTGGTTCTTCCTCCACAATTTTCCACGAGTGTTCCCTATGTAATATGTTAGCAAATTACCTTTTTTCGTAGATATTCCAGTGGTGGGTCAATTAACATTTTAAAACTTTTTGTTTTCCAAAACTGCATTGCTCGGTGCAGTTTCATTGAACGTTCAGAATATTACTTTTCATGTGATGTTTTCGTAAGAAATTCTTTTGTTTGTTTGGTTTTTTTTTCTTTGCGCACTTCCAAAAATTGACCTCATGCCTCCGTTTGAATGTTTGGAGATCATGTTTTTCAAAATAGTTCTTCTGCAAGTAATTTTAGTCATGTTTACAGTTTTAGCTCAATTTGGCGAAAATTGGCGAAAAACCAGTTCTCTGAAAAACGTCACTCTTCGTAAAAGTTTAACGGAAACATCCGAAAATTTTGAGGGAAGGTAGGGGGTGTAGAACGGCCACATGATTGTTATTACTTTTTGGCGGAAATATTGGCGAAAAATACTAAACGTTTTTTTTTGTAAAACCTTAGCTGTCGTTAGTGAAATAGCATTACTCTCTTGAACTGTGAAACAAAGGTAGCAGACATTCTCAACTGGCTAATACGTTTTAGCCAAGTGACTATAAGGGCTATACTAGTCGTGTGGATGTTCTTTGTCTGTCCGTACGTCTGCACCGAATAACGAAAAAACCGCTGGCTTGAGTGAGCCCAAATTTCAAACTTGCGCCAGAGTAAGGGGTGTGACCTCCTTGATTTTTTGCAGATTTTGTAACCAAAAATTTGATATGGTCTTGGTAGTAAATTTGAAAATTCGTTTTTGCAATGTTTCTTACAGTTTTGATAGAATCAACTTAAAATGCCACAGTCGGCTTTCCGAAATTCGACGTACACTATTAAATCTTTGTTTTGACGGGATATCACTCCGACATCCGTAAACTTTTGCTTTTGGCTACTGCTCTTACAGTTTTCAAGGGATCGTAGTAGAGTTTTGTCGAAGTATGGCCCACTGAGGGGGACAGATGGCAATTATTTTATTTTCGCGATTCGCAAATTCAGCGAACCACCATCTTTGCAAATTTCGTTAAATTTGCTCAAAATTTTGCATGAAGGTAGTTTGGGTTAAGGACCAGAAACGACGCTTTATTTTCGCCAATTTGGCGAACTTTGGAAATCCCCAAAATCGCCAGGTTTTCGCCTAAAATAAATTTTTGTGCATACCTTTTGTATTCTCTGAAATTTTTAACATTGCTATGGCGCTTTGGGGACAACATTTGACGCGTTTTTAGTACATTTGGCCTTAACCACATGTATTGCACCGATTGTGCGGGGCCTGTATCGTCTGTACGTTCGTGCATCTGTAAACTTTTGCTTTTTAGACCAGCCGACTTTGCCGGTCTGGTCTCATCACATCAGTAGATCAGTATCACATCAATGTCACATCGTCTGTATGTATGTACGTACGTGTACGTATGTAAAGTTTCACTTAAAATGCTTCTCCTTTAGTTAGTCCCCCGCCGGGGGACTAGTTTTCGGGTTTGTCTGTCCGTCTGTCCACACTTTTTTGTTAACACACTCAATCCTACATTTTCCCACCGATTGTTAAGATATTGTATATATGGGTAGTACTGGAACAAACAAAGATCGGTATTGTAAATGAGCCATGTCGGCCCAAGGACATTGGCCCAGCTGAACTTCACAAATTTTCCCAATCCTTACTCAGTCAAATGGGTTTGTTAACACACTCAAGCCTACATTTCTGGTTCGATTGTTGAAATCGTTTAGAGATAGGAAGTATTGGAACCAACAAAGGTTGGTATTGTAAATGAGCCCTGTCTGCTCAAGGACATTGGCCCAGCTGAACTTCAGAAATTTTCCCAATCCTTACTCATTTGAATGAGTTTGTTAACACACTCAAGCCTACATTTCTGGATCGATTGTTGAAATATTTTACATATAGGAAGTATTGGAAGCAACAAAGGCTGGTATTGTAAATGAGCCCTGTCGGCCCAAGGACATTGACCCAGCTGAATTTCACAACCCTTACATACTGGAATGAGTTTGTTAAAACACTCAAGCCTACATTTTTTGAAACAATTGGCAAAATGTTGTACACATAGGTAGTATGGGTGGTAACAAGAATTGGTATTGTAAATGAGCCATGTTGGCCCAAGGACATTGGCCCAGCTGGAATTTCACGAATATGATACGAAGGGTTGTAGTCCAACCTAACAAAATCAAATACTGGGATTGTACGCCGGCGGGGGACATAGTCAGTTTCACTGACCCACTTGTTTTGATCGGATTTGATCGGATTCGGGGGGGGGCATTTAAATTTTTCGGTTGCCAATTTCCAAATGCTTCTACTTCCACAATTCTGATCAGATTGTCTTTTAAATTTACATAAATGTTCACCAGGCTTTATTCTCTTGAAAACCTAGTTTTGTCGATTCGAAAAAAAATTGGCTAAATGGGGGCATTTTAAAATTTTGGGGGAGCCAATTTTCAAAATGCTTCTACTCTCCCGATCTGGATCGTATTCTTTTGAAATGTCTATACGGATGTGTGATGGGTAGACCTCTCTTGAAAGTTTATGGCGATCCACCAGAATTGGCCAAATAGGTGGCATTTTTCAATTTTTTGGTGGCCAGGTTTTGAAAGGTTTTCCCAAACAATTTTAATCGGGTTGTCTTCAAATTATGCATAAATGTTCACTAGGCGGTCGGCTTTTGAAGAGTTACGTTTTGGCCGTCCGTCAATAATTGGCTAAACGGGGGTATCTAAACAAATGAAGTGGCCAGTTTTTAAAAATGCTTGTTTTCCCACAATTTTGGATCGATCGTTCAAGTTTGGAATGATTGTTCCCAAGATGGTTGTCTCTTCAAAATTTACTTTTCTTTTCTTTAACCCAACCGACTTTGTGGGACTGGGTTAGTCGTAGCACTATATATTACTATTATTATTATTACGACTTTTTTATGTAGTGCTCTTTTAGTTTACCATAAAAGCGCTTTACCATGTGGACATAAAACATCAAGCGTTTCGGCCCAAAACCAGTTCGGCCCAACCGGTTCGGCCCAACGTGAAAGACGATTCGGCCCAGCTTTGGACGTTTCGGCCCATAGGTTTGGACGATTCGGCCCATTGTTTCCGATGACATAAATGTTAAAAGAAACTTAAAATCCAGGCTGTTCGTGCTTTTGTTTTGATTACAAAATGAAGGACAGCATTCGACATACACTGAAAGTGCAGTTTTATACACCATAATTCGGTTGATATGAACGTCTTCATGTACAAACGGGAAAACTTAAGCAACGACTTTCACTGTATTAGAAGTTGATATTGTCGACCGACAGAAATTTTACCTGTACAGTTTTACACACCACAATACTGTTTATATGCTCAACGTTACATAACCAGAGGTAAACTTTAGCAGTGACTTTTTTTTTTTACAACAGCAGCAACTTGTACTATGACAGTGAATAATGCTCAAATAGTACTGTCCTTGTCCCGTCGACAGATTTAAAACAATCTGCTCATTGGGACCATAAATACGGTTTTTTGTTTTTTTTTTTTTTTTAATTACATGTAAATCGGAACACTTAATTACATTGACATGTTAGGTAATTGCACTTCGTTTACCGGAGAAATGTTGAAACAATTGAAATGAGTTCTGTCTTTGATAATATAATAAAAGAGTAACAAAATGAAGGACGGATTAATGTATTGGTGGATCACTAGCTGAGAGTAAGTATTTGTTGTTGAAAGAGTTTTTTTCATGTACATTAATAACAGCAGTATATTCTTCTTTATATATCTTTTCTCCACGCACAAATTATGGTGTTTGAAAAAGTAATGTGCAATTCACATTGAACTTACTGGAAGTCAAAAAGACTTGTATAAGATCTCTCTAAAAAACATTGGGCCGAAACATCCAAATTGGGCCGAACCGCTTTTGGGCCGAACCGGTTTTGGGCCGAATCGACCAAATCCCGAACAACACATAGTAGAAATTAAAAAGGGGGCTTGAATGTATGTGCCTATGTTAAACTTTTTCTTTAAAATGCTACTCCTCCTACAGTTTTGCTCCAATCGTTTTGATATTACGCAGGACTGTTTCCTTGGTTTTCTCCCACCTGGCTATTACTTTTTTGACGATTGACGAAAAACTGACAAAATGGCGGCACTTTTTGTGCCCGTTTTGACCCATTTTTAAAATGCTACTCCTCCTACAGTATTACTCCAATCATTTAGATGTTACGCAGGGATGTTCCCCAACAACAACTTTGACCTCATTTTCGACCTCCACCCCCTATACGACGATACGTAAGGTATAACTTCCGGTGTCCTTGACCTCCAGGTCACTTTTGAGCTCCAAACCGGAAGTTGGCCCTTATCTCGAAACGGTAAGAGATAGAGCAATTTTGACCTTATTTTCGACCTCCACCCCCTATACGACGATACGTAAGGTATAACTTCCGGTGTCCTTGACCTCCAGGTCACTTTCGAGCCCCAAACCGGAAGTTGGCCCTTCTCTCGAAAACGGTAAGAGATAGAGCAATTTTGACCTCATTTTCGACCTCCACCCCCTATACGACGATACGTAAGGTATAACTTCCGGTGTCCTTGACCTACAGGTCACTTTCGAGCCCCAAACCGGTAGTTGGCCCTTCACTCGAAAACGGTAAGAGATAGAGCTTTTTTGACCTCATTTTCGACCTCCACCCCCTATACGACGATACGTAAGGTATAGCTTCCGGTGTCCTTGACCTCCAGGTCACTTTCGAGCCCCAAACCGGAAGTTGGACCTTATCTCGAAAACGGTAAGAGATAGAGCAATTGGTTTCCAGAGATCTCCTCCAAGACCGTTGGAGCTAGACCAACCAAACTTGGCACATGAATAGATGTCATCTGAAGTGGTACATCTGATAAAAAATTTTTACCTTGACCTTGCCGGTATAGTTGGTAGTATTTAGGAGGATATTCTACATTCAGACGTGAAAATTGTTAACAAATAGCAATATCATCTACGTTCCGCTTACAGTTATCATTCCAAGTGGGGTCTTATTCTCTGTGCGAATTTCGGTTTAGTTTATTGATGACTTCGTGGCAACATTTTGACTAACTTTATTTGAAAAATGGGCTATGCAGTTGACCGGTTTCGGCTATAATATGCCAACGTTTCAATACATTTTTGTTGCACATCCCTCTCCAACCCCCCCCCCCCCTAACTCACTTGCAACCAGTGCAGTTTTCACATAGGCTCTTAACATTCCTTTTTTTTCTCTTTCTTCTGATTTCCAGAAACAGGGTTGGTGTGATTGGAAGATTACAGCACAGAATGGTGGCCTTCAAGAATGATACAGGACAGGACATAACACACAAGATGTCGTCCATAGTAGCAGGTATGAGTATTAGTTTAGTTTCAAGCTGGTTTTAAGTCCTGTTACATTGGCTGCCTTTTTTTTTGGGGGGGGGGGGGGAAGGGGTTGGAGGGGGGTTGTTAAGTGTCGTTTGCAATGTCCAGGTTTGTGAAGAAGGGAACAGTCGACGACGACAAATAGTCTTAGGCTGGTGAAAAGTATATTCATATTCGGGAGTGAGTGTTATCAAAACTCAGGGATGAGTTATTAATCTGCTCGGTTTAACTCTTTATGAACCTTTTTATCAGTAACATGTATTACAATTTTTCATTGATCTCACATTCTGTGGAGATGTCATGAAATCTGTCACTACTAAGATTCCCTGCAATATATATCGTGGTTTGTCAAAGCCTTTGGTGATCGATGAATGTAATCGATCTACGCAAATGATTATTTTCTTCCTGTATCTTTTGTAGAAATGGTTTTCCCAGCAGAACACATTAATCGGATGCCACAGGAAGATTATTCAAAACACGAGGAATATTTTGATTCGGAGATTAAATAGTAACTTGCCAGCTTGTTGGGTTGGACTCGCCCCATTTTAGTTCGGCCTTTGAATGCTGACTGTGTGACTGGCACTCTGCATTGCAACAGGCCTCAATTAGGATCAAGGCGACCAACACGGCCAACCAATATTAGGTTTTTTGCCACCTGTTTTTAGCCCAGCTTACGGTACACGTAAGCTGGGGTATTCCTATCGGTCTGCGGATGGCGTCCGTTAGTTAGTTAGTTAGTTAGTTAGTTAGTTCGCTGTAAACTTTGTTTCAAAATGCATCTCCTCCTACAATTCTGATCCGATGTCATTTATTTTTGGTGTGAGGCATCCCTAAGGGGTCGTGCATACGGCTTGTGCTTTTCTAGTCGATCGGGTGATTTTTGAATTTTTGGCGAATTTTTAAAGAAAAAAATTAAAAATGTATCTCCTCCTACATTTTTGACATGATGTCATTTATTTTTGGTATGAGGCACCCCTAAAGGGTCGTGCATACGGCTTGTGCTTTTTTAGTCGATCGGACAATTTTTGTATTTTTGGGGATTTTTTTAAGCAAAAATTTTGAAAAAAATGCATCTACTCCTACAATTTTGATTCGATGTCATTTATTTTTGGTGTGAAGATTTCCCAAGCGGTCGTGCATACGGCTTGTGCTTTTTTAGTCGATCGGGTGATTTTTGAATTTTTGGGGATTTTTTGAAGAAATTTTAAAATGCATATCCTCTTACATTTTGGACCCGATGTCATTTATTTTTGGTATGAGGCACCCCTGAAGGTTCGTGCATACGGCTTATGCTTTTTTAGTTTATATTTTTGGGGAATTTTTTAAGCAAAAATTTCGAAAATCATTCAAAATGCATCTACCCCTACAATTTTGATTCGATGTCATTTATTTTTGGTGTGAGTGCATACGGCTTGTGCTTTTTAGTCGATCGGGCAATTTTTGTATTGTTAGGGAGTTTTTGAAGAAAAAAACTTCAAAATGCATTTCCCGCTACAGTTTTGAACCTTTTTCTGGGGGGTTTGAGGCATCCCTAAGGGGTTGAGAATACGACTTTTATTTTTGGTATGAGTGCATACGGCTTGTGGTTTTTAGACCATCGGGCATTTTTTGTATTTTTAGGGAGTTTTTGAAGAAAAAAACTTGAAAATGCATTTCCACCTGCAGTTTTGAACCTGTTTTTTTTTTTTTTTTTTTGGGTTTGAGGCATCCCTAAGGGGTTGAAAATACGATATTTATTTTTGGTGTGAGTGCATACGGCTTGTGCTTTTTAGTCCATCGGGCAATTTTTGTATTTTTAGGGAGTTTTTGAAGAAAAAAACTTCAAAATGCATTTTTTTTTTTTTTTTGAGTTTTAGGCATCCCTAAAAGGTTGAGAATACGACTTGCGCTTTTTAGTCGATCCGACAATTTCTGTATTTTTTGATAATTTTTGAAGAAAAACTTCAAAATGCATTTCCTCCTACAGTTTTTATCCGATTTCATTTATTTTTTGCTATGAGGCATCCTTAGGTAGGTCTCGCATACGGCCTATGCTGTTTGACTCGACTTGGGAATTTTTGATTTCGGGGGGAATTTTTGATGAAAATACCTCAAAATGCATTTTCTCCGGCAGTTTTGATCAAACATCATTTATTTTGGGGCTGTGGCATGCTTAGGGTGTCGTGAATATGGCCTATCTTTTTCAGTCGATGAGAGAATTTTTGAAGAAAAAAATTCAAAATGCATTTCCCCCTACAGTTTTTATCAGATTTCATTTATTTTCGATATGAGCCGTCTCTAGGGGGTCATGCATACGGCTTGTGCTTTTTGAGTGATTTGAAAAACTTTTGAATTTTTTCGGAATTTTTGAAAAAAAAATTAAATGAATCTCCTCCTCCAGCGCATAAACGCAAGTTAAATAAACCAAAATAAGCACCTTGCATCAACGCAAGTTGAAAAAAAAATTAAATGAATCTCCTCCTCCAGCGCATAAACGCAAGTTAAATAAACTTGCGCAGTAGTCAGATTTAACAACCGCACATCGGCGCAAGTTAAAGAAACATTCGCAGTAGTCCAAATTAAGTACTCCACATCGATGCAAGTTAAATAAACATGCGAATTGGTCCGAAATGTGAACTGCGCATTGACGGAAGATAAATAAAGATGCGAACTGGTCCAAAATAAGCACCGCGCATCAACGCAGGTTAAATAAACATGCGCACTGGTCCGAAAAAAAGAACTACGCTTCGACGTAAGTTGAATAGACATGCGCAGTGGTCTGAAATGCGAACCGCGCATCAACGCAGCCTAAAGAAACATGCGCACTGGTCCGAAATGCGAACCGCACATCGAGGCAAATTAAATAAACATGCGCAGTGGTCCAAAATGCGAACGGCGCATCAACGCAAGTTAAATAAATATGCGCACTGCTCTGAAATGAGAACCACGCATCAACACAAGTTAAATAAACATGGGCAATGGCCTGAAATGCGAAGCGCGCATCGACGGAAGTTAAATAAACATGCGATCCGGTCCAAAATAAGCACCGCACATCAATGCAAGTTAAAGAAACATGCGCACTTGTCCGGAAAAAAGAACCACGCATCGACGCAAGTTGAATAGTCATGCGCAGTGGTCTGAAATGAGAACCGCGCATCAACGCAAGTTAAATAAACACGCGCAGTGGTCCGAAGAAAGAACCATGAATCGACGCAAGTTGAATAGACATAAGAGTCGGACATCGACGGGACTTAAATAAAAATGCGTTCTGGTCCGAAACGCAAGTCGCGCGTCAACGCAAGTTAAATGAACCTGCGCACTTGTCCCAAAATGCGAACTGCGCATCAACGCAACCTAAAGAAACAGGTATACTGGTCCGAAATGCGAACCGGATATCAACGCAAATTAAATAAACATGCACACTGGTCCGAATTGCGAACCGCACATAAGCGTAAGTTAAATAAACATTTGCACCGGTCAAAAATAAGTACCGATCATCAACACAAGATAAATAAATATGCGCAATGGTCCAAAATGCGAACCACGCATCAACACAAGTTAAAAAAAAACATGCGCGCTGGTCCGAAATGCGAACCGCACAGCAACACAAGCTAAATAAGCAAGCACACTGGACCAAAATAAGCACCTTGCATCAACGCAAGTTAAATAAACATGCGCACTATGTCGAAATGCGAACTGCCCATTAGCGCAACTTAAATAACATGCGCACTATTCAAAATAAGAACTGCGCATCAACGCAAATTAAATAAACATGCGCACTGGCCCAGAATAAGAACCGCACATCAACTCAAGTTAAAGAAATATGCGCATTGGCCTGAAATAAGAACCGCGCATCGGCGCACGTTAAATAAACATACGCAGTGGTTCGAAATGCGAACCACGCGCCAACGTAAGTTAAATACACATTTGCACTGGTCTAAAATAAGCACCGGCCATCAACGCAAGTTAAATAAACATGCGCACTTCTCCGAAATTCGAACCGCGCATCAACGCAAGTTAAATAGACATGCGCAGTAGTTCGAAATGCGAACCACGCTCCAACGCAAGTTAAATAAACATTTGCACTGGTCCAAAATAAGCACCTTGCATCAACGCAAGTTAAATAAACATGCGCACTGGTCCGAAATTCGAACCGCGCATTAACTCAAGTTAAATAAACATGCGTAATGATCCGAAATTCGAACTGCTCATCAAGGCAAGTTAAATAAACATGCACACTGGTCCAAAATGCAAACCGCGCACCAACGCAAGTTAAATAAACATAGGCACACGTCCAAAATAAGCACCGTGCATCAACGCAAGGTAAATAAACATGCAAACGGGTCCGAAATGCGAACCGCACAGCAACACAAGCTAAATAAGCAAGCACACTGGACCAAAATGAGCACCTTGCATCAACGAACCGCGTATCAAGGCAACGTAAGAAAACTTGGGCTGTCCGAAATAAGTACCGCTCATGAACGCAAGTAAAATAAACATGCGCATTGGTATGGAATAAGAACCGCACATCAACACAAGGTAAATAAACATGCGCACTGATCCGAAATAAGAACCGCACATCAACACAAGGTAAATAAACATGCGCACTGATCCGAAATAAGAACCGCACATCAACACAATGTAAATAAAGATGCGCATTGATCCGAAATAAGAACCGCACATCAACACAAGGTAAATAAACGTGCGCACTGATCCGAAATAAGAGCCGCACATCCACAAAAGGTGAAAAAAAAACATGGGCCCTCGTCAGAAATGCGAACCGCACATCAACGGAAGTTAAATAAACATGTGCACTGTTCCAAAATGGGAACCGCGCATCTACGCAAAATTAAATAAACATGCGCACTTGTCTGAATAAGAACCGCGCATCAAGGCAAGTTACATAAATATGCGCACTGGTCCGAAATGCGAGCGTTGTTTGAAGGTATCTATGGCAGACTATCCTGTCTACCAGAGATACAAAAAATCTGTTTCCCATTTTTCTGGGAAAGAAATCTTTGTATGCATTTATCGATCTATGTTCTGGCCCGGTGCTAAATTAATTATTGGGCTAGCTCTTTGCCGTCTCATCTTTTGAAGCCAAAATTTTCAGGAAAATTCCCTTGCTCATGCACGCTGGAATTGGTTTTATTGCTTTTCGTAAGCTGGGACTTTGTCCTTGGACAAACTTGTTTTTTTTTTAAGACTAGAAGACTATGTGGCTGGTCTTATCCCATCAATAGAGGGGCATCCGTCGTCTGTATGTACGTATGTACGTGTGTAAACTTTTACTTAAAATGCTTCTCCTCCTTCAGTTTTGATCGGACTCGTCTCAAATTGCGTCTTGTAGGCCTCTCTTTAAAAGTTTTTTTTTTTGGCGATCGACCAAAAATTGGCTAAATGGGGGGGGGGGGGGCATTTGAAATTTTTCGGTTGCCTTTTTTCAAAATGCTTCTTTTCGAACAATTTTGATCGATTTTCTTCAAATTTTGCATTAATATTTCCTATGTAAACCTCTTGAAAAATTAATCATTTTGGCTATCCGCCAAAAATTGGCCACATAGGGGGCATTTTCAAATTTTTTGGTGACTAATTCTCAAAATGCTTCTTCTCCTACAATTTTGATCGGATTCCTTTCCAATTTTGAAAAGTGTTTGTCTAGGTAGGCCTGTCTTGAAAAAATACCTTTTTTGGCGATCTACCCAAAATTGGCTGAATAGGGGGCTTTTAAAATTTTTTGTTGCCGATTTTTAAAATGCTACTTCTCGAACAATTTTGATCAGATTTTCTTCAAATTTTATACGAGTGCTCGTAACGAAGTCCTTCCTTGAAAAATTCCTTTTTTTTTTTTGGCGATTCGCCAAATTGGGGGCATTTTTTAATTTTTTTGCGTTTAATTGTATAAAATGCTTCTTATCCCACAATTTTGATAGGATTCCTTTCCAGTTTTGGACAGTTGTTCTCTAGGTACCCCTCTCTTGAAAATTTACTTTTTTGGCGATCCGCCAAAAATTGGCTAAATATAGGGCATTTTTATTTTACTGGCGTTTAATTTTATAAAATGCTTCTTATCCCACAATTTTGAAAGAATTCCTTTCCAATTTTGTACGATTCTTCTCCAGTTAGGCCCCTCTTGCGAACGGCTTATCAACGTAAGTTGAATAAACATGCTCACTGGTCTGAAATGCGAGCCGCGCATCAACGCAAGTTAAGTAAACATGAGCAGCAATCCATATTGAATAAACATGCCCACTGGTTCGCTTTGCGAACCGCACATCAAGGCAAGCTAAATAAACATGCGCACTGATCCGAAATGCGAACAGAGCATAACGGCAAGTTAAATGAACATACGCAATGTTCTGAAACCGCACATCAACGAAAGTTAAATAAATATGCGTACTGGTCGAAAATGGAAACCCCGGAAAATAATACATACCAAAACATTAAAACTTAAGTAATGATGTTTTAGACGCGGCGTTTTCTTCTTTTTAAAAGGCACATGTGTTTGGTCCTTTCTGCTGCTTGAACTAACTGTGTATGTCCGACAGTACATGTCAACAGTACAGGTGTGTGAATACAATTTCGAGGTTAATGGACATTTCGGCCCAACAACTTCGGCCCAACCCGAAAGACACTTCGGCCTAGCCTTGGACACTTCGGTCCAATGCTTTTTGGATACTTCGGCCCATAGTTGACCCATAGTTTGAGGGTCGCATAAATGATAAAAAGACAACTTAAAGAGAATTCCTACATTTTTTATTCACAAATTGAATAGAAGCAATCAACCAAACATTGAAAATGCTGCAATTTAACACACCATAACATGGAAACACGCACACTACATAAACATATAGCTAAGTACGTAGAGTGATCAGAATACACACCACAATTCGGTTGATGTCAAGATTTATAATGCGGCTACACCCCGTCACGCCCAACCGCCCACCTGCCCCCCCCCCCATAAATATCAACGAGCTAGTTTACACACCATAAATCACTGAATTACCATAATGAGATGCTGGAAAAGAAAAATAATGTCAATAATGTTGCGGCAGAACCTTCATTCGTTTTTTGAAAATATCTACATTGAACACAAATCAATAAATGCTGACGTGGTCTAAAATTTTTTTTTACATGACAGACAGCACTGAAAATTTCTATTCAGAACAGATTTCATCCACAGTCATAGGCATCTATCGTTTTTTCGTTGGAGTGTATTGTTGAGTTATGTTAACTCAAGTTATTTATAGCACTAAACTTTACTCCGGAGTAAAGGTTGACACCCAGTGGGAGGTAATTACTCCTCTCGGCTTTCAGGACTTATTCAGCTTTTCACTAAGAAGCTTAAATTAAACCAGGATTGCAATAGATAATTTCACACCGGAGATTTTTATGTAATACTCAGTGTACGTATTTCAAACCAGTTAATTGCATTTCAAAAAGGACCGATGTCGATTGCAGTTTTCAATAACACATACATGGGAATATTTAATGCCGAAGTAAATTGCATTTCAGAAAAAGGGAGACAAGATAAAATAGTTGAAAAGGATATTGCAATGTTTCTTTAATCCAAATAAACAATTCTAATTACAGATAAAGGATAAAATTAGTTGCATTTCAAACACCGGAGACATGATACAATAGTAAAAATGGACTCTTACTATATCTTTTATCATTCAAAGGTGTGTAAAAAGTGGTGTGCAAGATACATTTTTAGAATAAAGCACAACTGGATATAATAAAGTTCACCCAAAAAACTTTGGTCCGAAATTTCCAAAATGGGCCTTTATAGGACTCAAGTTTGCTCCTGATTAAAAATGAAAGTCCAATGGGAAGTAATTATTTCTCACTCTCTAATCTCTGTGGCTGAGTGGCTTGATCCTAAGAAGCTCAGTAACAAGCGGCGATTGCAGTTGATGACTCACCGGAGATTCTTTGTGAAATAATCGGGGTATTTATTTCAAATCATTTAATTACATTTCAAAACAGGAATGATATTAATTACAATTTTCAATCACACATACATCGGAATACTTAATTCCACTTACACATAATGTGAATTGTATTTCAAAAACCGGAGACAGGATAAATCTCTTTTAACTCGGGAAAAGTTAATTCCTCTTGCATGTAAAATAAGTTGCTTTCAAATACCGGAGATGCGATACAATAATAAATAATATTATTGTAATATATCTTTAATTGCTTAATTAAAGGGTAACATTATTAACCAGTTTGGGTGTGTAAAGTGGTGTGTTGACACGATGACTAATGTTAATTGCTCAAAAGATACCGGAATAGTATCAAAGTATCCCTGAAAAATGTTGGGCAGACGTGTCACAGGTGGACCGAACTGGTTATGGGCCGAAGTGGTAAAATAGAAAAAAAAGCTGGGCCGATGTGTCCAAAGTGGACCGAAGTGGTTTGGACCGAAGTGGTTTTGGGCCAAAATGTCTAACTCCCCAATTTCGATACGTCGTTGAAAGGTATTTTCTTGGAAACAAATCTTTGTATGTATTTATTGGTCTATGTTCGGGTCCGTTGCTAAATTAATTATTTACCTGGCTCACTGCCATCTCGTCTTTTGAAGCCCAATTTTCAGGGAAATTCCCTTGTTCATGCACACTGGATTTGGATCTTATCGCTTTTCGTAAGCTCGAGCTTTGTTCTTGGACACACTTGTACAATTTGACTACCTTTTTTGGCAACCAGACAAGCTTATTCATAGATTCACTAGATCTCGGCTGGTCACAATGCCCCTGGACATTGTCAATTTTTTTGGTTTCGAATTATCCAGTAGTCGGTCGGTAGAAGAGGTGTAGTCAAGCTCCAAACACCCATGTTTTGAGCAGAAATAAAATAGTAATCAAGAATGTTTAATAAATTTAGTAAATTGTTTTTCTTGGTTTGGGTGTTAGCGGCTGTGCTAAGTGGCATATGTATGCGTGGGCAGTTACGAATCTACTAACTGCGTAGTAAAAAAAAAGGAAAAAAGTTTTTGTATCAGTTCTTAAAAATGGATTTTTTATTTTCTTTTAGAAATTCCGTTGTATTGTTTCACAACCTGAGTAACTTAATTGTGTGTTTGTAGTCGTATAAACGTATTCGACAAAACCAAATGTGTATTGTTTGATTTTTTTAACGCATGAGTAAGTGAAACACAATAAATCGAAAGACGTATAAAGTGGATGATTTTCAGTCCAGCTGTGCGCTATCGGCTTCCAGTTGACCTGAAAAATTGTATTCAGTTTTCCCGCCAGTGTGTGTCTTTTAAACCCAACGACACGCAAGTTTGGCTATTTCGAATAGATACAGAAAAAAATTTTACTTGAGTATTACAAGCGCAATACGCTGATGATATGTCTGGCTCAATTTCAAAGATACATATGATGACTAGGCCTTCGCTACCGCACGAGACGAATGCTGGTCCTCAAAAATCTGATATCTGAGCAAACCGGTTGTCACCACAATTAGCACATGTTGATTTATTTTAAGTCAACATTATTGAGCAGTGAGAAAATATCGCCCTTCAGAACAGCATTTTCGTAACAGGCCAATAATATCTTCATGTTGGCCAAATTAGGGGGCATTTTTAAATTTTTAGTAACCATTTTTGCAAAGGTTTTTTCTTCCAAAAATTTTGATTGGATTGCCTTTAATTTTGCATAAATTTCACTAGGCTGTCCTCTCTTGAAAATTTTTGTTGGCGACCCACCGAAAATTCGCTAAAGGAGGAAGGGAGTGGGGAGGGAGGGGGTGTTGGAAGACATATATAATTTGTTAGTTGCCAGTTTTCAAAATGCTTTGTCTCCAATAATTTTGGTCGGATTGCCTTCAAATTTTGAAGAGGTACTGAAGTGACTGATTCTGGTGCAACAGACAAAATAGAAAGGATTTCAATGACATTGATCAGATCTCATTGTGAATCGTTTCAGTGAACGGTGGTATTTCATCCGTTGTTTACAACTACTACTACACCACTGTGTATGTGCAATTATCAAGCTAATTTTATCTCGACATTTAATCAACGACTCCCGATTAGTACAATTTGCACATGCTCTGTAATCAGACTGTTGATATACTTCAAAGTGATAAATTAAGGCAGCAAAAAAAGTGAGCAAGACGAATAGAAAGGTTTGACGTTGAAGGTAAAGCGTAAGCAGAATACCAAATCAATGCAGAAAGTAGTGCATCACGATGTCTTTATCAAATGTAGTGCAATTATTTCCCCTCGGTTCCAGATTGCATTCAGAAACTTTTATTAAAATGATCTCTGATTGGGCTTTGGATAATGATATTGTCCTGTAATTACAGGGCGGTTGCAATTTAGCATTTTTCCCCCCTGATAATAACAACTCCCCCCACCCCCAATGCAAATAAAAATGTTTCGTTCTGCTTCAAAAAAAAAAAAGAAAAAGTACAGATTGTGCAGTTCTGAGTAATCATTTATTTCACTATTGCCAGTGTACATCATTAAACTTGCACTTTTGCAGTAACACGACGGGTAGATAACCATAGCCCTCGCTCTTTCTGTATCGAAAACGCTACGCTATGTACTACTGAAAGAGTGTACCAAAAATTCGCAAAACACCGCAACTTAACGATGGAAAACATCGCAGAATGCATAAAAGCCTAATTTATAACAGATTACTACGATAAATTACGAGCCTCACAGATTCGTGTTGCCAGTGCGGTTCATGGTCAAGTGAGGTACCAAAAACTAGTCTAGGGCTTGTCGCATCAGCCCGCCTCTGCAACAGTAGTATCAAAATGCGCAAAGTGATGGAACTGCTTAAAACCACAGATATACTCCGCTCGACTTTCCTCTCACCTTGTTGAAGTGGTATCAGCAAGTCATAGCACACCTTCCCTCCCCCCCCCCCCCCGCCCCCACCACCAAGGTGACACCAAATTATCCAAGATTTCCCAACAAGTTGCTTGCAACTGGGCCGAGGCTCTGATCCACCGCCGAGTCGGGCGATGACGCCCCAATGTCGCACACCGCCTCGTATATCTGTTTGTGTGTTAATCAGGTTATTCAGTTATGGTGAACGCTTGTGTGGGTGTGTTGTTTTCTTTCCTACTTGGATTTTAATCGCTTTATCGCTGATAAAATTGTCTTTTTGAGGAAGTACTGCTGTTCTTCTGTGATCTTCAGCATCTGCTCTAGTTGAGTTGGGTTCATCTATGGCAAAACAAATATATTTATCTATATATAATAAATGAAAACAAAGCACCCCGTTAATTGTTTTTGTTTCATTTAATAGATAGCAACAGAATTGTTGATTTTTTTTTCTTACTGAGCTTGGATATTTTTCCACGCATTCATGGTATATCGCCGCTGCCATGGATGGGGGGTGGGGTTGGGAGCGGGGTTGAGAGGGCGGTAGGTAACTGTAGGTCCTGTGGGGTTCTGTGTTTCTCTATGGGTTACGTAAGTGGTTGACCTACCTCTTTGCCGTACTTGTTGGCGAGTAGAAGAAGCAATTTGCCGAATCTCAGATTCTCACAGTGTCTCATTGAGCTGGCGTCCAGACACCGGAAGATATTATTCATCAATGACTCGTCCATCGGCACCTGCATAAAGTGCAAACTCGTCATAGCGACAGTTTGGGCCGAGGAAGTGTCGTTAAACCGACAGTTCCAAAAAAAAGGAGAAGCTTATGTGGGTTCCAGCTAAATGTCGTTATAAGCTGTAGCTTTAAGCTGTGTGTGGTTATAAGCCCTATACAGCTATAAGCTGTTTGTGGCGATAAGCTGTATGTGGCTATAAGCCGTATGTGGCTGTAAGCCGTATGTGGCTATAAGCTGTTTGTGGCTATAAGCTGTATGTGGTTATAAGCTGTACACAGCTATAAGCTGTATGTGGCTATAAGCTGCGTGTGGCTATAGGCTGTATGTGGCTATAAGCTGTTTGTGGCTATAAGCTGTATGTGGTGTTAAGCTGTATACAGCTATAAGCTGTATGTGGCTATAAGCTGCGTGTCGCTATAGGCTGTATGTGGCTATATCAGGGTTCTATTCTATCTTGTACAAAAGAACTCAACTCCTGTTGTAAAATTCCACCGAACTTTCCACAGTTTACATCAGAAAGTCTAAATGTGAAACTCAGCCGCATTTTCTACAAACTTCCGTATTTTTGCAGCTTGATATTACACTGTAAAGGACATGTCAGACTTTTGACAAAAAAAAAACAAAAAAAAAAACGGTTTTTAGCCTCTGTTATCATTCTCTATCTGGTGGAGCAAACTTCTGAGGAACTGAGGAACAAAAAATATTACCTTGGATTCAAGGATTACGTGGATAACGGCGAC
The DNA here is from genome assembly GCA_949752745.1 of Protula sp. h YS-2021. Classification (NCBI taxonomy): domain Eukaryota; kingdom Metazoa; phylum Annelida; class Polychaeta; order Sabellida; family Serpulidae; genus Protula; species Protula sp. h YS-2021. The sequence continues at coordinate 15,483,767 of OX457032.1, forward strand.
AGTTACGTCACTCATTTCCTGCCCATGTTCGCTGTACAACCTGATGAATCAATAAAACAGTCAAGATATGTTTTTGGTAAATATTGCATGATGGGATCATAGTTCAAAATGAAGCATAACTAGAATGGCCAAATCGGTGCTGTTGTCCCCAAAACATCCCCCCAGTCAAATCAGTGTACATTGTAAGATATGTCCATTTCCAAAATACTCTTATAATACATGAATATTTCTATGTATTGTTTTCCACCCCCCCCCAAAAAAAAATAAAAAATGTAGAAAAAAAACACTTACACCTCCACCCTCTTCCATATCTGTCTGTTGTGATAGGTCTCAATTACAATGTACAGTTTTGCGTCCATTTGTTTATGAAGTGCCATTTAGTCAATTTGTGGTCTATTCAAAACATAATACCACGTTTATACATTTACAAAATGTACATTTTTTTTCTGTATGAAGTTTTTGAACCACTGGACAAACAGCTCCGAAGGCATGGCATAAAAAACAACTAATTATTGGTAATGGACCGAAGGAAATGGTGATAGTTCTCAGCCAAACTGACCGAGGGCTAAAACATTGCAAGCAAATCATCCGTAATTGAATTTCATTCCACAAATGATGGTCATTAATTTTGAATAAAAATTGCTTGGTATAGTCTGTTATCAAAAAATGGGTACTGATAACTTGTGAACAACGCGGACGGTGAATTATATTTGTTGTTCGAGCTCAAAATCACTCTCACTAGAGATCCTTTCCTGCCGACCCTTTGTTCCGAATGTGATCATGGTCAGACTTAACGTTCTCATGATAATGAGTTCTCTTTCTTTATCTCGAGGGAGAAAAAACAAAAACATGGGCTCATTACCAAGGGAAATGCTTAAGCTCGGAATAATACAGATGACAAATTTGGGGAGGACTGGCTTTCTCGATCTTGAGAAAGTAAATTATCTTAATAAAAACAAAGATGGTCATCCGGCAAAATCGGTACCAAACTCAACCTAGTCCCGGGCAAAATGCGATGTGCTTGTTATCTGTACAAATATTTTGTGTTGACGGCTTATACAGTTTTCGAGGTAGAAGATGCGTGTAACAGACAGACGGACATACACTAAGGGAATGCCATCGCTGAGCCTGGGCGTGAAGAGAGCGCAATAGCCAGCATTGTAAGGAATCAATGTTTCCCATAAATAAAATCGAAGTTAAAGCAAGATTTCAACCATGGGTCGCATGACGGCAATCAAACCAAAACAGCTATTACCTGAGCAGTACGCCCCTGGTGTCTGAATCCAGGGCGTCCTTGCTCAGCCGACCGAGCAAATCTCCGACCTGAGCACCTGGTATAAGAGAACAGAAGGGTGTGGTAGAGAGACGATGGGCCTTATCTGCGCGTGTGTACAACCAAGACACTACACAGGCCAGCAGACTGTGCCAAGGCCTGGAGCTGAACATTACTCATGGTATTCAGTCGTGAAGGCTGAACCACAAAACTTATTTTTCAGAACTCGTTACTTAATTATTGTTTCAATTATTTACTTTTTAAAATTATTGACACTTCAAAAGCACCGAAAACAGATCACACCTTTGAAATTTTCTTTTCATTTTTCCCCCTTTCTTTCTGTATTTATGTCTTTATTTCTTTTTTTTTCTTTCGTTTTTTTTTTCTCGCTTATAATACGTAACGAGCAGGGTCGTACTTGTATCATCGGCACAGAGGCATGGCAGATATACAGCTTCTACCACGGCTCTCTGAAAGTTCTTGGTGAACTCGCTCAAACTTGCCACCACTTCTCGCGTCGCCTGCTCCTCCAGCGTCTGGATCTGGGATCGAAATCAATTCTAGAAAGATCGGGCCCAGTTAAGAATGGCTTCAATCCCATGTACAAATAACGAGGACCCAGTATCTTTTTCTGCTTGAAAAAAAAGTTTATACAAACCGTGATTGTGGGTTGCGCGTGTTAAGTCTCTAAATACTTAACTAACAAGAAATTTGTGTAAGTCTCTTTCAAAACTATAGAAAACAACACAAATTTTCAGACAGTGTGTTGTCTTTTGGAGCTGCACGTGTCGTTTCTCATTTTCACATTATTTGCAAATTCATGTCTAGTGCATTCCTCCCCCCCCCCTCACCGCCCCCCCCCATCCCCACCACATCCCGCCCCCCCCCCCCCCCCCGCTCGCCATCCCCCCTACCTCCCACCCACCCCTGCACTTCTACCTTGCTGCGGCAGCGTGTGCTGCTGTTGGCTCACCCGCCAGCACTGCCCCTCCCACCCTTCTTTCCCCCTCCCCACCGCGATCTGTTGTGATGGAAAAGCAGCAATATAATACCCAAAACACAAAATTATATTCTACAAGTATCCTCACACGACAGTGCGTATAAAAGTGTCGAATACGCACCCTAAAATGATCACTGCACGTACCTTTGTTAGAACAGACGCGTTTAGAAACGCAATGGTATTTGTGTAGCTGATTTCATTCACAACAGAAGTGAAGTCACGCAAAACTCTACAGAACTTCTCCCAATTTCCCAAGCTGTCCAAGTCCAACATTCGACAAATGTCAGTTACCTGGAAGTGTAAGGCGAAGCATGAGTCAACAGGTTAACCTTAGTATTACAGAAATCAATAGTGAAGTTTTTACCTTTGTTCGAAGATTTTTAAATAAACCTGTTGTTGCTAATGTGTTCCCCTCCTTGCCCCCCCCCCCCCCCAAAAAAAATAAATAAATAAATAAACACTGGAACACATTCAAGGAAGCGAAATCCGAACATAACTGGTCAAGTTACATTTGAAAGGTCTACATATCATCCTTTCGAAGTGGTCACCACATGATCTTGGTGGATGCTGGCTCCAGCTGAAAGTTAAATCCAAACAGCTATGGTGCCCTACTCAACCTATTCACAGCTATCAGGGCGAGGAAAGCCTGGCAGAGACACGCCAAGGTCATTGTAATATTTCGATGACTATCTACCCCTTATAACAAAGCTAACAGCTGGACTAAACTCCCTTAAGGCAAAGCCAACAGCTTATAATTTCGATCACCTGCTTGGGGGAACATGTTGAAAAGATGGTGACGTCATTGCTTTCTATGTTGTCTTCTCCGCTGTGCCAGCATGTCTTCAACCTCTCCACGCCTGCCTGCGCAAAAATACAAAACCAAATGATGTAATTTAAACCAACTCTATCATTTTCTGATGACATGTAATTTTTTTGCGGATAATGTAAATCTGAATTTTAATAGAGATGAAAACGGTCACTGCTGTGTTGTGTGTGTGTATGTGTTTTTTCTAACACGTTATCATTTTTTTCACATTTTCAAATATACCACACAATCACAGATACTGAATAAATTCATGACTGACCTTATGAAAATCGGTTACGAAATTAATAGATTTTGAGTTTACCCGTCGTTCGGTGCACTGGGCACAGCAGCGTATCACTGAGCAATGACCGTGGAATCTCTACACCGCCCCCCTTCCCATCGCCCCCCCCCCACCCTCCAATTACGTGACTGCACAGACAAAACTTCCTGGCCGTGCCTATATCCCCGACATTCTAACAGATCATATGCAAAACCCTAAAGACGATTAAGTCGCGTGATAACGGTGGCCTCCGATTATGAAGGTCATCACAGGACAGAAGGGATAAGTGCGCATGCGTACCAGCATTTCTGGCGGAAGGGTGTCTTCCTCACTGCCCAGGCATGTGCTTTGTGAGAGAAACTGTGAATCCGGCAGCAGCGACAAATCTGAAATCATCAACCTTACAAAGAAACATGTGAGCCGTAGGTTTGCCGCCGGTCTCAAACCGCTAATACTGTTTCTGAATCTAGATCTAGACAGCTTTCCTACAATTAAGCCAACCGAAACCAGTTCTAAACTCTGGAAAGTTCATCCTCTTCGTTCAAATATTAATTTCTGCTTTGAGTATATACAAATTTAAGGAAGAAAATATTCAGTACTAATTTTGTAAATGTTCTTTTAAACTCTTTTCCTTCATAAAATCATCAAAGTACAAAGCTAAAATTTTTTCAGCTCACGTAGGACTAGATATTGTGGACGGAAACGAAAACCAAGGTAAAACGACTGCCACGGTAACCAATGAGACAAACCTAAGCGACGTCTTTTGTTTTGTGGCGTGGAATCAGAATCCTGTGTCAAGAACCGTTTCCTGGCGAACTGGGAAGCAGGAATTTGTGACATACTTGGTGTCTCGACGTCAAACGCCACGACGCCATCTTGGCTAGCTACCAACCAGTCACACTCGCTTCCATCCTGAGTTTCTAAGGACGAAAAATAATTTTTAACAGCGCAGCGGAACGTGTTTGTTAATAAAAGAAACGTATTTGCTCCAGCCAGGGTATGAACCATTTAGCAAACCGGTATTTTCGGTAAAAAGCAAAGTATGCTACAACCCCTCCCCCCCCCCCCCAAACCCAACCCCAGTCAATCAGCAGCTAAATTCTTTCGACGTATTTGCTAACGTTACCTGTACAAAGCACTGTCTGGACGTACTCCTCTAGGGCTTGCAGGTGTCTTGCCACTGCTCCCCGAACATCGGCACGATCCCCTTGTAAATCAGCTTCCGCTGACACTGGCTCTGTCTTCCCACTTCCTGTGTCCCTGGATTCCTTGTAATATTCTTCATAACAATCAAGAAGCCGTACCAGTAGAGACACGCCCACATCTTCCTTGTGGTTCCATATGAACCTGACTAGATTTTCTTGCTGCTTTGTAGATAAGTGCAAAATCCTCGGCTCACTGAAAGATTTAATTTTACAAATTCACATAAACATGAAAGGAGATTTTAACTGGAGAAATTTGCACCAATTTATTTATTATGTAAATTTCGAGTTCCTTATTGAGAAAATAAAACAGATAATGATTTTTTTCGCAACTGTTCTTTTCAACTTACAATATTAAGGTGTGACCTTTCACAAATGCGTCCTCAGACAAAAGACCGCCCAGGAATGGTTCCCACACTGGATATTCGCTGAATCCCGATCCTCTCTGGTTAAGGTACCACCATTTTGATCTAAAAGTGAAAACACATGAAACATGATTTCATGATTGTGGCCGAATCGAACGGTGGCTTCTATGGGCTAATTTGGACTTTCAACTGAGACAAGCTTCCACTTACAGAGCTAAAGGTGCTTATGATATGTGAAACGTAACTAATCCACGTTTCGGTGATTATTAAAACAGACTTAGATATTACTAAGTAACAGTTGAACATGTTTTTAAAAATTAATCTTAAAATCGTTTAAAGAATTGCAGGTGTACAATTTCTGTCTCTTCACCAAACCTTTCTTTTTTGAAAAAAAAAAAACTACTTTGCAAGATTTTGTTTTCACTTTTTGAGCAGAAAAAATCGAAACCGACGTATTTTAAAAGATGAAGGCTGAGTAACATTCTGAAGCCAAAACCATCAACGAAACATTTTTGATCTCACCAGAACACACACAAATTTGCTCTTATCGATGTCATTAGCGAAGTACACGAAGAGTCACGAACAGGTCATGTCTTTTCTACTTTCAAAGAGGGCCTGATAATGCAGAATAACAAAATAAATTTAAAAAAAAATAGATGACCTCAGAGCCGAATCCTGGTTGTTCAGGATCCTGAGAAGATCTCTCCAGACGTCAGGTACGGCACTATAAATCTGTGCCTGGACAAGGGCTTGCATTGGTTCACCACATATTCCTGGTTGTCACTCTATTAGCTTCTTCGGAATACTGATGGCACCAGCCGCTTATTGATGTTTTCTGCCAATGTCCACGGATGATTTCAATCCATTCGCTTAATTTCGAAGAGTCTGGAACATAACAATTTTTAAGTTCACGATTGCCAAATATAACAATATTGTACAGTATAATATATTACAATACTGTACAGTATAACCTCGTTAATTCGCACTTGTCGGAAATAAGCCAAAAAGTACAAATTGACCGGAGGCCAATTTCCGGTCTCACAAAAAATAAATATGTACTGTACGAGGGAAACGGACCATACCGTACCAGGAATAAACCGTCCCAGGACTAAACCACCCCAAGTTTGCAAAGCACTAAACCGCCCCTAGCAACTTGTCGACCCTGGACTAAACCGCCCCATGCAATATTCTTAATTTATTGATATTTTTTTTGGTCATATTATCTTACGGTTGTTCCTTTCAACTGACTTCATATTTTCGGTCATATTATCTTACGGTGGTTCCTTTTAATTGACTTTGATGTACAATTAAAGAACAGTTCGGGGCACCGGAGTACAATTCTTAGCATTAACGTTTGATAAGTGACTGCACTTTTTGACAATAGGCAACACTTCAATAGCATCAATGAAGTTCTGTAATCACTTCTTACAAACCGGAGTGCATTTCTTTGCATTTAGTGATTATTTATCTTTAATTCCCTTTAATACAAAACAGGAGTACACTTTATAGCATTTAATGCGTATTTCTAACGTTCGATCACTGATCGCCATTTTCATTGATCGTTAATTACAATTTTTAAGTTAACTGCAATCCACTTGCTGAATTGCGATTAAAATTGAAATTCTAACGTATTGATTGCACTTTATCTTTACCCACTCTGTATATAAACTGTGAACTTTTGCACCATCATAATTATCGTTATTAGGTAATTGCAATGCAATTTGGAAATACTTTAATGGTGGAGTTCAGTACATCTAAATTAAAAAAAAAGAAAACAAGAATGGAGTTAGCAGAATTCATTCATTTATTGTTTGTGACAGGGGCAGCTTAGTCCTGGGGCGGTTTAGTCCTACTTCGCAAAATTGGGGGCGGTTTGGTCCTGGTTCGGTCACACAATCACTGTACAAGTTTTATTATCCCGCTTAAATTTGCTACTCTCTACATCACTTATAATTTTATCCTTGTTTTTTTTATCCATGATGCAAGAGTGTTTTTGGTACCTCCTACTCTGTCATTATTTGTGTCCTAGTTTTAGCACCACTCGTTATGTGCTTCAACACTTTTTTCTATCCATTGAGTAATCATCGTATTTTGGCTTTTGCGTTGCCATTTTCACAGCGAGATGTAAATATTTGAGTAATTTTCAGTTTTTATAGGAAACTCCGCAGTAGGTATTGCAGCAAGTAACACTCTGGAGTCAAGAATTCCATTTTGTCAGAAACACATTCACATATTGGCTATTATAGGGACTGAATAATATATAAAACAGTTTCTAAAAGATCATATGATGGCTTTATAAATTTGAAAGTGTGCATGTTGAAAGAAATTAGAATTTTGATGATTTCCCCTTATTATTTCTTTGTAAATTATCCCAAAATATTGGCACTCGAAAAAACACCTCCATCGGAAAGACTGGAAGTGCGAATTGGCTTATATTCTTGAGGACGAGTTCACGTCACAGCTTTACATCCATCAATGAGAACTAACATTTTCATCACGTGATCAAAAAGTGCCAGTGCTTGCGTCGGGGCATAACCCATAGTTTCTCATTGTTTTGTACAAATATAACAGGGTATTTTTCTTGTTCTGGACCGAGTGCATACATTTTGGCCTACTTGTCACATGCCGGGAAGTTAGTTCTTTAAATAGTTTTTACCGTTTAGAAAAATTTTATTAGTTAACTTAAATATCGAACAATTCTTGCGGACACTTTCATGCAATGCATTGTGGGTAAATGAGGGCATAATGAGCGATATTTAGAGTTTATCGCACTGTTTCATACCAATACAAAATGTATGCAATCGGCCCAGAACAAGAAAAATACCCTGTTATATTTGGTATAGAACAGTGAGCCTGCGTTTTAATGGGCACGGATAATGTCTCGAAAATGTTTCGAAAATCAGAAAATCTTTCTTGATTTTTCGATAATGTCTCGAAACATTTTCGAGTGTATCGAGTGTTGCAACCAATTCCTATCATTGACCCAATGATATCATTGGGTCAATTTTCCTGAACGAATGATATCATTCGGTCAAGTGATTGTTTTAAATCAATCATTGATCCAAACAAGTATCACCAGAACGAAATCTATCAGCGTAAACAAACGACTAGCTGTGCGAAATATATCAGTGTTTACATAAATGATAACCAAAGCTATCAGCACAACAAAATACGAAATGAACGAGTAGCTCTGTTTGAAATACTGATGCGAATGTATTGAATAAAAACTTGAACGAATGGTATCAGCCGTGTGCAGTTCAGTGAGAAAACACACAAGTCAATGAAATTCGATGCGAATGTTCAGTGAGAAAACACATAAGTCAATGAAATTTGATATTCTTCATCAAACAAAGATAATGTGTGTAAAAGAATAGATTACGATTCGTTTGTTAGAATGATATCATTGGCACAGGTTTCCTGGACCAAAGCTGTCAGATTACCGTATTGTTAAAAAAACACCACTTACATTATTTCCGCCGCTTATCAACTACTGATATCACTGGGTCAGCTGAACTGTTCATATCACAATCACTGTGTGATGTTTTATGTTTACCGTATTCTTTTAAAGACGCCACTCACAAAATTTGGCTCGAAATGAAATAATGATATCATTAGGTCAGCATTGGTTATCAACAGATGGCATCACTAGACTGAAAACTATGTAGCTGAATCATTTTAGGAGGGCGCAGGCCACTTTGATATTAGAAAGGATTATTTCGATTCTTTTCTATATTCTTTTCTATGTTAATATACAAATTTATAAAGAAGAAAAAGCAAGTAAGATTTGAACGATTCATGTACACAAACACACAAGTTTCGACGCTGATGGGAATTGGTCACGACATCGAGCATTAAATTGATATAATCTTCCCATAATCCTTTCCTGCACACCTGCGCGCCATTATCGCCCAAAAGTTTAACAGTTTTGCTTTACTTACGTCGATTCAGAACTGACATACGACAAATTACATTAAAGCCAGCAGAAATACAACTATTGACAATAGTAATTCGCAATTTGGATTAAGAGAAAAGCACCAAAGCTCCCGGCAGCCATTTTTATTCTCGAAACATTATCTGAAATGTTTTATTGGGACATTTTCCAAATATTGTCTGGATTTTTTTTTCAGATACGTCCAATAAAACGCGGTCTGAGAAAATATGCGTTTTGCCCCGATGCAAGCACTGCCACTTTTTGATCACGTGATGAAAATGTTAATTCTCATTGGTGGATGTAAGGTTGTGAGTGAAGTCGTCCTCAAGAATACAGAAGAGCTTACTTGGAGCTAGCAGGATTCGTGCCGGAGGACATATGAGGTTGACCCCTATTAGCGGAACAATGTAAGTCTTCGTAGCTCTGACAGAGTCTATTATACCGTAATTGTGATGAGGCTAGCCAAAAAGAAGACCAGCAGCAAATAGATCCCCCAGAGATCAGCTGTTATAACAACGAAATGTTTCCGGAAGTCGTTAAAATAAAAGACTATTAATCAAGTAATTTTATGTCATAACCATCGCAAGGTCTGAGAATGCTTTCTCTTCAACGTTGTGCTGCAGATAACCAGTTCAAAGTCAGTAAAACTCAGTCATTCTCTTCATTGGCTGCAACCAGTGCAGACATGAACAATTTTTTATGAAAAAATAAATCTTCAAATATCTGTTTAGTATTGAGTCATTCAAAGAAGTAAAGAGATTAAAGGTAATTATGTTTTACCATTGAAACAACATGGCAAATTCTGATGAATTCGAATTGGATGTCAATGAAGAAATTGTCGGTGATGTGGGAAAAAATCGAGAAAACAAATCTGTATAATCAAGCAAAACAAATCAAGATAAAACAGCCCAAATGGCACCTGTAAGCCAATCGGCAAATGAGACAAGCCAAATGCAAGTCAATCGCCATAAAAAAAAGGGCAAGAAAAGAAAGCATAGAAAGTCCGTGAAATCCAAAAAAAAAATTGAAGAGGAAATATAAATTCTCCTCCTCATCTTCGTTGTCAAACAGCTCTAGTTCGAATAGTTCAAGTAGTGATTCGTCTACAGATGTAGACTCTGAACTTTCAGAAGCCGTTAAGCAGCCTTAAAAATTGCTCATTGCCCAGTCATAACAGCATGTCTGTCCCAAAATTGGATGATGATTGGCTTGATTTGTTTCAGGACTATAAAAGAAATGTGCCCATGAAAAAGTCTGATTATTCCGAACAATTATTATTATGATTATTCCTAGCCCGAATTTGGCAAAGATCTGACGCCATATAAAAGAAGAAAATAGAGCCTGATTCTCTAAATGTCGCTGAGTTAATCAAATTAACAGAAAAACTGTAATCTGTTCGGGACAGCTAAATGTCCAAATTAATTTCTTCAAGCGAATGACATTAGCTGCAAAAATCACTGGTAACACAAAGAAAGCCCAGAAGATATTGGTTCGAAATGCGGACAAATTAGATGGCATAGACCAATTGTTAGGCCGGAAATTTCAAAAAGTGCTTGCTAAGACAGTTAAAAAGAAAAAGCACAATCCGGAGCTGTAAAAGGCTCTTTCAGTTTCTCGCAAAGTAAATTTTCGGCCCATTCGTAACGCTCCCTGGGCAAGTTCTGGTGTCGGAGCGGAAGTATGCAATACAGTTTTGATAATTAATACCAAGAATATTCAAACCGATAAATATTTTGATTGCGGTTTATACTGCAATCAATTTATATTACTGTGCCAGAGAGCTGTTTCGTATGTTTCATACTCATCAGGCTTAGTGAATAGGGATTTTTATTGGCGGTCTTGACTCACAGAGTCTAAAAATCAATGTTAAACGATTTTCTCGTAGCTAATTGTCACATTAGTCACAATGTGTCCCACAGGGAGGTAGCGCTACTAGGCATCAACCTTAAGTATCTGCACTTCGTATTAATACATACATTCTTCTTTTTGGTTTCAGCAGCTCTCTCTCTTTCGGGAGGGCTGCCCTGACAAGCAAGTCTTTTAGGTTTTTCGGTGAGTATTTTTATTAGTTGTTTGGTACGGCAATTGGTACGAGAGTACAAATTTAGTCGTGACAAGTTTTGAAAAAAAGTATGTGTATGTTTATGAAAAACAAGAGAGCTGCTGAAACCAAAAAGAAGAATGTATGTATTAATACGAAGTGCAGATACTGTCCCAAGATAGACAGATCTGGAAGACTAGAGTGTACAGCTTCAGGGCGTACATATTCAGCTAAAAAGAACGTCTGTTGCCAAAGTAGCAACCTAATGTATGTCATCACGTGTTATACATGTGGTTTTCAATACGTAGGCCAAACTGGCGGACGTATACTGGATAGATTCCAAGGACATTTTGGGTGTATCAGCAGAAAGGACTTATCCACTTTACTCGTAGATCACCTTAATAGGTGGGACCATAAGGGGATTGATGATATAAAAATTCATGTAGTAGACTTTATTAGTCTGAACCCCTCTAAAGACGCTGCCAAGGGTCTTAGAATGAAAATAGAATTCAACTGGATTCAACGCTTGAGGACCGCCACGGGAAGAAACATTACAAGTAGAAGAAGGCCTCTAAATAGGCTCTGGGGTACAGACGCAGTTCGGATCTGCAGCGGCAGCGTGTCACCCTGTCATCACGTGACTTCCCTTGCTGACCCGACGCAGTTTTCGGACATAGCGGTTTGGCGCATGGTACACTACGTTGATGCGGTGGGTCGCTCGTATCATGATGTCACTTTGTTCGAGCGGAGGATGTTTAACAATGGGCATTTCTTGGTGAAACCCCACTGAATATTGCTATTTGTTATTGAATGGGCAGTTTGCGATGAGACCCCGCTGAAATTAAAAAAAGAGATTGAATTTATTGCCTTATTTCTGCCCTTGGTACGACGTAATGTCTTGTAGACAGTGTGTCAACCAGTCCGTATGCATGGGGTATTAAATTCCCACCATTGGAAAACCCATAGTGATCGCTTCTACGTCTACAAGATATGTTACTCATAAAAATGAGTATTAAGAAATTAAATACTTCGAATAATTGTACATGATACTGTTATGTAAAGTACATTTTAGTTTTCTATGGAAAGATGTTTTTGTTACGAAATAAATATATTGAATTGAATTGAATTGGTTTATTTCCGAAAGTAAACATAAGTTTGCACAAGCAGTTACGAACTGAAAGCAATGACTTAACAGACTTCAGAAAGGGACAAGCTGAAAGCGTCGCTTATAAGCATGCTTGCCCATTACGAACGTATTTATTCCATTACGAAAAAAAACCACTTTGATTAAGTTGACAATATTAAGCGGTTTATAAATATAACAATAACACTGAAAGTTTCGAACTAGCGTAACGTACCCTTGTTTATCTATCTACATAATATTTGGCATTAACTATCAAACAATTCCTTCATAACCCGATATGTACATTTTTTTAAGATGGTTTTTAAAATTACCAATTTTAGATATGCTTCGCATTTCTTTCGGCAGCGAATTCCATAAGCGAACTCCCTTGACACTAATACAGTGTTGTTTAACGACTGTTCTTGAGTATTTGTTTTCAAAGTTTCCGTGTTGTCTGGTTTTCTTATCACTAATTTTGAACAAACATTGAATATTTTTAGGTAGTACGCACGCTTTTGCTTGAAACATGACAATTAAGGTTTTAAAATTAACTAAATCGTATAAATTTAGCAGACGCAGATTATAAAACAGCAAAGAAGTATGCGCTAACCTATCAACTCCAGATACAATCCTCATAGCCTTTTTCTGTAGTAGAAATATAGGATTTATATTAGTTTTATACGTGTTTCCCCAGACCTCAAGACAATACGACATGTGTGGCAAAAACAATGTGTGATATATTAAGAGTAGAGCCTTTTCGTTCAAAACGAAACTGGTTTTATACATTATTGAAATACACTTTGATAATTTGCTTCGTACACTGTGTATATGCTCTTTCCAGTTTAATTTATCGTCAATAATGACACCCAGGAATTTGGTCGAATTAACACGTGTGATTTGTTCATTGCCTATTGAAATATTAATTTCATGACTTACTTTACAATATCCAAATACCATAAAGTTTGTTTTAGATACATTAAGCGAAAGCTTATTCAACTTAAACCATTTGTTTAGTTTTGACAATTCACCACTTATTATCTCACTCATATTCGTATCGTTCTTACATGTAAAAAAATGTTTGTGTCGTCGGCGAAAAGAAAGAGCTTTAATAATCCTGAAACGTTAACAATGTCGTTAATATATTAAATATGATAAAGATGATCATATTTCTTCTCCTATGTTAGCAAGGTTAAGAAAATAAAACTGTGCGGTAAAGCTTGATAAACTGTTGCATTAATATGCAAAGAATGACAAATCACAAAGATGACATTACATAAACGATACAAGACATCCATAATTTAAATATTGTCACACGAACCTTCTGCTATATCTTCAATAGAATAAAAGAAAACAATTTATGTCTTCATATTCTGCTATAGAATATTTCTTTTAATTTCGAAAATATCGGCATGTAGAGGTAGAAGCCATCACTATGGGCATTCCGGTGTGTTAACTTTGGTTATCGAGATCCATAAAAAGAATTTTACGGAATAAACAGCCAGACATGGGTATCCCTAACAGGTGCGGCTTCCACTATGTTTAAAATGCCTGCCAACCAAGCGACCAATCAGCGTCAGTGCAGTTCCTGTCATGTGATCGAACCATTCCCAAATTAGTATGATTTGAGTAAAAGAAGTTTTCTTCCGTTTACTTTTCGGTGAAAATGACAGATAAAAACCAAGGGAAAAGCATTATATTTGAATATTATATTTACGTATACTGTAAGTTTTATCTTGTTGGGTGTACGTTTTGTCCAGTTTGGTGACTTTGCTGATCACTTCATGTGGTAGTTCTGGGTTTGTCAGCCCGGCTTTCGTTAGGTAAATGCCTCCCTGCCATAAAGAACGTAGTGTTGGTTATTGGTAATAGACAGTGAGATGCTTTCCGGGCTTTCTTCAGAATTTCTATTTGAAGGGTTTCCATCATGGTCAGCAAACAGTTTGCATTGAGTCGGCTCTGCAACCAGGAAAGTTTCAACTTTCCACCGTCCTTCTTCTCGTATGCTCCTGGAGCTCAATAGGGTCCTTGGACATGCCGTTTTAACAGCTTAGGAGGCTTCCGCTGGCTTGATGCTGCAGCATCTCTCTTTTGGGAGTTGCATACACTTTCTTTCTGTTGATAGACACGCCAACAGTTCGTGTTGTGACGATTTATCTCGGTATTGAGTAGTGTAGCCGCTTCTGTTCACAAATGAATCGGTGTTGAATCGATCATGTGGTCGTCACAGCGGCGTCGTACCTGTGACGGGTATGACAACTCGACACTGTGACTGGTCGTCTCAACAGCATCATGATGTAAGCATCGATTACCTGTACGAGGTTAGCAGGTGTATTTTCCTCTTGCAGCCTATTTTGCCGTGTTTGTTACGACCCATTGCAGTGACGGGTACAACAAAGAACGTTTTGGACATACTATGGGTGGTGCAGGCATCGGTGCCCTCATCATGACCCGTAGCAGTGACGACCAGGTCAACTGATAACTATCTGTTGTCATGAGTCGTATTCGCAGCGACTAGAAGTTTTCAGATCTAAAACATGCAGTCAAATCAATTAATTTCTTTCACGTCATATGTCTTTTAGAGGGATGGTGGAGGGTGATCTAATCCACTGCATGTTTCGTATAAGGCATTCAATGGAAAACCTTGATAGGAAATATATAAATATGCCCGTGCATGTGAAACAACGCGAAGAAAGGGGATTTATTTTGAGGCTAGACTAGGTGAGCGGGAAGTGTGAATTTCGTTTTAAAAAGAGGATCATTTTTATTCAGTGCTCTGATTTTCCCACAAAAAGGGGATTATTTCGGAATTTTACTCGAATTTGGTTAAAAAAAGGTATTATTTAAAAAAAAATAGCACTCCGCCTTTTGGGGTATTTTTAGAAAGTCAAAGACATGCGTGGTAACCAGTTGGTAAGTGAAAAGCCAGCATACATATTTATATGTGTTAATGGTACGTTTATTTAAGACATACGTTTAAATAGTATTGTTTGAAAGATCCACCTTATAGCAGCCATATTGTTTCAGCCAATATCTGACACTTTTTCAGAGCATCTCAGATTTCCGAACATTACGTGACCGCGCCAGAAGCAATGCCAAACTCTGTTTTCGGAGAATCCCCTTAAACATTGTGTACTAAAGAAATCGGCCCTTGGAAAGACAGAGATCCATGAAGTGCTCTTTCTGACGAAAGTTCATGAAACTATTTTTTTGTGAGTGGAAGCGATGAATTTTCTGTTGCTAATTTTCATTTTATACTATCTGGATATTTCATGGACTTTTTTTCATTGCTAACTTCTTGCTGCCAGGGGCCTCAATGTTTGAAATATTACCAAGCTTCATACAGGGGGAATGATAGGAACGGTCAAAAAGACTTGAGTGCGCATGCACAAAATAACATAAAAGATGGTTTACTTCCGACTTTGTCGTAGCATTGAGAATTTAAGCAAAAATTGATATATGTTTGTAAAAACTTATGTACTGATATGTACTGGCTGTAGCTTTAGCTAATTTTGGACCTCCGATGCGATTTTTCTTTTGTTTAGCTAGCAAGTAATTCTGCATAGATTTCACTGTTGCCTTTTGAATTCTTTTTGTTACATGGATTTGCAGTACTTGACAGTATTAGTGGTACTTTGTAAGTACTCTAGGTGTGGTAAGAGTACAAACGAAGTACCATATTGAGCACTTTGGGCACTTAAAAGAACATCCTGAGTAAATTCCGTATTTTCCAGTTTTCCAGGTATTTTTCAGTGTTTTATGGGTACTTAAGGTACGTAATGAATATCTAATTTGTTAGCTTAGAAAAGTGGCATTTGTGAGCATGTCTTGGGTGGTAATTTCCGGGTATTTTCCAGTTTTCCGGGTAATTTTCCTAGCACTTGAGGTGCTCCAGGTACTTAAGGCACGTGATAATTTTTCCGTTTTTTATGGGTACTTGAGTGCCTAATTTGTTAGCATTTGTGAACCTGCCTTGGGTGGAAATTCTAGAGTTTTCTTTGTATTTTTTCCGAGCACTAGAGGTACTTATTATGGTGTTTTTTTGTACTTAAGGTACTTGATGATTTTTCCGGTGTTTTTATGGGTACTTAAGGTACTTAATGACTACCTAATATGTTAGCTTAGAAAATTTGCATTTGTGAGCATTCTTGGGTGGTAATTTCCGGGTATTTTCCAGTATTCCGGGTACTAGAAGTACTTAATGTTTTCCGGGTACTTAAGGTACTGATGATTTTTTCCGGTGTTTTACGGGGCTTTTATCAGCGCGTACAGTACCGTCAAATAGAAATACGACATTTCTGGACATGTTAAAACTCTTAATTCTTAAGTGTTTTGTTTTCGGTATAGTTCATAGTACTCTAGGTAATTAAATAGTACTTTTTGTAATTACTAGTTACTTTTATTGCATGAAAAATACGGGAAAACACCCTGCAAAATGGATATCAAGGTTTTTTTGTACGTGTCTTTTGTTCACATTTGTCCAACGAGGAAAAGCAACTTTTGTGAAGGTAATAAATAGAGGTGTGACGGTTCGTACCGAAAACCGAGAACCGAGAAAAGGCATCGGTTCGGTTCGAACCGAAAATCGAAAAGCCCAATCACGGTTTCGGTTCTTTTTTTTTTTTTTTTTTTTTTTTTTTTTGCTATTTATAACAAGATAATGCATTAATTTGGTAATGTTATTTTAGTTCTTATAGTATGGTTTAGTTTTAATATATATATATATTATATTATATATATATATCGGAAAAATCAACAAACATATTTCACGCACTTTTTTGCAACCTATGACGAATTCCATGAGTTTATTATGGCTACATGTGAGTCTGTCAGTCAATAACAATGTAAATTCTTGTGTAAGTAAGCTTTGAGGTGACAAGTATAAAACATTACCGTCAGGGTTCGCGCTGGGTTCTCAGGAAAGTGAGTCAAGAAAGGAAAGTGTGACTCAGTTGGGTCCAGAAAAACTCGGTGGATTCCGAAAAAGTGAGTCATTTCGTAAAAAACGCCCACAAAGTGGACAAAAACCCCGCCAATGCGAACCCTGATTACCGTTATATGTTAGGTTTTGTATCTGTTCTAAGGTAAAAAGAAATATCGGATTATCGGATTAAGTGCAGGCAATTATAAATAAATAAAAAAAAATAAACACGCATATATATGAGGGCTGGTATGATTTAAATCAGTGATTTAAATCAGTGATTTAATTCGCGATTTAAATCACTATAAAAAAGTGAAAAAAGTCACGATTTTTACTTTTTTTGTTCTAGAGTAATATTTGTCAATAAAATGCTAGGACAAGCCCCTTGAGTGTACACAGTGAAGATGCATTGTTAGGTTATTAACGACTGCAGCCGCTCATGCGACGCAGTCACCCACACCCTTACACCTTTTGTGCCTTATGTACACACTGAGTTAACGGTATTTCTCCATTGTGGTGCCCGTACTAATTTCCAAACAGTTGCTTGCTGATAGCAAGACTGCTTAAAAAAATAACAGCGCCAAGACTATTGTCTTATACAAATAAGCCCTGTCAATAGAAGTACTCCCGTTATGAGTCACTATCATTGTTGATTTTAAAGTCAAAGAGTAATTAACCCAGCAAATTTGTGGTACACTATATCTGAAAAAAAAATGACTGGTAGACGTCAAGCTCCCGTATATAAAGATATTTCGACAGAGATGCGACAAATAGTTGAAACGTAAAAGCTATTTGCAAATGCTCAGTTATTCGATGTGATATTGCTGAGAACTGCAGTGGCATTAGACTAATAAATAGTGAAAAATCAGTTCTGTATGTTTTTAAATGTTCTGTGACTTTTTTGGTGATTTAAATAAAGTCAATTTAAATAAGAAAAGTAAAAAATCATGACTTTTTAAAAAAAGTCATGATTTCTACCAGTCCTGATATATATATATATATATATATATATATATATATATATATATATATATATATATATATATATATATATATATATATATATATATATATATATATATATATATATATATATATAGGTTTTGCTGAACCGAACCGAAAAAAACCGAACCGAAAATTTTTGTTGATCCGAACCGAACCGAATCGAACCGAGCCGGAGATGAACCGTCACACCTCCAGTAATAAACCTGTCAATATCGCTCATTATTTAGTTTATAATACTTGCTGTAATCATAGTTCTTACGCCATTACTCTTATATTTCTCAAGAGACTCACTGTCTACAGAGGAAAACGAATTTCTATCTAGTATATGTTATTTTTGCGTAGTTTAAATATGGAGTCGTCACCTTGAGATAGCAGGTCCGATGAGAATACGACTCAAAATGCAATTTTTTAACATATAATTTTTTTCAATTTCTTTCAATTGTATATCTAATATATATTTTTTTAAAAATTATGATGCACTTTTTCAAATTGTAGAAACGATATTTTATTAATTAGTTCATGGTAATATTTCCGGCCTTGCGCCTGTTGGTAGCACAGTCTCAAAAACACCTGATTGATGTATAGCCAATCCTCTGCAAAAAAAAAACAAAAACGAGCGAAATTCAAATATATTTCTAAGTTTCAGCTATTTAAAAGCAGGCTTGAAATATTTCAGCATTCATTGAATATTTGTATGTGCTTATTGCTTTTGGTACTGACTGTCAGAGATTGAGTTAGTTTAAACATAAATTTATGCAAAATACCGGCCTTTATGATGGTGATGCAACGGTGTTTGGCCATGACCTGCGTGTAGTGTACGGAGGGATTTAAGCAAAAATAAGTTCAATATTAGTTAAGCCGTTCTCATGGCAATTGTTTAAAGCATTGTTATTTTTCAAAGATTCATTTCAACTTCACTGAGTGGTTTTTGTGACAAAATTGTTAAGCATTTGAAAAAACCCGAAAGCACTATATTTTCTTGCGCTCGGTGTGTTGTCGTTCAGTGTGCAATATGTCAAATTGATTCACCACATAATGGGAAGCATGATAAAAGATGTGTTTCATTTTAGATTCGTCATAACATATTAAGATGGCTGATAAAACCGTTTTTAAAAATGAAAAAGACATGTGTTCGTTAAGAAATGATATCTATGGTTATGTATTTGAACCAGAGTTGCCCTGGAATCCTGTGCCTTATTTAAATATTTTTACGGCCTCCGCATTGTTTCAGCTTGGTATGGCAATGGTTTATTATTGTAATCAGTTTGGACAATTTAGTGACTCTATGGCAAAGCAGTGGCAACATAGATCTCAATATAATGTTTAAAGACATGGATGACTTAAAGAATGCTCGACTGTTTGTACATCCAAACAAAATGTACTTCATAGCAAAATTGAGTGTGCCGGGTCACATATCTGCAAACTTTTGTAGTCCAACTGGCTTCAGTGGCAGAAGATCAACCAGTTTTAAAGAATTTCCAAGGAAAGGTAGCACTGGTAATGTTGCTGATTCTTCAGTTTGTGGACTGGAAAATGATACTGACTTATCGTCAACAGTGCAGCTAAATTCAATTGCAATGAATACACTGCGAAAAAACCAAAATAGATACGTGAAGAGTTTTATGTCTACAGATTTATTTTATAGGTGTAACAATGATCCCGGTTGTTTCAATTCTGGATACAATAAGCACATCTTTACTCATTTTCAGGAGCTAAATGCATTAATTCGTTTAAATTGTCTCTCACTGCTATCCTTCTGTTTCGAGAACAGAAAGGAAAAGGTCCAGATACCTAAAGATTTGTTTGAAATTCTTGAACAACCGAGATATCCGGTAAAAAATACGTTAGAAATTATGAAGAAGAAGGAACCTATTCAGAGCGTGTGTGGAGAACACGCCTTCCGGCCAAACGGGCGTACCGCTGCTGAGAATATAACTGAGCGCTCCTTGGCACCAACTCACAGCGATTTTAACAGGTTACAGGCACATTCGGAGACCAGTTCATTGCCAAAAGGTTACAGTGAACACGTAAGTGTTGTAACGAAATCTAAGTCTCCTCAACGTGATACGCATTTCTGTGATAGGAGAGAGAACATTAATTCTGCAAATGACTGTGAAAACAACACTCAGGCTCTGCGTGAACTTGGACAATTTTCTTGCGAGGATGCTTTGACACCTAGTCAGAAAGCCTGCAAAAAAGCTAACGATGTCAGCCAGAAGAAAAAACGGAGAAAGCCACGCCCATCAAAGAAAAAGCGCATTCGATTGAAGTTACAGCGAGCAAATAGCTCAACGGTTTCTTGTGGTATTAAATCAAAGAACGAATCGACTTCTGTTCAAGTTGTTGTTGGTTTGGAAAATGCTCTGTCTGTTACAGTTGAAGAATCAAGTGACAACACCGGTTGTTCTCAAATTTCCAAAAGCCCACCCGCATGTAGCAACTTTTCCTTTTTCTTCTCTGGCTCTGATTTGGATTCTAGTGAGAGCGAAAGCTTGGATAATGAAAGCAATGACTTTGATTCTGATCTATGGAATACCCTTTCACAGTCAGCCATAAACGTGCCATTTGTTTGCTGGATATCTGTACCTGATTCAGTAGTAGAAGAGGCAAATAAAAAATGGAAGAAGTGCTACGGTGATGTGCTGTGTAAAGGAAACCATGGCAAAAAGACAAAGGTGCGTAAAGTATATATATATATATATGTATATATATATATCACGACTTGAAAAACCTGACCAGATCGGGTTTGAAAAATTGTGCGGACAAAAACTTAATCTAATGTGAACATGTTCGATCAGTTGTTGGGATTTGGGATCAGAATTGATTTTTTAAAATGACATGTATTCGATTTAAATGTGGTAATAAAAACATTGTGGGGTATTTCCTTTGCCATTTCGGCACTGTCACTTTGGCCCTTCGCGAAAGACGTTTTGGCAAATCGCCCCAGAGAAACCACCTCATGGGTAAATATATTCATTCAAATTGCAACTGACGCTTTAATCAACTGGAAACAACAACACTCCTTATTTCAATAGATTTCCTGTTAAACACTTTACATTAGCGTGAACTGTTTTCGCAAACGTCTTTCGTAAGAGCTGAAATGTCCAAGAATTTCGGTGCCGAACTGTCTTAAAAGTACCAAAATAGCAGAGGGACAAAGTAATTCTTTACCAGTGAAACAACTAATGGTATGCTCATGGGTCGCCCTGAGTAGGGGAGGGGGAGGGGGGTGCATAAGATTCGGTTATTATTGGAAAATATACGATTGTTTAATTGTTTCAGGTTTCATTTGCGAGTGAGCAAAATCTTGTTATGACCACATTCTTTGAGGATAATGCTGTGGAACGCAAAGGACCCTGGGAAGAAATGGCGCGCGACAGAGCGAGATTCGAAAACCGTATCCGTGATGTTGAGAAAACAATAGGACGTGTGTTCGAATCTAGTCATCGGGAATTTGTTTACCGTACCTACTTTTCCTCTTGAAGAATCATAGTCATGTCTTAAACAATCGAATATAGTACACTTTGTAGGATCAGGATACCCCTAACCTGTCATCCTTTTTTATTCAACTGTTTGAAATTGAACAAAATTATAAGAATAACCTCAGGACAATCCCTCCATCCCCTTCTCGGAAAACTGACCCTGGACTCCTCCACCGTTTACTACTGCCTCGGCCATTTTACTTAACCTTTTACGCATCGGAATTTAAGTTCCTCCAGTTTAGTGAAGTCGTACGATGTGTTTCCGGCTGTTTCAAGCTTGTCCTAACGAATGATCAAAATTTCTCATCTTCATTCTGCCGTACAGGCTTTTTAATGTGCCTTAAAATATCTACATATTAAATGCAACACTCGAAAATTTTTGGTTTTGCTATAAAAATTAGTTTCCACGTCTTCCGAAGTAAACTTTTTGTTTTGAGGATGAAGGCAACATGATTGTAAATGAGATGCATCGAGATCACACAACTCGATATCATCCAAACTCGTTTGATGGCCGTGTTTATTTTTATTATTTGATGTGTTATTTTTTTTTTCATCCTCCACAAGTTTTAATATTGCTCTCGGTAGCGAACACTGTGTTCTTTTTGCTGACGTTTCTTCTCCATCCCTGCATTCTTACCTATTGATAAAAAGGATGCATTGTAAGATGCAATGTAAATCAGCTTGCTCGTGAATAGAGAGTATTCTGATTGAAATTTACAGTTTTATTTATTTCGATTAATAAGTTGTGATTGAGTACAGAGTATTTTGATTGCAGTGATTTTACTTGGCGAAAGGATATATATACTCTTGTAAAACTGCTTGGTTTTTAAGTTCATTGCCAATTTCACCAAAAAGATAAAATGATAGCCATCGAGAGAAAAAATATATGTGAAAATTTGAAAAGTTTCATAAAGCGCCTGAGGAGTCGTTCTCCGGGGGTTGGGGGGGGGGGGGGGGGGGTGAAATTCCTGAGGGGGAGTTGTCCTGAGTCTGAAAATTACATAAGAATTTTGTAAACAGGATATATGTGGTGGATCTTGTTCTTGTGAATCAGTGGTTTGTCACTTATTTGCCTCAGAACAAGTGCCAGAATTTCATTCTTGATTTATCATTCGATTGTTTATGAGGCAACGCGCATCATCAGTATTGTGTATATAAAGGTTCAGAATGTAGGGAATTTTATTGTATATATTGTATATAAATACCTGCTGTTTTTACGCGAGGAGATCGTCCCAAAGTTGTTTCTGTTAGTTTTGAAAATATGTCGTATATCAGCCAGTTCAACACTCTTTCTGTATATTTTTTTGCACAATTTCTGTTTGGTGTTGGTTATTTTATGATTGGTTTTAAGTCTGGATAATGACGGGATTGCAATTCCGCAAGCTTTCAATGTGATATTTAAGTTATTTTAGTCCATTAAACAGTTTGCAGATCCTTGGAAATCGTGTCCATGCTATATTCATATAGATATGAAAGCATCGCATGTTTCCGAGAATACCATTTAAAAGGCACAAGTGCATTTTTTCGGAGCTGAGGAAAGGTTGGTCAGGGTGCTGTCGACCTTTAGTTGGAACTAGTGTTAGGGCGTTCCTGCTGTAGTATCGATTTAGCGACGATTCCATCCCCTAGGGACGTGGGATCGACCCCAAATATGTGGAATCAATTCTCTAGCGACTTGCCTTATGGCGGACTTTTTTATCTGTCTCCCCCCCCCCCCCCCCAAAAAAAAAAATAATGATAATAATAAATAAATAAGAATAAATGATAAAAAAAAAAAGAAAAGAAAAACTGAGCATGCTCATTACGGTAAGTGTACCATTTGGATATTGCCAACATGCTTGTCAGTAGGTCTTTCATAAGTTTCTTTGATACGAGTTGTTACGAGGCAAATAAAGTATAACCTAAAACATATAATAAGATATATTATACGCTGAAAGAAAAATGGTGATGTGGTCGGTAGAGGCTTCTGGTTAATCGATTCTAAACGCTGAACCGATTTCTAACCCTGGTTGAAACCTGGCAGAAAATGAAAAAGTTTATAAGACCAAAATCCCCAGCAAAGAAATCCCTGAGGTTCTCTTGGAAGAAAATGAAAAACGTTGGTGGAGATCACAAAAGGTGCCAGCCATTAAAAAACACAGGATTATTAGTATGACTGTGTGTGACTCATTAATTATAAATAAAAATATTGATATGTTGTCATAAAAGGAAGTAGGAAACACGAAGTGGTTTCCAAATTCAATTTCCGTATAATGTGTATGAATTAAAAAAAAAAAGAAGCTATTCTTGAGAACACAATTTAGCGGTTTTTGTGTGATTAGTTACCCATGAAAAGCGGGGGAAGCTCTCTGAATGTTCTGTTTTTTTTTTCTTAAAATTGTAGTTGTGGTTTGCAGAATCAAGTAAGCTGCGATGTAGTGCTTTTGAATCCCTTAAAAAGTATGGTTTGATGTGATTGGCTTCGGCGATTATTCGTGACTTGTGTCACGCAACCCCGAAGTTACATCATGTGGCCAGTCAGGTATGAGACATCGATCATTATCACACATCGAGACCAAGCTCACGGAGACGTTTATGTAGGTCACTGACGAGACGTGACAAATGATAGCTCCCCAGACGAGTGTCGATCACAGGTCTCTTGACAGCATATTAGTGTTTGGGCCAGCCAATTTTAGAAATGCAGGCCGGAGTCGAAAAATGTTTCGGGACTGCGCTATTCCGAAGACTGTACTGGGATTCTGTGTAAGTCGGGATTTCATGAAATCCATAGATGGTTACTTTAATGAATAAAGACCAAATTTCACATTGATACTGCAATGGTTGATTGGTAATTAGTTTTAAAAATAGTGAAATGTTTCAAAGCTTTTGTTCCTCTTAATAGTTCAATTAAGGGCGGTTAAATTATGAATTAAAATTTAGCCTCACAGGGATTTCATGAAATCCGTGATTACACAGATCCCGCTAACATACACTTTCTGTTTCAAGAATTTCAACGCGAGAAAGAAACCGTTTTCGCACAGGATAATTCACCTCTGAAATGCCTTTTTTTACGTTTTTTTAAACGACACCAAATGGCACAGCTATTCCGTGTGCTAAAAGTCTTGTCAAAGGAAGGAGAAAAGGAAAATATGCTCAAGTTTGTTAAACGATTCTCTCAAGGTAGTTGTTTTGTGGACGCACTGTTATTGCTTCTTATTTATTTTTCTTATTTATTTTTCTTTTCATTTACTCTTATTGATTATTTACGGTATTTTGCACCTCACTGCGTTAGTTATCCGAGATCTTTACTCAGTTTATCAGTTCGTGTAAATATCAAGACTAAATGTATTTAAGATACAACAACATTGGGGAGTCTGCCAAACGCACGAATACTCCCCCCCCCCCACCCTACTTGGGCTTACTCACTTCCTTTTATTACTAAAACCAACGCACTTAATAAATATGGAACTCTGACCCGGTAAATTATAACCAGGATTTTTTGCCGATGAACCAACTCACCAGTCTGGTTCTAAGAATTTTTTTTTTTTTTTTGAAACCCGTATCAAAAAATATCGCACACTCTTTAAGTTGATTAACTCCCCGTTTGGTAAGAAGGTTAGTGTAAAACATTGTAATATTGATGTCACTGAATCTGTCAAAATAGTGACTGAAATTTTCAGGGACTGTGTCAGATGTGTCAATGGTTTTTTTTTTTTTTTTTTTTTTTTTTTGCTGTTAAAAAAAAAAAAAAACTGGTCTGAGATAGTTAGTTTGAAGTTGACTGATGTACCGTTTACGTAATGCTTCGACTTCGTTTGTTTTTATCCTGTAGATAATTTGTACGGTTAAAGCTTATTTAGCACGTTGTGTATTTCTGATAAATGAGATACTTTTGTATCATTACAAAAACGATTTTCTGAAAATTGTAGCTTAAAATAATGAAGCTCTCCTAATTTGTCAGATTCTCGGGAAAATTTCGGTGACTTCCTTTTGGCAGACTGAGTGTAAGATATGTATATATTCTTTCTGTCTCACAATGGATCTAGCAAGTTAGGAGATATTATGGTAATTTAAATATTGTAATGTACAGTTTTTAGAAAATAGCGTTTGTAATAATAAACAACAACAACAGTTCTCAGAGTTGAAGTAAAATGTGTAATTTAAACAAAAATGTACGACATAACGGGTACTTAATAAGCAACAAGACTAAGATAAAATACCCAGTTAATTGGCAAGACGTTCTTTAGTCGAAAAATAAGCAAAGGGTAAATAAAAAAACTTAAAAATTGTAAGGCCATAACTATCTCAGACCAAATTCAGTTTATTGACTGCAAACGACATGATTGCTATATCATATGTATATTTGGCACATTCACTGAAAATTTCACGGATTTGGCAGTTTCACTTTAACATTTATAAAATAAACTCTCCATCAGTAAACCCTTGGATAGTGAAGTCTATAATTAGTGAACATTATTTTCTTCGAAATTTTAATTTTCTTGAACTTAACCTCGCTTTGGTGATCACCTCAATATAATGAACATTTTCCCCGTCCAAAAGGTGTTCATTTTTCAAGAAGTTTTACTGTATGCGTATATATTCCTGACCCTATTGATTTATCTGTTATCGGATACTTTCTGAAAACAAGACCATAATATCTATTGATTCGTTTTAGATATAGAGATTCTTAAATGAGTTCGTTTAATAGTTAAAGGAAGTGTTAGCATATCAGTGCTATGAAGACCAAGCTAGAAGTAATAACACTTGATTTTATTGTTCAACCTCAAGTTTACCTTACCTTGGTACGATACTAGATTTTGCCCTTCATTGCATCCGGGATGTTTTGACTCAAAACGTGTTTCGGTGAATGTCTTCCTAACGCCATTTTAAGCGCGATTCTTTAATATCGCGCGCGAATGTACTGAATAAAACTTTGCAATTGAAACGTGTTTCTTTATGTGTTGATTGTAAGGGATTCAGGCGGGTTTAATCAGGAATATATGCATATTAATACAAGATAAACTTATTAAGAACAAGTTTTTAAAAAACTGTCTTCAGAGAAATGCAGAATCAACTTGTACACTTCGCTATTTTTTTAAAATAAAAAATGGATAATTTATCTTTTTTTAAATATATATTGACCACAATTACCTCAAATAATAATAAAAAAATCAATTACTATAACTGCAAAGAACCCAGCAAATCAAACGAACCGACTCAGCATTAAAAATTAAAAACATTAGTATGGAACAAAAATCTTGTTTCTCATCTCCGGCCGAGCTATTAAAATAAAAAAAAAAATAGGTGACCTGGCTGGGTCTAAACCATTTCGAGGAAAAAAATAAAGCGACCGGCCAGGTGCAAAAAAAGAAATAGCCGCAGAAGGCAAAAAAAAAAGTAATGAATGTGTTTTTTTTTTTTTCAGATGAGACATTTATTCTAAAATTTTAGGTTCGCGCCTTCAGCTGTTGCAATTTCACACAAGGCTTCAAACGTTTGAAGCAGTAGTTTATAAGTTAACAATGGAGGTATTATGACACTAACAAAAATCAAATTTCCAGTGTACAAATGTTAACGCCATCCTTTTCATTAAGGGAGTTTGATTAATAAGAATTAACTGAGTAGGGTACGTTTAACATCAGATCTAGCGATAATTTATCAGAAAATACATAAAATTATGGTTTACATTTCTGTTTATTTTATCTTTTGGTTAAATATTGGAGAGTGTTTTGCCCGCAATTTAATTTTTTATTTGAGATGTTATATCCGGGGACGTTATATATATGACCGTTTTATCAAGGGCTGTTTTAATCGCGATTCCCTCCACCCATACGCCCATAAACCACCTGTAGCTTTGGTCTGAAACACTGGATTCGGAAGGGTCAGTACGAACTTTATCTTCACACTACTCAAAAGCGTAAAACAAAAATCAACGTCGTTGAACTCGTATTGATACAATAGGACTATTTCGTAACTAAGGACGTCTATGTCAAAAATAACATCTAACCTTGAATGTGTGCATTCATACAACATTAAAATCCACATTGTGCAAATAAATCTGTCGACTTTGATGCGAAATGCACGGTCAGCTCAAGAGCAAACCAGCACTTCTAATCACTTTGTTTTACTCCGTTCTCCTAATTCACTGCCCGGTATTATCAGGGAAAGAAGTAGGTTAAATATTTTTGACAGAACACATATATGATTGTGTTTCCCAACACGTGCACGTAATTAACCTAGAGCGGCAAGTGCACACAAAACATGAGTACAGGCTTATATCACACACTTTCCATCGACACCTGTTTAATTAATTAATTTTTTTTTTTGTACACGAAAATAAATGTCTCCCCAAATAAACCCACAATTTACTAATAACCATTTCCATTTTTTCTTTTGACTGAAACAAAATAAAATATTTATGCACACATAATCATAATCCATTGCCAAAAATTCAAAACTAAAATAGAGCAGCCAATGCTCACCAACAACAGTGTATCCGAAAAAGTAAGAAAGATTATAAGCCAGCCTTTGCCTTTTTCGTTGCCCCCGACAGCCATATATTAAAGTTTTATTTGAACAAGTTTGTACTATTTTCAAAAATAGTCCGGGCATGTGTCATCTTTATTAAATTTTTGAAACGGGGGAGGGAGTACGTAACTTTACATGTGGGTATCTCAATCCTCTTTTTTCTACAAGTTCAGGTTTATTGGTCTCTCTGGGTCTAGAAGGTGGCCACTACAGACAGGTGTACGGTAGGCCGTTTTATCCGGGTCTGGAAGATGGTCACTGAATAGGTTTTACTGTACACCTGTTTTGTCCGGACCCGGAATGTGGTCGCGAAAAACAGGTTTTACTGTCTTTTCTTTTCAGTCAAAGTCAAAGTTAGTCACTACAGCAGTTTTAAAGTACGTATTTTTTTATCCGGATCTGGAAGGTGGTCAAGACAGGCTTGCTTACGGTACGTCTTTTTATTCAAAACTGGGAGGAGGTCACTACAAACATGTTTTACCGAAATAGGTTATCTGCTAACCTTAACCCTCACGCATCTAATGTAGGTACGACGCTTAACGCAACCCTAAACCTTTTACTCAAGGTTACGCAATGTTCTTTACCCTAGAGGTACTTATAGCCATAACGTATACCTTATCTTCGTACATTCCCATCGGTCAAAACGCACTAGAATTGCATTCTTTGTGACTATGCAATACATGACTCACGCTCTACGAGAGAAGGCAAGTAGGAGTGGGTACTTTTTGGTGTCAAAATGGTGACAAAAAATTAATCAATCGCACGAAATGTAAGACAACGATAGTCTTGTTGCCAATATTTTCAAGTATGTCCCAAGAATCCAGGAACGCTGAACTCCCAAGCGTAGTTGATAACTATGCCTAATTGACAAAAGAACCGACAAAATGGGAAGGTGAGGGAAGGGTGAGGAGGGGGATGGTATTAGATTCATTGACTGCAAAATATATCACGTAACTTTTTACGCGATTATCACTTTTCTTAATTTTCCGAATTTAACAAAACCATACCACTTATTGAAGAATAACTACACCAAGTTTGACGCCGATCCGACTTTCCACTATCGAGATATTTTTACCCAATCACGTCAATGTCGTTTTCGTTCGTGCTACTTCGTACAAATTTGACAGAATCTTTTGGACCTACCACGTAACAATGCCACCAAGTTTCAACTTTCGCCGATGTTCAGCGGCTGAGAAATGCTACACATAAAATTTTAACATAATGACGCCGTACGCCTTTTATAATTTTGTTACATTATCAAAAGTTGACGGAACCGTCCGAGTGATACAAGGAAGCCAATTTCCATTATCGAGATATTTTGAACAAAATGTTCCAAATATATGCATATTTCAAGTGATGACTTCATACACTGCACTGATTCGTTCTACTGTCGACAAAATTTTCTAGAATCTTTCGGACCTCCAAAGCAAGAATACCACTAAGTTTGAATTTTCTTCGATATCCAGCGGTTCATAAATTTTCCATCCCAGATATCTACGTAATGACGTCAAACGCCTTCCGTACGTTGTATGAGCCGTCAGATCTACCTGAGGAGTAAACAGATCAAGTTTGAAGTTTTGGACATTTATTGAGATATCTTGCACACAACATTTTGTTCATAGCAGACTGACACACACACGAACATACATACACAAACAGAAAGTACGCACACTGTATGTCGCCCCTTGGTCAGGGAGACATAATTATCTAGTGTTCCATAGACCGTGTAATGCCTCACATGTTAAAACTGCCACTTTTTCTTTTCAATTTTCCTTCGCTTTCAAATCCCACTTCTAATTTAATTCTAAGTTGAACAATAAGCAATTTGTGTAAGCATATTAAATTAATATTAACTTGACGCTTTTGAGAGACCCCTGTCAATGTTTCAGGGATGGTATAAATAACCAGACCAAAGCGTCATAATTCCAGTAACGTTATTGACTCTTTTCCAAAATAAAAAAACAGATTCTACTTTTTCATTATTTCTCAACTTTTTTTCTCTTAACGTCTCTGCCCTCCTGGAATGAACAACGAGCAGAATTGACTGCTACAACTCCAAATGTACCGAAAACTCTGTATCAGACGATCAGCAGTAAAACGGATATTTCGCTTAAGAATTTATCGTTTTATGCGTGAATTGAAGTTTCACTGCTGTGATAATATTTTTATGGAGAAACTGCAATCTCTGAGTCCCGTCAGCGCTTTCAAAAGGCAGTGTGAAAAATTTTATTCTACTTGATATCTAGAGAAAACGTTACTGCGTAAGACTGGTGCAATGGAATTTTGTTTTGTCAGCGTACGAACATTAATTGGATATGTTGAAAAAGTATGATTAGTCTCGTTTAACCAAGTGGACGAATACCATTACTTTTAGTGGCAAATAAATATGTTAGAAAATTTTTCTTTATTTAAAAAACTATCCTTTACACTCTTATGTCCCCAATGCCTATGTTTGTCTGGCTCAAAGTCTCTGTTGCTGGTCTCACTTCTTACTCAGATGGGTCTAAGCTCTGCCACGCCAAAAATGTTCGTCTACAGTTAACATACAGCCAAATCGGATTTTTGCAAGAGAAAATGCTATTGGAAATCATGGACTTATCGAAGGTTAATAGAAAATCTTGTGCATAAGGTCTTAACACACTTTCGCAGCATCCGCCTTCGCCAGACAAGGAGAATACACCAATGCTATAGATGTGTAAGTAGAGCAGGCTACAGATCAAATAAAACATAAAGTCGTAAAGTAGGACTGATGTGAAGCCTGACAAGGACAGAGGACTCGCAAGTGATTGATCAGTTATGTTCGAGCTATCCATTTGCTTTCAAGAGATGTAAACGGTCTTGGCCTCGAATCTTCCCAGTCCTGTTATTTGATGTTTCAAAAAATCACCAGATAGAGTCCTGTCACATATGCCTCTCATCTTAATCATTTAATAACACTCGATTCATTCGAAATAAAATAAAAACCACATTACAACAGGCATGTATGTAGTTTCATTCCAGCCATCAGACACGTGTTTCCATATTACGATGCCTAGGGCGGCAGATTGCTTTCTTTGGGTTTAGTTCCGATTCTGTCGACGGTTCCCTAAATCTTCACGGTGGCCATGAGGGTCCTAAAGAAATGAGGCAAGCAATGGATCTACTTTTTCATTATTACACACCTGCTTGTTGGCAAGTTCAGACAAGGATGGCCTCGAAGCACAGTTTATTCTTGCTGCTGAAGCAATATTTTGCGTTAAGTCACCTGTTGAAGTCTTTAATCGAAAACTTTACTACGCAGCATTGACCATTCCCTTCTTCGCAATTCATTAAACCCTAAGGTCTGAATATGGAAGATTCAAGGTTATATTTCAGTTAGTAGTGTCTCCTCCAAAACGAGTTTCAAATGGTAGTTTCTTGATTTTTACATCGGGGCAGGCTGCCGCATAATCGCTACGTCTTTCCCTTGCAGCTGTCAGATCCAACCCAGAAGGTGTCAGACTCAGAAAGATATATTATCACTTGGTTGGACTTCATTTGTCAAGGTCATTCCAGGGGCTCAATGTGGGATTATTATATTTTCTTGCACATCAGTGTTCTTGAGGCTATCGTACCCAGGCGTGAGCCAAATGAGGTACGTTCATGTAATCTGGCACCTTTCAACATGTCAATAATGTTATGATATCGAATACGCACATAGTGATTATATGAGTGTAAGGTAGATCTCGTTTTGGTGAAATAGTTTCTGTAAGTGAATAACAGCAGATATATTATCATCAAATCATGTTTTATTCTGAATTATAGTCTCCTTTAGAAATTAATTACGGCAAGTGAAAAGAAAGGTATTAAATAAGAAACTTTGAAGTACACATACGTTTATTACTAAACGAAAGGTCAAACCCTCTCCGTTTTTTTGTCGCTCGATGTGTGATATGACATTAAGAATTCATTAATTTTGGAAACAATTTAATCGTTGTGTTATAGTTGTGACACCTGGGTAACTGTTATTACAATGCGGATCATACAATAACTTAAGATTAGTAACATTTTGTCTAGGTATCTAGTAAAATTCGTTGTTATTCAACAGCCAGCCTCTTCGGCGGTTCAATCTGTTGTTTGTAACACCTTTATACTCTTCATATACACAGCTGTTTCATAACAACGGACGAAATTATAAAAGTGAACGGAATAAGATAACAGGCAAAGTTAAATATTGAAATGACATTGAACTAATATGGCTTTATTTGTTTTTCTTATCCAAACGTATGTCGTAGACACCATGCGGATCAATTCTGGCCCTTAATATTTTCTAAAGAATTTTTTAATTGTCGTCTGGGGGATATGCCTCGGATGCGTTCTTTGAAAGTTTTGGAGATTCTAGTATGAACACCGCTGTGGTGTTGAGGTAAAAAAAAACAAAAAAAAAAAAAAAAAAACAAAAAAAAAAAAAAACAAAGAAGTGCTCAGTAAATAGCCACGAAGATGGCGACCGTGATCGTCTTTTTGATGTGTTCAGGGATATTTTTTCCGAATGTTGTCCCAGCTAGAGGAGCTACACACTGGGTTGTAACTGAAGATGGAAGAATTCAGGCACAGGTGTGTGGAACAGTTGTTTTAGAGACCAAAAGCATTTCACATGAGTAAACAGGACCAAGACCAGCTGTTCTTCCTACTTTACGTATATTCCTAGATGACTCTTGCGCTCTTCCTATGACAGCAAGAGTCGTAGTTCCTACAATAGGAAATGTCATTGAGGTCAATTTTCAAATCTCGGGACACGACTTGGGTCAACGGTGTTATTTTAAAAAGGATGCATCACATAACTGGCCCAATTATAAATTATGGCGCACAAGTTTTACGAGTATGGTCAGATAACAATTTTCTACTGAGAAATTTTATGTGTTTTCTTGATATCAGCATATTGAATCACCCATTATCGCCCACAACAACAGTGAATCCACAGTTGTAAAACCACTCTTTACTCTAGTTTGGGAGTTTCGCTGATGTCGAAAATAATTCGCCAGGGTACTTCTCAGTGTGCTTTTTAAGAAAAAGCCTGCCAGTTCGTAGTCCTAGATGACTCTTGCAGTCTTCCTATGACGGCAAGAGTCATAGTTCCTATAATAGGAAATGTCATTGATGTCAATTTTCAAATCTCGGCGCACGACTGGGGCCAACGGCGTTATTTTAGAAAGGGTGCACCACATAAATGGCCCAATTATAAATTATGGCGCACAAATTTATGGTCAAATAACAATATTTTACTGAGAAAAATATGTGTTTTCTTGAGATTAGGATATCGATTCCCTCATTATCGCCCACAACAACAGTGAATCCACAGTTGCAAAATCACGCTTTACTCTAGTTTGGGAGTTTCGCTGAGGTCGAAAATAATGCGCCAGGATACTTCTCAGTGTGCTTTTAAAGAAAAAGCCTGCCAGTTCGAGCCTCGGTGTCCTTGAACGTGCGCCGAAAGATTCAGAGCCTAAAAAATTGAGATCATTGGCCATTTCTATTGAAGGTACTGTGACCCTTTCTGTCCGAGGAATATACAAAGGGTCCGCTGGGACTAGCCAGTTCGAGCCCCGGTGTCCTTGAACGTGCGCCGAAAGATCCAGAGCCTCGAAAATTGAGTTCAATGGCCATTTCTATTGAAGAAAACGTGACCCTTTCTGTCCTAGGAAGATAGAAAGGGTCCGCTGGGATTACTTTACGTACGGTACCAGCAGTAACCTAGGTCTTTTGCCAGTGTTCGTGCAAATTCGCCATCCCGAAAATATCATTTTGTCTCGCCAATTATCACCCGAAAGGTCGGTTAAATAAAACAACACCCCTTTAAATGGTAGGACTATATAAACCAGTTCATATTCTCCATTTTTGTACTTGTACTCGTATACGAGTACCTTTTCTTTTAATAATTAGTCGTTTATGTGGTTATTTAATAATATAATATCAAAATTCTTAGATTTCGGGGTGACAAAATAATATGGCGGATTAAAGTTGTCCAAAAATATTTTGCCCGGAAATATTTAATTTCCCTATAACTCAACACAAACACTAGAGTTTACTTTGTAATTCTCTAGAAACATGTCTTAAATTCTACACTTTCGACATTTCAAAGGGGAACTCCATTACACCGAAAACAAAAAAAAAGTAATCGTTGAAAACCCACCCAAAGTGGCGGACGGACGTAGGGTACTGGTACAATTTTGTCGAAAAGATTGGCCTTTCGATAGTTTCCTTTTGTGATAAACGTATAAAGAAATGATACTCGTAGAGAAAGGCCAGCAAAATTAGTAAAATTCTCGTAAAATAAAATAAACCGATCCACATTGTCATCCTCGTTTGAAATTTACGCAAAAAAGGACTACAGTTGTTGGGGAAATAAACATAGAAGCAGACAAACACAGAAAGCAATGGAGAAATCCATCAAAATCACTTTGAAATAGATACAATGCTCTTTTTGTGTTAGTAACCCATTATGATAATGCCATAAATAAAATTTCCCGCTTTCCAATAAAGTTTTGACACCCTCTATATACGCCGTGGTAGAGAAAATCAATTTTAATGTATTTCAGTTTCCTGTACTGAGCATGCGCACTCGAAATGATGAACTGGCGTGTGGTTTTTAAATACTAATGGCTTATTGAATATGAAAAGTCGTATATTGAAATTTTTATTGTTTTATTTCCTGGTCATTTCTTCATAATGTCTCCAAGTAAATTTTCAGTGGAAACGACATTACCATCGGAAAGGTTCGAAAATTTTCTTATTCCGAAATAAGCGAGTTATTGCTTACAATGTTGTCGAAAATTTTGCAGTTGGTTCTAAAATTTAAATTTTCTTATTCCAAATAAGCGGGTTTTTGCTTACAATTTAGTCGAAAATTTTGCAGTTGGAAGGCTGCTTTAGCCATTATCGGACCAGGCATATATATATTGTATATATGGCATTAGCGAGACCAAATATATTTTGCATATTTTAAATTTTCTTATGCATTTATTTGAATTTTTGGGCGTTTTTGATTAAAAGTCATTTATAAAGATTAAAGCTATAAAGTCATGCATAAAATAAAAAATATTTACATATATAATATTATTTGTAAAGTCGAAATTGTAAGGCGGTCTCGCTAATGCGTATTTTTTTTTACAATCTATAACATATAAGACAAAATAATAGAACTAAAAATGTATCAAAAATAATAAAATCTCACAAATATTGGATTGGAAATGATATTCCAATATTAATTCTGTACAAAAACATTAAAATTTAATGCTTTCAACAAATATGTCACATGTAACACCGAAGTTAAAACCATCGAGACCGGCTTTTGTTCCCGATAATTTCCCGATCGCGATAATGTCTATTTTAAAGAATATTCGGTCCCGACAATGCCTAAGTAAAAGATACATATACATATTAAATGTTTCCAACTAGAATATATATATATTATATTGTAATATATATATTGTAATTAGGAAAGATAAAAAGGTATCAAGTGAACAGAATTTCTATAACTAATTAAAAATTGTAACAAATAACAATCAACGGTAGACCTTAATCGTTAAAAATTGCTCAGCATTTTTTATATTAAAGCAGTTAAGGTTTAAAATTGAGGAATATGTTTTTGGAGGACGGGGGTGGGTGGGGAGTGTTGATATGTGATAGCCAATATTCACCGGAGGTGTATATATGTGACATGTAGTATTCATCGGGTGAGGGGTAGGGTGGTGAATATTTGATAGTATGAGAAACTTAATTTTCACCGGGGTGGAGGTTTCGATGGGGATGAAAATTTGATGCTACACCGACATTCCAAACAATGTGCGGCCTGCCCATTCGGAGTTACAGTTGTGGAGAAGGTGATATTTTTTTTCACATATTATTTATTTAAGGTCCTTGCGAGTTGGCGTTAAATTATCTGTATCTTTTTTTCCAAAGCTTGATTCGGTCTTCAACATGCGTCGCCCTTACGACTTCATGTCCCTTCTAAAGCAAGGAGAACGAGCCGTGATGCTGGATGATTTGAAGCAGGAGCTGATTGATCGAAAAACTGAAATAGATAAAAATGAAGATAAAGACACAGGTACGGTTGATATACAGCTTTTGATCCGGCTGGGTATGCCCTTGAGAACGCAGGGTATTTCGTTCTGTTGTATATTTCAGTCGTTATTTTCTGCACATGTAATACTGTTGAAAATTATACATTAAAAATTAAAACAGAAGGTTGTTATACCTTGAGCCTAATCACGCTTCCAAATGAAAGATCCAGCAATTCCAGGTTTATGCTGCAAGCCAACCCGCGTAAAAATGAAAGAATAAATAGGAGAGGTATATGAAAATAAGTTATTTCAGAATATGATAGTGTTGACAATGGGAAACTATTTCAAAAGTTTTTATAATAGCATAGTGATTATTCAAAGAAATTTTTCCGAATAATACTCTATTCATTGCTTTTCGTATTTTATTTGGAATGCCCAAAATGTGATCTGGCTTAATAGTTTTGTAGCTACAACAGAACTAAAGGTGTGTTAAGTTCAAATCAAAACACGAAATTGACACGAAATTTTGCCACTGGTCGCTCTTTGCACACATGTTTAAGCCGAGACACTGCAAGTTCATTATAACTCTTGTATAGGACTGGAACAGCGGTTTTATAAGACCAATCCTGACTGTGTGGCGGCAGAAAAACCACTGCCAGAGTTCGACCTTTACATCAGCACAGTTTTGCCCTTAGAAAATAAAGGAATCAGGTCAGTGTGCAAGAATCAGGTTCTTGTAATCCAGCTGAAAAATTCAAAAGTTAAATGTAGTAAACAGTGATTTATGTAAAGTCTCAGTCATACTTGTTTTCTTTGTGCGTGTAAGCAATGAGCTTGGTTTTAGAGCCTCACAGCGTTTGCTCAGAAATGTTCAGGATATATTGTCATGTTATTTTTAATGTTTTATGCCAACTGCCAAGAAATGCTCCTTGTGTTACTGGTTATTTCTGTATTTAGCGTGTATTTCTGATTGTCATAACCACAAGCCTCAAGAACAACATATATTTTGAACTGCACAAAAGTAAAATCACAAACAGAAATTGTGATGAAGTTTTTATCGTTGTTTCAGACCGGAGGAACACATTAATTTCAAAGCGCCACCTTGTGCCGTGCCCGTGCCACCAGACTGTACTGCAGTAGGGGTAGACCTCGACTTCAGTATGCATGCTTTTGAACACCTGCAGGTAGCCATTTTTTTTAATTGTGCGAGATACATGTACTATTGCTGGGGGCGGATTTGAGGGATATATATATATATGTTACAGGGAATCTGTGAAATTATGGATTTCATGAAATCCCTAGTGGATTTATGTAATAACTTGCTCAATCAATTTCGATGTTTTTATTGCGAATTTTACCGAAATTAATAGTAGATTTTGAAGTAATAAACTGAAAGCCTTCGATTGTCAAACTATCATACATGAGATACTCCAGTACCTGAATTTCGCGATATTTTTATCCATCGTAACTTATGTCACATTTCACGCCAAATTCTGTTATTTTGGATGGTAATGTTATAAATTCCCATTCCTTTCGGTGTGAAAAGGGATACACAGTTTTGAAGAACCACTAAACAGCCTTCCTGAATGGATAATTTTTCAAAATAGTTTTATAATCAATATGAGCTTAATCATTACACGAATTCCCTAGGGATTTCATGAAATCCCTAATTACACAGATTCCCTGTAACATATATACTTTCCAGGGCCATTTTATCGGACATTCCAGGACCTCTTTCCAGGACGTATATATATATATATATATTGAACAGTCGGGGAAACGTCCTAGAAGTGGTCCTGGAAATTCCTGGAAAAGTCCTCGAAATAGACTGTCTTAGCTTTGTACGAACCCTCTATGTTGGATGATCTTAGCCGAATCGTATTTTTAATTCGACTTCGAATTAAGAATCCCCTCCTAGAAACAAACACACATGCGTATTTATTTATTTTTTTAGCGTCAACAATGTTTTCCCCCAGCACCGTAGAGGTTCCCAAGTCCTAGGAACAGCTTCTAAAAAGCAACTACGGTGCAAAGTACACAGCATTTAAACATTTTGATGGTTATATGGGATGTGTGTAATCGGACATTCCGTAAAATTACGAGGGAATTGGTATAAAAAGAAATCTACTAGATATTTTGAACGTCTTGTAAAGGTGTGTGATATCGGAATTCAAAACTTAAGGAAACGTTAATAAAATGCTTGTTTTCATTTCAACAGAAAATCTATATATATCGTGTAGGTTACGGCAAATGTCTCGCCTAGTCTCGTATACGATTATGTAGGAATTATATAGTCCACTATGTAGTCTGAAGTGTATTTGAGTGGAGTGCGGCCATGGGAGACAGAGTAAGAATATACTGTATGTTGATTGCCAGAAGTAACTGCTTATTATTTTGTGTGTCGTATTTGAAAGCTGCAAATGTTATTCTCCTGTTTTGTAAAAAAAAAAAAACTTCCTTAATTTTGGCAGGACTTTGTGCAGGCTAGGCTTAGAGCGCCTCACTGGTTGTAAAAATGCAGGCAACAAGGAAGTGGGCATGTGCTTGACATTTTAAATGTTCACTGTCCAAAGTCTGTTTTTTCACTCTAACACAGGACTCGGGTGGGGGAGAGGTAATTCCACAAAAGGACGACTTAAACTTTAGTTAAACATTGATAATATAACAAGATATATGTTTTAAAATTACCAAGCAAAAAAGGCACGAGACTACCTTCACGAAGGTGCGAAAGGGTCAGAAAGTGTACGAAACGACTTTTGCGGAAGTAAGAAACGGTCGGTACGAAGGGTTCCTGGACCCTTCGTACCCTTGCCTTTTCGTACCGTTTGGGTCCTTCTTACCTTTGCCATCTCGTACCATTTGAACACTTCGTACCGTAATTTCTTTTTTGCCATTTCGCATCCTTGCAAGAGAAGTTCGTACCGCTGTTAACCGCATCGTAATTCCTTGCTGTTATTAAAACAACGGGGGCCCGCGCGACTTCAGTTACATTATTCCCGAGTATATTTACCCGAGTTAATAATAAGACTTGTTTTCAATGGTCCTCTAGTCTGCTGTTGAGGTAGTGTAAAATGTCAGCAGTACATGGTCCAACTGGTCATCGGAAAGAAAAAAAAGAGAAACATTTCACAACGAACAGGTCCTTATAAACTCTGCTGAACACAATTACTGCGTGATGAAAAAAATGCGAAAAAAGTTATTTCCTCTCCGTCTTCGCTGGTCGTTGTCCCCTCATCACTTTTTAAACCCTTTGCTGAAATTTAATCTAAACATTTCAGTCAAAGTATTATTCAATTTCAGGGCATGAAAGACAGGTCGAATCTGAGTGGCAGTCAGGAGCTGGGGTTGAAAAATGCCATAGCGCACCGCGACAATGTGGACGACTACGGCCATCTCGTCTATGAAGCACTTCTAAAGGTCGGTCCTGAGTTAATTATAATCTTTGGGCACATGTGCTATGCCCATTCGTGTGGGGAGTCCGTCGTCCGTCTGTCTGTACATTTTTGTTTTCGACTGCTCCTCTTTCAGTTTTAGTCGGATCGCATTAAAATTTTGTGAAAATATTGCCCGCTGAGGGGGATAAATACCCATTATTTTATTTTGGC
This sequence comes from Protula sp. h YS-2021, assembly GCA_949752745.1. Classification (NCBI taxonomy): domain Eukaryota; kingdom Metazoa; phylum Annelida; class Polychaeta; order Sabellida; family Serpulidae; genus Protula; species Protula sp. h YS-2021. The sequence continues at coordinate 15,523,325 of OX457032.1, forward strand.
AATTCGCCAGTTGTCCATACAAGTTCTCAGAAACTATTAAATCCAGCCTTTTAAAACTTGACACAGTGAAGAAATATGCAGTTGTGCAGTGTCGTATTTTTTTAATCGAGCAAACAAAACAACCGGCACATGGGAGTGCATAAAATAGGAGACAAACAATCAGAATTTCCTTTTTTTCTAGCTCCTCATTTACAATTTCACAGGAAAAATATATATATATTACAGAGGGGACAAGCTATTAATATTGAAATTGGACAGCAGTTGACGGATCGGTGTTTATTTATGTGATGAAAAAATGACACATTTTGCATCGACACTCGGAGGCCTCATTGCATCCTATTTAGCTATGATGACGTTGTCGGAATTGAGCACAAGCTAGATTTTGTGATCGAAAACGAAAGTGATGCTGAGTATACATAAAGTAGTTAATAATGGCACTGACATTTCCGCTAACTGTTCGCCATGTTTTGGAGAACAACAAAAAAAAAAACGCAGCGCCACTTCGTGACTTGCTATTCAGATGACACCAGTGCACCGTCACTTGACGGTTTCGTTTTTTCTCGCATTTCGTGCGAGACCCCGTATGATAAGCAGACATCCGAAGTTCTGGGCGCACTGCGGGATATTGTGAGATGTTTGTATCTCAGCCTCGCCCGGGCATTATGCATGTATGTCCCTTGACGGTCTCGTTTTTTCTCGCACTGCGGGATATTGTGAGATGTTTGCATCTCAGCCTCGCTGAAACTGTATAACTGTATAAAACTGTATTAGCAAACTTTACTGAAAAAGTTGTGTCGCCTGCAATATCAAAGAAAAAAAAGGCAGCGGTAAATTGTGGTGATTTAGAAAGTTGTAAAATCCAAAGCGTTTGTTTATTCGAGCGTGTGTTCTTAAGCTGTTATGCACTCAGGCAACGGATAAGATTCCCCTGTAGTCAGTCGCGTGGCAGTGACTCTTTCAGTAGATATGGCGCAATCTATGTGCCGGTGCCTGGCGGTAGTCCATCCATAGGTCAGCTGTCCCCCTGTACTGAAGGTTTTCTTCCAGAGAGCATCCCACCCCTGTGGGAAGCGTCCATTGAGGGGTGGTGTTTAGATTACCTCGTGAAGTCCACATTACTTTGCGATGTCTATAATACCACGTGATGTCTGCGTTACCTTGTAATGTTTATATTATCATTTGCTGTTCACATTACCTTGCGATGTCCATATCACCACATGATGTTAACATTATCTTGTTTATGTCTATATTATCATTTGATGTCCACGTTACCTGGGATGTCTGTATTAAAATGTAATGTCTGCATTACCTTGTGATGTCCATATTATCATTTGATGTCCACATTACCTTTCGATGTCTGTATTACCATGTGATGTCTACATGATCTTGTGATGTATATATTGTCATTTGATGTCCACATTACCTTGTGATGCCTGTATCATTTGATGTCCACATTACCCTTACGATGTCTGTATTGCCACGTGATGTCCACATTACCTTGTGATGTCTGTATCATTTGATGCCCACATTACTCTTGCGATGTCTATATTGCCACATGATGTCTACATTACCTTGTGATGTCTGTATTATCACGTGATGTCTACATTACCTTTTGATGTCTTATCATTTGATGTCCAAATTACCCTTGCGATGTCTACATTACCGCATGATGTCATTACCTTGTAATGTCTGTATCATTTGATGTCAACATTACCCTTGCGATGTCTATATTGCCACATGATGTCCACATTACCTTGTGATGTCTGTATCATTTGATGTCCACATTACTCTTGCGATGTCTATATTGCCACATGATGTCTACATTACCTTGTGATGTCTGTATTATCACGTGATGTCTACATTACCTTTTGATGTCTTATCATTTGATGTCCAAATTACCCTTGCGATGTCTATATTACCGCATGATGTCATTACCTTGTGATGCCTGTATCAAATGATCTCCACATTACCCTTGCGATGTCTATATTGCCACGTGATGTCTACATTACCTTGTGATGTCTATCGTTTGATGTCCACATTACCCTTGCGATGTGTTATGGAAAGCGTAGAAACGCAGTCACAGGATGGTTTTTATTGTGGTGTCTAATTGCTGGAGGAATAAATAGGCGTCAGAAGGCTGCAAATAAACCACGGCAAGCACAGACAGGACTGAAAAGGGCTGCAATGCCTTGTGTAAATATTGCCTGATACATTATTCACTTGTCGCGTGCTTTCTGCTCCCAACTGAAGTGCTGCCAGTTTTCTCTCTTCCTCGTGTCCTCTCTTTCTGTTTCTTTTTCTGTGTCTCTTCCTCGTGTCTTTCTCTCCTTCCACGCCCTGTCTCTGTGTCTCCTCTGTCTCTCTCTCTCTCTCTCTCTCTCTCTCTCTGTCTCTCTCTCTCTCTCTCTCTCTCTCTCTCTCTCATAAAACCTAACATTTGATATGATATCTGTCCTCTGCTGTCTGTCTCGTGTTACTCTTGACATAGAGCATTAAAACTTATTTATCTGCTCATTCTAACTAAAACCATGAATTATTTAATGGTTGTTTTAATAAGCATTGGTTTACACGAGTCCACATCCGCAAGTCGGCGCTTGCTCGATGATCGGTTAATTGGTTAATTTTTGCCTGAATAATTGAGTCAAGCTTAATACCGGCACAACCAGCTTCAGTTGAAATATGCTTCGCGTCATTTGATTGGTTAAATCTGAATTAATAAAGAATGATCTTGGCTACATTTAATTAATTACGGTGTTAATTCTTTAATTTTTACCCAGTCAAGAAATAAATTTGTTCAAAACAAGTTCGATTGAAAGCTAGACCACCTGTTGGGGGTCACTTTTCGCCTAGCTGGGTTGGGGGATAATATTCCCGAACTTGTCAAAATGAAGCTACTTTTTCTGACGGTACAAGTCTATTTCCAAAGAACATTTTATCTGGTGTCTTTTTAATCTTTTTTTTGGGGGGGGGGGGCAGTGAGTATTAGTTGATGAACGATTGTTGAAATATTTCGTGTTCGCTTTGGACATAAAATCATGATCTAAAGTGCTGAAATCGGAACAAATGAACATTTTGTAAACGCATTTGCTCATGCTATCAGGCATAGCAAACTGAAGCAATTGCAGACGATCGACAGTTTTATCAGTGAATGTAACCAACTAAGCCCTTTGGGTATTACACGTGGCACCGAATGCACAAATATTAGCCATAACCGTGAATAGGTCTACTCATGCCCCTCATGATCAGCAGATTTGTTTGCATTATACTGTAGTTCCATGGTTTAACGGTGAAACTGGGATGTAGTGGGAGGGGGGAGGAACTGGGGTTGAGGCATTCTTGCTAAAAATCTTAGTTTACTTGGTTGTTGCTAGCTAATGGTCCCGTTAGTTGCGCCAGCCTTCCGGGAACTCGCGTTTATATTTGTGTATGCAAATGTTAGATTATTGATTTGGGGTTGAGGTATTCTCGCTAAAAATCCCGTTCATTTACTGAGCTGATTTCGTTGTTGCAAGCTAATGGTCCCCTGAACTCGCCTTTATATTTGTGTATTGAATGTTAGATTATTGATTTGTGTTTTGTTTCAGAACCGCACCTCATGGGTGCTGTACAACATGGCGGCATTCTATTGGCGGATCAAGGGCAGCCCGTATCACGTGATCGAATGCGTGCGCAGAGCCTTACACTTTTCCCCGAGGTCGGTGCTAACTTTTAAAATTACGAGACAAAGTGTTAAAACTTCATAAACCAAATACTGAATGTGCTCCACGTTTCTGTTATTCGTGCACCAGTAAAAAAATGGTGTAGTGTTTTAAAGTGCAGAAAAGTAGGCTTTAGTTTCTGTGTGGAGCGTTTATTTATAATGGTCAGTCATGATGCGGCTTTAAGACTGACATTTACTTATAAAAGTAGTTATCAGCTGGAATGCAACCTGATTTTTTTATTTCTTCATTCTTAGTCGTGCAGGGAAATATTGCGCATGTGTTCAATGAAGTGGCTCAAAGTGATACTGAGATTGAGTCTAAAACGTGAGTTCTAAACTCACTTAAGAATTTATTCTGAGTATGAGTTTGAGCTTTTTAGCTAGACCGTCCTGAGAAATGTTCGCTTGTATTATTTAAAATAAATGGAATAAAGTACTTTAGACACATTATATAGAGACACCAAACGCCATGCTGGCTTAAAGTGAGAATAAGTCTGGACTCATCTTGAGCCTACGTTTTGCTTAATGAATGAGTGAAGCTCATACGCCGATCAAGTTGTGAATACTGGCGCTGCTCTGGCAAAACTAGTAACGGCTGTATTTCACTGGCCTGGCCAAAGATTCAGTGGTTGCGAATCAACGCGAAATTTAAGCTCTCCAGTATGCAATCGGTGGGGGTGTTTTGTTTATTTGTCGTGTGCCTTATAGGGTGCACAAGGACGTGGCGCTGATCAGCTTGGCCAATGTCCTTCATCGCGCACACTACAGCAACGAGGCAGCCGTGGTGGTACACGCCGCTATAGATGTCTCCCGCGAACTCAACGTCAATCATTTCACGCTCGGCAATATTTATGCTGTAAGTACCCGCCCCTTTTCCCCCGCCTCCCCCTTCCCCATCCGCTCTGGTGCCGCATGCCGCTATAGATGCCTCCCACGAACTCAAGCCCTTCACGCTCGGCGACATCTATGCTGTGAGCGACACTCATCCTGCTCACGGCCTTCACCGTCAAGGACTCTCACGGTGAATTTCTCAACTTGGACTTGAACGCTGTTTCCCTAGTTATGGAACTAGAACTTAGACTGAGAAATTCGTATTCAGTGTACAATGTGCAGACGTTTGGCTGCACAGGACATTGGTAACGAGCACACAAGTAGGTTACAAGTAGGCTAGTGGTCATTTTTGCGGACACCTTCATGCAATGCATTGTGGGTAACTGAGGGCATAATGAGCGATATTTGGAGTAAATCGCACTGTTTTATACCAATACAAATTCTTCGATATTTGAGCTAAGTAATAAAATTTTTCTAAACGGTAAAAACCATTTAAAGAACTAACTTCCTCGCATGTGACAAGTAGGCCAAAATGTATGCAATCGGTCCGGAACAAGAAAAATACCCTGTTGTATTCGGTATAAAACAATGAGAAACTATGCGTTTTGCCCCGACGCAAGCACTGGCACTTTTTGATCACGTGATGACAATGTGAATTCTCATTGGTGGATGTAAGGTTGTGACGTGAACTTGTCCTTCGTTGAACGAAAGTGGCGTCAATGGCGGCTGTTGTCCAGGTTCTCCGAGACTACAACAAGTCTGTGATCTGCTTCGAGAATACGCTCAGTCTGCAGCCAGATTTTGAAGCCGCTGCGAAGAGGAAGCACGCCGTGAAATGCCATGCCAAACTAGAGGAGGCGCTGGAGAAGCAGCACAAGTGCGCATTTCTTTGTGTGATATTCTGCTGTGTGTGTCAGTTAAGCGTGCTGTATACAGTGTACTTTTTTTGCGGGGGGGGGGGGGTGTTTAGTGCAGAATTCGTTCCGAAATGAGGTGGATCATTAGAACTAGAAATAATGTCTTTAAAAGTTAAGATGTATTTAGCAAATATTACTGAGGAGAAGGGACAAAAGTCAAAAAGTTTTGTTTTCCATGGCGAATTGTAATGGGTTTTAATACACAATAATTTACATTTTGCACCACGAGGTTAAGCTTTGCAGCAAAAACAGACATCACATTGACGGTTTATTTGGTGTTAACTTCAAATCACTGATAATTTAAAAATGAGATATGAAAACACCTAATTCAAATTTTATGTAAAGCTTACACCGTAAAAGAGGCAGAAAAGAGACATAATAGGGTGTTGTTTGGGACAGGTCGCTTCAGAGAACGCTAGATGACTTGAAGGACTACCAGAAGAAGCACGCCCATTGGCAGATGCAGCAGGAGAGGCTATTGTCCGAGCAGGCGTCGCCCGACACGAAAATGGAGCAGCGCGTCTCCTACGAGGTGTTCAAGAACAGAGAGATGGACGTCTCCATGGGTTACGGTGAGACTATTCACGTCATAATACCTCGTCTGTTAAGAGTTTTTTCCAGGTGTTGAACTTTGAGCCATTCTTTCTTTTACTAGGGAACACATTTCCAATTTGTGGCTTATGTACGTACATTGTTTGTGTCTTTTTGTCACCAGTTGCTGATGCAATTTGGTGATGAAATCACCTGCTGAGGTCAGGCAGAGAGGCTTAAATATACTATAGAGAAAGAGACATAGATTGAAAAAGTCGGTGGAGAACATATTTAGCATGATGCAAAGCATGTGCGGGTTGTGCAATTTAGTAGTGTGATTAGTCGAGCGATTTAAAAAGAGGCTGGCTCATTCAGGCAACCAGTTGTCGAAGTTGGGGTGGAAAGGGGGGGGGGGGCGGGGCAGAGTGAGAGTCCGTTCCAAGACAAAGGAAAATCATGGCTGTAATTATACTTTGGGTAGCTTGGGCGAGGGTATGTTTTGGTAAACGGGTTATGATTAGGGTTCAGAATCGTACTCAGATTTACGGGGGAGGGGGGAAGTAGGCGATTAATTTTAAGGGTACATTTGTCCTCTGCAACATAGTAATGTCGATAAACACTGATTGCAATCCGAATAGAGAATCGTTGAAGTGTAATATTTAATGGGAATCCTTTGAATTCTTGGCCTTTGTTTGAGGCTAGCCAAATAGATCTTAAATTTTGTTATTTACTGTTAAAACTTACGGAATCGAGAAATTTACAGTATGTGTATACCTCCCCCCTTCCTCCCCCTCCCTCCCCCGTGTCGCAGGTGACTTCTGCAAAGCAGTCCCGGACGGTATCTGGTGTGGCTGGGATCAGAAACACGTGTTCTTATCCGACGATGACTTCAAACCGGTAGAAAAGAAGGACGGGCCAGATCCGGATGGTGATGTGGTGGATTACAACGTGCCCAAGCATCCACCGCGGTATCCTAGTAAACATCCGGCCATCCCCGAAGTAAGTGCTCGGATGCGATCACTGCTGCTCGAAATACAACACGGCTTTTTGGTTACTGTTTTAAATGCATTTCGTTGGGCATTACTAAGATCTGTCGCACAATTGAAGGTCGTGCCAATATTTGTTGACCCAAATATCATTCCGCATCTTGACAGAGACATTTTTGTAATAATTATATTGGAAAGTTACTTTTGCAAATTTGATATGTTTTATATATTTAGGCTTTACACTGAAAACAACAAAACAAACCATTGATCACTGTTGCTATTCTCCAGCAGTATCTTTACTTTACGTGCTTCGTTGCAGAGTTTACAAAACCTGCCGTTTCGAATGCCAGACTGGCCGGACAAAGACGAATGCGACACATTTGTCGTCAAGTTTCCGGCATGGAATGACTTCCCCACCACCTACCTGTCGCCAGAGAACAAGGGATACGAGTGAGTAGCAGAGTCTCTGTTTACATGTGACGTCTGGGTAAAATACCTCGATTTATTTATTTTTCTGATCTTCGTAGGTTGTGGGTTAGCATGGCGTAGGTTGTGAGTTGGCATAACGTAGGTTGTGGGTTGGCATGATAGAGGTTGTGGGTTTGCATGGCGTAGGTTGTAGGTTTGCATGACGTGGGTTGTGGGTTGGCATGACGTGGGTTGTTTTGGTTGGCATGGCGTAGTTTGTGAGTTGGCATGATGTAGGTTGTGGGTTGGAATGGCGTAGGTTGTGGGTTGGCATGATGTAGGTTGTGGGTTGGCATGGCGTGGGTTGTGGGTTGGCATTGCGTAGGTTGTGAGTCGGCATGACGTAGGTTGTTTTTCATCCCCTGGCGTGATATATGTTCTTTTTTTTTTTTTGGTAAATGCCAGACTGCGGAAGCTGTTCTTAAAAATTAATTGTTTCACTAATACTGGCATATCTGGGACCCGCCTGTTAGTTAGGTACAATGACAATTTCCCAAATGAAAAAAAGCCTACTACAAATGTATGTATTTTACAACCTTTGGATTTGATTCTAAAACTCATGTTTTTCACAGGGTGAAGCCGCTGTTAGCCGAGGCCCAGGGCTTATCGAAAGAGGACGAGCACCCGTTGCCATGGTACCCGCCGATATGCGCGACCTTGACCGACATACCGGAGGGACCAAGGTCGTACGACCACATCCAGTCGGTGAAGGAGAGAACGCAAATCCCGCTCAAGCTTTATGACACGTCGATGAGACAGGTGGCGAATGATAATAATAATAATAATAATAATAATAATAATAATAAAAATAATAATGATGATGATGGTGATGGTGATGGTGATGATGATGATGATGATGATGATGGGAGTACTACTACTACTGCTACTACTTCCACGACTACTGCTACTACTGCTACTTCTAATATTACTGCTACTTCTACTACTAATAATAATGCAAGAAGTCACAATGATAATAATATAAATAAATGAATAAAGTAATAATAATAATAATAATAATAATAATAATAATAATAATAATAATAATAATAATAATAATAATGATAATAAAAAAACAATAACAATGATAATAACATAAATAAATTGTTAATAATAATAATAATAATAATAAAAACAATAGCAATAATAATAACATAAATAAATTGTTAATAATAATAATAATAATAATAATATATGATAATAATAATAATAATAATAATAACAATAATATATGACAATAAAAATAATAATAATATTGTTTTGTGTAGACTTTGCTACAGCACGTGGAAGCGCGGGACCTCACGGAAGAGGAAGTAGGGCAAAGAATCATGACTGCCCTCAAAAAGGTGAGCGACTCCTAAAAAATATACCTGTATCGTAAGTAAATGCGAGATTACTGTGAGCGTTGACAAAAAATGAGTGGTATAGGGTTGGATTATTTACACATATATATGTGTTACGTGCCATTTTCTCAATTGGATGGTTTATTTATAGACAGAGTTTGTTGGCCTATTTATCAATATATTTTAGATTACCAGGGATGCTGTTCACGGAAACTTGTTGCAATTCCATCATTCGCGGGAAAACGAAGCTATAGTAGCACGACCCAGAAATTCATTCAGAAAATGTCTTTGTTGTCGAACAGTAAATTAACATGAATTGATTATTGAGAAAACACTCTTGAAACAATGAAAAGATCCCAATTGTGTTTCAAAATGACACATGGCGAGCTGAATGTTTGAGCAGAGATTCCTATGCCGCCATGTTGCAGAAAATCGGGCCGAGTTGGGTGCTGTACAACCTAGGCGGCTTATATTGGCGAATCATTGGTAACAGTTACCATGGCGTCGAGTGCATACGGCGCTCCTTGTATTATGCTCCAGATGAGTTCAGGTAATTATGGTGTGACGTCATAAATAGATAGCTGTGCATATTAAGTAATCTCGGCCTACTGCAGCTCCTCAGACAGACAGACAGACAGACAGTAAGTTAACAAAAGTCAAAATTTCTCAGAATATGCCTTCGCTAATGGGTCTTTTGAAAATGAAAATATGTAGGTGGTTTTTCTTTGCCACGAAGTTGTGACGTCATCTGTTGCAGAGATGTGCCGCTGGTAAACTTGGCGAATATCCTGTACAAGTGGGGGCGGGTCGATGACGCCGTTGTCGTCATGCGTGACGCAGTAGCCATCAACGACCTGGAGGTAAGGTCGTATTTCCCGCGCGCGCCTTATGCGCGTGTTTCCAAACCTGAGACTTCGCAGAAATTTTTGCGGCCGCCATCCGAATGTCCAGCTTTATACATAGTTAGTAAACCCGATACAAAGGTGATGCATCGAGCATTGTTGCATTAATAATTTAAAAAATCGTTATTTCTTTAAGCTATTAAGAGAAAAGGTGGCCGACACTCGGCCAACCAACCCCAAATTATTTTATTGAAATTGCACGTAAAAATAAATAATAAATAAATAAATATGAACAATAAATAATAATGATAATAATAGAGATAATAGTAATAATGATGTTGATCTGCTTCAGCCTGACACTCACTTCTTTCTGGGGAGTTTGCTGGCGGCCAAGGGAAACCTGAGCGGCTCCATCCATCACTATGAGGAGGCCCTGCTGCAGGACCCGCTGCACCAGCAGGCGCTGGAATCCCTGCGTGTCATCAAGGTTAGGGAGTGGTGTCACTGGGAAGGGGTGGGGGGGAGGGGGAGGGGAGATGGAAGGCGGTCAGACGTGGTCTCATATAGGGTAAGCTGAGCGGCTCCATCATCAAGGTTAGGGAGTGGTGTCACTGGGAAGGGTGGGGGGAGGGGAGATGGAAGGTGGTCAGACGTGTTCTCGTATAGGGTAAGCTGAGCGGCTCCATCATCAAGGTTAGGGATTGTTGTGACAGAGATTGGGGGTGGTGCAAGGTGGTCAGACGTGTTCCTCTCAGTTTTGAATTTGACAATTTCTATTGATTCAATCTACATATTTTGGGGGGATGTTTAACCTGCCTGTAACGAAGGAAAAATTGAATTTGGAAGAAGTTGTTTCCATAAATGGCATAATTCCTTTCTGTAATAAATAAATAAGAGAATATAAAATTCTTTAGTGTTACCAGAAATTTCACCGCAGTGCCCAGAGCGCCGCACCCAAACACAGCGCGCCGGACACGAACGGGCAAAAGTGTAACCAGGACAGCAAGCCCGCCTGCAATGGCAACAAGGATAACAAAGTATTCTGCAAAAATGTAAGTGCCCCTACCCCACCCCATCCCCGTGCGTTTTGCGTTCTGTATCGGATTGCCCGCAAAAAAAAAAAAAAAACCGTCGTTGGAAAATGCAAAAAAAAAAAAAAAATCAGAAAATGAAAACGCCTTTGTTCGATTTATGAGAAAAAAAACAAAAAAAAAAAAAAAACAAAGCAAACAGTGGTAATCAGTTTTTAAAAGTGCACCCCCACCTCGCTCCTTCTCTACATAAAGCTTAACTGCAGTCACTTTGTATACAAATGCATGTTTTTACCCGTAGTCCTGCATAGCTCAGTTCTGAAATCATCTAAATCATTATAGTCTGTGTGATTGTCCCTCTGCGAATACCTAAGGTTTTTTATACCACTTGTATACTCGCTTGTTTTGATTTGATTTTAGTATTACCGTTTTATAGCCAGTATTGTGATAGTAACTGCGTCTCTTAAGTTGCCCTGTAACCATAGTAACCCTTGCTTGGCATAGTGACGTATTTATTTTTAACTATAGTGAGGTGGTGTGTATTTTCAAGCTAAACATTTGAGGAAAGGATTTCAATGGAGTTGTGTGACAGTTAGTGAACTTGCAGCTGGAACATCTGCAGCTAGTAAACCAGCTGCTGTTGACGTAGCGATTGTCAAGTTACCTGTAGCAAACGTGACAGCTTGTAATTTGGCTGTTGTAGCTGGTTAACTGAAAGGTGAAGTGCAGCTGAGTAATCCACAGCTGAAAAAACAGCAGTTTATAAGCTGATTTCTAGTGAAGTAGCCACGGAATGGAGATGTACTGAAGAACGGAATAAATACATTGATGTATAGTGGGAAGCCCGTCTGGAAACTTTTTGAAGATTACCTGTCGGTACCAGATAACAGATCCTGGGCCCCAGGGGAGGTACTGTTGCTGATGTAGGGGGGGGGGGGGTGATCTATAAACGACAGTGGCATTGAATCTGTGCCCATAATGCCTTGGAATTTTTGGTTTGGAATTTTCTGTTCGGTAATGGCTTATTTTTTCCCCTGAGTTTATTTGGGATCACGTGTGCTGTTTTTCTCTGCGTACAGCAAATGGCAAACAATCAAAGCTCGTTTTAAAAGTTTGAACAAAGTTGTGCATCATTGGCAGAAACGGAAGGGCATTCGATATTCTTATAGTAGTTCCTTGTGGTTTAAAAACGATCAAACAAAATAACGAAAAATAACACCTCACTTAATGCGGGTTTTCAGGATTTTTGCTTGCAATTAGTTTTGTATTTATGATTTATTGCAATGAAGAGATTTAATGTAGACATAAAATTGATTGGATTGACATAGAAATGTAATTCATTCGACAATTCGAACGCTCAAGAATTCGAAATAATTATATTTTACTTTTTGATTCGATAACTTCAATGTCGGTGTATTTCACATTTGATACAGTTATCGACTACTTACTGAAATGTGTTTTTGATTGCATGAACTCCCTGACGATGTCAGATCTATTTCAATTGAATCTGTTCTCTCATTGATTGAACACTTTCCTGTTTTTTCGCTCCGTTGCTTTTGTTAAAGTCAGCAAATACAAGTTGTAATAAAAAAATGCAAATCAAATTTGTGACTAAAAAAAAAAAGCTTCAGTTCGTAAAAATCAATGTTTTATCAAAGTAACTTGATTTAAAAAATCAAAAGAAGAAAAGGCAAAAAAAGGCTGAGCACATCTTGCTGACTTGTGTAGAAAGTCTCTGACGGTAAGTGTGGGAATGCACATCTGAAACACAAATGCAGGAAACATACACAGCACTGGAAATCAAAGTCTCCCCATGAAAGCCACTGTAGCAATCTGTAGGGCTGTATGGAGGTTGATAGGAAAGGGAGGAGGGTGGGGGGGGGGGGGGTAGGGGGGAGGGGAGGGGGGCGACTGTAGTCCTGTTATGTTTTGTTAGACTTGCTTGTATCTTCGAGTCCACATCCACGATTGGAGAACATTTAATACCGGCAATAATATTCTGGAAACATCACCAAAATAGAGAGAAATTTGAAAGTTTTGATTTTTTTTTTCTTATGGTTCATTGAGTGTGAGGATTGAACTATTTAAAGAAATGCCCGGAAAGGATGTGACATGTTTAAACAAGAGCGAACTGTCCAGGTTTATAGCTGAAGTCTGTGTTCCTTTGAGTGTCAAGGCTTTTTTTCGGGTTTTCTCAGCTGGCCATCATGTCTTTGGACATTTTTATTTCAGTTTGAGTGTTATATATTTTCATTATTTGTGTGTTACTTTCTGTTCGTTGCTCGACGTCAGTGTGTGCTTAACATGCTGGTTTGTATTTTATGTTGCATTTTCATTGTTGGCTGGCCCTCTCTTTCTCTTGTCTTCTCCTTTCTTTCTTTCTGTTTTTTTTTTACCTCTTTGGAAGATCGCGACCTTGACCTTCACCTTTTGAAAGGTCTTTCTACGGTACATGCTGTCGACCTACAGACGCAGTGCATTTCCCTGCTGAAGGACTCTTTTTAGTGGTGTAGGACTCGTTATTTCATTCTCTCTATGTAGTTTATAAACTGATTGAGAGTTCAGGTCAATCTAGTTTGTGCGTTGATGACATGTAGGCATCAGATCTCCACAAGTGACTCGCCGATTGCGTTGATGTTTCGATGTGACACGTGTCATGCAGGCTTCCGTCAAGAACCCATCACATTGACAACATTTACGTTCCATAAAACTTCTAATCAGATACCCCAAAATCGACAGTGAAAAAAAATCCAAATAGAAGTCCTCCTTTTTCAATTTTCCCTCTGGATTTAGATGCCATGTATCCGTTTCAAAACTGGCGCGCTGATCTTCTCTTCGAATCAAAATGGGTTTGCATGCTAGAGCGATCTTTGGTTTTATTTATTTATTTTTTAATTTCATCATTACTTAAGTGTTCGAATCCACAGAGATTTTAAATTCAGTTAAAACTGTTATGTGTCGTATTTATATTTTCAAAACACTGTCATGGCAGCAGACCCTTGTGTCTTACCATTTCCGTTCTTTGGATTACTTGTGAATTGTAGTTCATCTGCCAAAAACAGTTATTCTTCAACATTGTAAAAAAAAAAAAAAAGAAAAAAAAAAGAGGTAGGCCGTCAGAGTAGTACGCTTTAGTCTCTGAAACAAGGACAAAGTAGTTGTCTATTGTGTTTTAGAGGTACTCGGATTAACAGAGGTAAACTGTGTGCTTCATTCTATTATCTCTTTCCTGTTCTTTCTTCAAAGCTTTAAACATAGCTGTGGCCGGAGCAAGGCGAGGGGTGGGGGATGGGGTGCGGGTGGGGTGCGGGTGGCTGCTTTGGAAACTGAGTGGTTGGTTGGTGTAAGTGTAATAAGAAATGATTGTTTGGGTAGTGCAGTGAGAACTGGGTGTTTGGTCAGTTCTGGAATATGACAGTTGGGTGTTTGGGCAGTGCGGGAAATATAACAGCTGGGTGTTTGGGCAGTGCGGGAACGATAAGAAGTAGAGTATTCGTGCAGGGCGGGGACATAAAAACTGACTGTGCAGTAAGGTTCAACAAGAACCAAGTCTTTGGCAATTGCGGAGAGAGTAAGAACTGAGTGTTTGTGCAGTGCGGAGAGAGTAAGAACTGAGTGTTTGGGCAGTGCGGAGAGAGTAAGAACTGAGTGTTTGGGCAGTGCGGAGAGAGTAAGAAGTGAGTGTTTGGGCAGTGCGGAAAGAGTAAGATCTGAGAGTTTGGGCAGTGCGGAGAGAGTAAGAACTGAGTGTTTGGGCAGTGCGGAGAGAGTAAGAACTGAGTGCTTGGGCAGTGCGGAGAGAGTAAGAACTGAGTGCTTGGGCAGTGCGGAGAGAGTAAGAACTGAGAGTTTGGGCAGTGCGGAGAGAGTAAGAACTGAGTGTTTGGGCAGTGCGGAGAGAGTAAGAACTGAGTGTTTGGGCAGTGCGGAGAGAGTAAGAACTGAGTGTTTGGGCAGTGCGGAGAGGGTAAGAACTGAGTTTTTAGGCAGTGCGATGACAGTAAGAACTGAGTGTTTATTATCCCCCGTGAAACGGAGGGATATAGTTTTGAACTTCTCGGTCTGTCCGTCTGTCTGTCCGTCCGTCCGTCTGTCACGCTTCAGTCTCACGCGCCTACAGGCCACATTAATACATGGATTCGTTTCAAATTTTGTACACGGCTTCTCTGGACCCTTCCGCAGTGCAGTGACCAAGAATTTTCCGGATCGGGCAAAAATTGACAAAATGGCGGACTTTTGAAAATTGGCACTGGACTAAGCGTATATACGGCAGTCTCACGCGTCTACAGGCCACATTAGTACATGGATTCGTTTCAAATTTTGTACACGGCTTCTCTGGATCCTTCCGCAGTGCAGTGACCAAGAATTTTCCGGATCGGACAAAAATTGACAAAATGGCGGACATTTGAAACTCGGCACTGGACTTAGGGTATATACGGCGGTCTCACGCGTCTACAGGCCACATTAGTACATGGATTCGTTTCAAATTTTGTACACGGCTTCTCTGGACCCTTCCGCAGTGCAGTAACCAAGAATTTTCCGGATGGGACTTGACAAAATGGCGGATTTTTCAAAATCGGCGCTGTACTTAGCGTACCTACTACAGTCTCACGCGCCTGCTGGGTAATGGATTGATTCGTCTAAATGTTAGACACTACGTCTACCTATCCTTCCACTTTTAAATTTTTCGTAGTCAACACGCAACAGCCTTACACAAACCATATCCCCCACGGGGGATAGACGTACTCCTCGAGACGTAGTCAAGTTTGGGTGGGGTGTGCGGTGACAGTAAGAATGAATGTTTAGAAAGTGTGGGGAAAATAAGAAGTGAGTGGATAGTTTTGGAGCAATAAGAACCCAGTGTTTTGGTAATTCTGAGAAGCTGCCAGTGAAGGACGGAATTAGGGGGAATGGCTCTTTACCAGACAGTTACATTTTTGGCGGTCTGTCAGCAAATGGTTGAGTGGTCGAACCCGACATTTTTGCTTTAGCTGATCATATTGTCCCCGTACATTGATGTTTACGTTTACCAGTGCTGTGTATGTCTTTTCTTGCATTTGTAGGAATGTTATCACCATGAATTAGAGGCCAATCGCTGTGCTCCATTCATTATTCCCGTGCAGCGTCGACCTTCACCTTGTAGCCATAAGCCGGGCAGATAAAAGTCACTAACAGATGGCGCACCATGTTCTGCATGAATGGACGCTACGAGTACTAATCGAAACCAACCGATAACCCACCAACAAAAACTGCTTCTTTAAATTTCATATTTATTCTTATAAATTGTGTATTAAAGACTAAAACAGCATGGGTTTTCGTGACAGACATAAACCGGAATGGATAATATATGTTCATGGCGTGCAGATTGGCAACCAGTTTTTGCATTGCTAAATCCAATGAATTTTGATCTGCGCACTTGTGAATGACGTCATTTGCACCTGTAATGTGATATTTTAAAACACGTCACTTTCATCTTTTGCGCACCATGTTTTTTGTTTTTTTTTTTGGTACACTTGTAATTAGCTCTTCCCACTCTTGATTTAGCAATGCACCATTTTTATTTTACACAATTCAGAATAAATCTCACGAACGCTTTGATCGTTTATCCAGTTTGGGAATTAGTTACGTTGATGGCGTATCTTTATGGTATTTTGTACTTCCACAGCGCAATTTTGTCTTCCAGCTTTAATTTACTGAAATTGAAATCAAACTGAAATGCATTTAAATGTGAGTGGATTTCAGCACTTGTGTTCATGAACATTGAGGCATGTTTACTGTGTAAGAAAGGAAAGTAAACAAGCTACGTGAATATCGAATGCGGCGTTCGTGTGTATCACGTATACTTCCTGTGTACAAGCGGAGTGCGGCGTTCGTGTATATCACGTATACCCCCTGTGTAGAAGCCGAATGCAGCGTTCGTGTATATCACGTATACCTCCTGTGTAGAAGCCGAATGCGGCGTTCGTGTGTATCACGCACACCCCCTGTGTACAAACGGAGTGCGGCGTTCCTGTGTATCACGTATACCTCCTGTGTACAAGCGGAATGCGGCGTTCGTGTGTATCACGTATACCTCCTGTGTACAAGCGGAATGCGGCGTTCCTGTGTATCACGTATACCTCCTGTGTACAAGCGGAGTACGGCGTTCGTGTATATCACGTATACCTCCTGTGTACAAGCGGAATGCGGCGTTCGTGTGTATCACGTATACCTCCTGTGTACAAGCGGAATGCGGCGTTCGTGTGTATCACGTATACCTCGTGTGTACAAGCGGAGTACGGCGTTCGTGTCTATCACGCACACCTCCTGTGTACAAGCGGAATGCGGCGTTCGTGTGTATCACGTATACCTCCTGTGTACAAGCGGAGTACGGCGTTCGTGTGTATCACGTATACCTCCTGTGTACAAGCGGAATGCGGCGTTCGTGTGTATCACGTATACCTCCTGTGTACAAGCGGAGTACGGCGTTCGTGTCTATCACGCACACCTCCTGTGTACAAGCGGAATGCGGCGTTCGTGTGTATCACGTATACCTCCTGTGTACAAGCGGAGTACGGCGTTCGTGTGTATCACGTATACCTCCTGTGTACAAGCGGAATGCGGCGTTCGTGTGTATCACGTATACCTCGTGTGTACAAGCGGAGTGCGGCGTTCATGTGTATCACGTATACCTCCTGTGTACAAGCGGAATGCGGCGTTCGTGTGTATCACGTATACCTACTGTGTACAAGCGGAATGCGGCGTTCGTGTGTATCACGTATACCTCCTGTGTACAAGCCGAATGCGGCGTTCCTGTATACCACGTATAACTCCTGTGTTCATGCATGACTTAATACCTGCATCGGCTTCCCACCGAAGGTGACTTCGTTAGTTTTTCACTCAGAATTGTTTGCAGTTTCAATGCCATTTTCAGATACTAAGAACGGGTGACTGTGGTTTTTGAGCTTGGTTATAGATGTGTTGTTATTGTTACTGGCCATGAGTCTGGGGGCTTTGTTTTGGATTCAAGCACACGTGGAAGGCCTGCAAACAAGCCGCCCACCAACCCCATGATCTGTTGCTACTGTAACACAAACATGCACAGTCGTGCTTTGGTAGCCCAAGAGAACGGAAATAATGTCTTTTTTTTCCCTCACAGATAATGCCCGATACTATATCGTCGCCTGTGTTTCGCATAGCAACTTTCGTTACGCAGTAAGGTTGTCGCCACAAAGCGTTCGCCAGCGTCACTTTGGCTCATCAGAAATGCTTTCAAGTTATATAAAAACACATTATTTAAATAAGAATGTATCAAACAAATAAGAATTTAGATACATCAGAACAGACTAACGGTGCTTAATCTCATTAAAATATGTATGTACAGGGAATCTGTGTAATTAGGGAATTTTCAGATATTATACGTATTCCCTGAAATGTTTAGGTAATACGTGAATTCCGTGTGACCGTCAGAGAATAGGCGCATTCCCTAAAATTTTCAGGGTTACACGTATTCTCTGAAATTATAGGTGTCTTATTATACTGATTCCGTAAAGCATTTTAGGCAATTCGTTTACTCCAAAAATATCAACGTACAATCAAGTGTATTGAAATTCCTGATATCATAGGAGTCTTATTACACTGATTTCCTGCCTCATGTCAAAGAATGAGAAGAAAATGTCAATTTAGTGTTTGGTATAAATTTACTGCTATTGAAATGCAATCATACTTGCTGTAAATTATCGTTCAGATTACTCAAGGAATAATCCATAAATCACCCGAGAAATATGAGAGCTGTGTAAACGGCGGAATTGCAGTTTGTGAAACTTGCAATGTATAATTCAGCTTACCTTCTGTTATACATGTGCGATTCGACTTTCAGTGAATAGCACTTTTAACTTATTTAAATTTAAAGAATAATCCATCAATCCCCGAGTAAGCATGTCAGCTGCCCTGATGGTGGAATTTCAATTTGGGAAAATTACAAGTAATATTACAGCTTATCTTGTGTTCTTGATATGCAATTATTCATGCTTTCAACCGTTTGTTTTATTATGCATGGATAATCAATCGCCAGATGACGAATGGCAGAATATGTTACCACACACGAAACATTTCGTTTCCTTGTCTCCGGTCTCCGGAGTACAAGAATGAATACTTTTATAAAAAGCCCATTGCTTTCCAAGTAAATTAAGCAGTAAAAGCTTGTAATAAGCAACATGAATGAGTCATTGGAGGGAAAATTCAAGGCTGAGCTCTACAAAAAGTATGCCGTCAACCAGAAACTACTTATTCCGAAAGAGAAATGTTTTGAAAGTGCGGAAAATGTCAAATCCGCTGTATCAAAGTCTTCAAAAAAGACACGGAATTATCTTTTGAAAAAAAAGCAGAATTCTCCATTGTGGTGATGTAGAAAAGCTGTCACAGTAGTCTAGGGTATACAAACAAGTGAATGCCGGGGTGCAGGCCAAAACTGACTACAGGATAGTTACAGGACACTTACAGTGTAATAGTGTTCAGATTTTATCTAGATTGTACTTGAAATAAATGTTTTGTATCCTGGAGAATAAGAAAAGTGTTTGAAATGTTTTATCGTTAGTATTCATTGTGCAAGCAATTTCAGGGAATACTTGTATTCCCTTGTCGAGTTTTTCAGGTAAAACATGTAATACCTGAAAATTTTAGGGAATACGCGTTTTTCCCTGACGGTTGCAGGGAATTCACGTATTCCCTAAACATTTGAGGGGATACGTGTATTTCCTTATTACACAGATTCCCTGTAACATATAGAGTATGAGACAAGTTGAATTGTTTGTCTGCTTTAGTCTCTTCCAGAAGGCGTATTTTAACAATAGTACCTTATTATTCCCCTTAAATATAAGTTTTAATATATAGGATTACAGGTTTGAGCTTGTCCGTCTGTCCCACTTGATGGTAAGTACCTTATCGAGTCCACTTCTCTATTAAGGAATCATGTAAGAGCTATTATTCTTTCATATATGCAATCTTGAGTGTATATATTTGTGCAATGTCAAGGTGTCGGTTTGATCGATGAAAAATTGTCAAAATTACAGCGATAAAACTTCTTTATAGATGGTGGTTTCGAATCTGTCAAGGAAACTTAATAAAATGGCGTATAGTTATTAATCCATTGTGACAGTGCGTTTCACGGGGGACCCTGCTGCTCTCTGACAGCATCTAGTTTTGCAGGAACGATAAATATGTATATTCTTATTTGCTTGATGCCTTCTTATTTTAAATACTACCGGTAGTATTATAAGTAGTCTGTAACCAAAAACTATTTTTGTGTTGGCGATCATCTGGAAAGTCAGTGGGAAAATGTCACAGCAAGATTTTGAAATAATAACGCGCTGAGATACAGAAATTGTGTGATAAGTGGCCATTTCCAGACTAGATCTAACCATAGATAACGCGTACGGGCCAGCGATATTCTGTTATTGTAGATAATCGCGTACTTTGTGGACGCTATATAAACTAGAGGTTTGTCTGAGATCTGTATCAGTTATTGACATGTTATCATGTTCAGGTATTTTTTCACGTTGGTAAAGGCGCTTTAAAATATTCAATGATTTAATTAAGCTCATTTCATTTCAATATTCTTCTTGATTTGATGTTTAATTTAATTTCAATATGCCTGACTTTTTAAAAGCAGCAGCCCACAGTAATTGCTTGAAAATTCACTTTATACTTCCCCGAATGTGAATATGGAATTTCTTTGCTGAAGTGTCTAGTTCTTTAACCGCCAATCTCTTGATTGGAAAATCCTTACAAAAGTATTTCAAGCATAGATTCTTGAAACAAGTATCGGTACTTTGGCTGAGTAGTGCTTGAACATAGCTTGTTTTGGTTCAGTTTCGAGTCTTCTGTACTACTCCACTGCTTAGAATTGCGACTGACAACCAGCTAATGAGTGCTTAGAATTGTGGTTGACAACCATTCAATCGCTGCTTAGGATTGGGATTGACAACCAGCCACTTCGTGCTTAGAATTGTAGTTCACAACCAGCCAATCACTGCTTAGAATTGTGGTTGACAACAAGTCAGTCAGTGCTTAGAGTTTTGGTTGACAACCAGCCAGTTACTGCTCAGAATTGTATTTTACAACCAGCCATTTTTTACTGTTAGTATTTTTTGTGGTTGACAACCAGCCAATCACTGCTCAGTATTGTGGTTGTGGTTAACAACCAACCAGTCACTGCCAAGAATTTCAGTTGACAACCAGCTAATCACTGCTTGAGAGTTTTGGTTGACAACCAGCCTGTCAGTGCTTAGAATTGCAGTTGATAACCAACTAATGGCTGCTTAATGCTGCAGCTGTTAGCCAGCCAATTGCTACGTAGAATTGCAGTTGATAACCAGCCAGTCACAGGTGAGAACTGTGGCTGCCAACCAGAAAATTGGTACGCAGAATTGTAGAATTTGTTCGAATGTTTCGTGGTCAGTGTTGAAACATTTATCCAGTCAAGGGCCGCGAACTGTCAATGAACCAAGCCGAGTCGATCATCACTATCCTTAAGAGATTACGTATGTGCTTTAATTTTAAAATGAGGCTAACGGACTGATTCCTCCACTATGTTCATAGCTTAAACTATTGTACTTGCAATGAGAACGGAATGGTTTGAGAGGAAAGAATAGCTGCTTCGAGTAGTTTTAAAATGGATGCACCGACTGGGCTTAGGAAATCGCAGCATGCTGTCTCAGCCGGATCATATTGTGGTTTCTGCAGATTCGTCAGCAGGCGTCTTCCTTTGAGCAAGTCACCTGCCTTTGACATGTGGCTAGATTTTCAATTTACGCCTCATTTGTATTTCTTAAAATCTTGTTTCTTTTCACTTGCTGTATTTTCGCCGGTACTTCAGTATTCTGTATGTAATGAATTTTCGTGATGACGTCAGCGAATTGTGTGGCAAGGTCAGCAAATTATGCGGTGACGTCAGTGAATTTGTGGTAACCTTCGTGGTATGTTCATCTGATTGTCAAAACCTAAATGTGTTCAACTGTGCTCTGTTTAATTGCCACGAAAGTTTTTACAAGCATAGCAAGAAATATGTCAAAAACATAAAAAATCATGTTTGCATGTTTGAAACAAATAATATCATTATTCATTTGTGAAGTTTTTACAAGCATAGTGACGTAGATCCAGTGACTGTGGCACGTTTTAATTGGACTTTGTTGATGCATAATACAGCTGAATTGACATATAAACTGAGAGCTATCGGGTCATTTTCTTAAGATTAATTTTTAAGTTAATTGTTCTGTTCTCAAAGAAACTAGAAACGCTTGATATTTCAGTTATTGCCATGTGAAATGTGCACTGTTAGCGTCTTTATAAGTTTCTAAAATGTTCATGTTAATATTAAACACTATAGAAGTACACGGTAGCCTTTTTTGCAATTTTTCATTGCAACAAAACCTCCTCGTAGTGACTACCTAAAGTGTTCATTGTATAGAGACGTTCATTAAATAACACCGTATTAATTAAAATAAGAATTCTGAAGCAAAGAAGAAACCAGATATTCCCGAATAGACTGTCGATAAATCGAATCGAAGAATATGAAAACATTGCAAATGCAAATAAATTTTTGAAAATTTTAAATCTCAGTAGGTAGTTTAATACAGAACTACTACCGACATTTTAATAAACAGCCAAATGTAAATTTTTCAATATTTTTGTATTTCTCTCACCAAAAGATATATAGTATAAGAGAAATGAAATATTGATTTCTGTGAATTATCGGTAGTCTCTCGGGAAAAGTCTACTAAAATATCTGGTTTTTTGTTTGCTTCAGAATTCTTATTTTAAATAATACACTGTCAAATATAAATGAATTTTTAAAATAAAAGAATAAAAATTCGAAGAAAATAACGGTAGAGTAATTGGAAGTTCACTGAAGGGGGCTATGTATTTTCCTGTGATTGATTGAGCGTATTCGGAGTGTAGCTGCTGGCTTCTGCATCTCTGTTCAACTGTGCTAGTCCCATGTGTGTGTTTCGGTAAATCTTGTAGGTTGGCAGGGCCGATCTTGTATTGAAAGTTGTCATTATGTGTTGTTTTGCAATTGATTAAGTAAATCCAGAGACAAGCATTTTCTTTTATTACAGTTCTCTTCAGATCGCTGTCGTAATCTTGAAAGCAACATGCAGTGTAAGCGGGTATGGGGTCTCTCTTGTAGTCAGACTAAAAATAAAACAATAAAAATAAAAAGTATCCGCGTAAGGAAACCCCCGCAAAACACACAATTTTACCCATTATACAAGTTCATTACTGAACAGTAAGAAACACCTACATTGTGCTTACAACTAATATTGTTCAACTTGAAAGTTTGAGGTTGAAAAATGACAGAAAAAAGCTCAATTTTCGAACCTGACATAACTTATTCAGTATAATCATGCAAGATCATGCATAAGAAAAAAATTATTCAGTACGGCTCAAAATAAGACATGAGTCATACTCGATCGTTATGTCTCGCATTGTTACTTAAATTTGGAATTGAGAGAACCAAGTTAAAAAAGCTTGATCTGACATAGAACTGAAAAGGCTTAAATTATCAGAAAAATGTTTGTAATTAGCATCGAATGTAATTATTTAATTTGGTGTGCCAATACAAGATCAAGCCGTCTTTCTTGTCAAGTCTCAAGTAAGAGCCTTCACTTATGCCATTTTTTTGTTCATTTGAGAACCGATTTAGCAGTTTATCAAAGCAATCGGAGTAATTTAAATATCTTGTCAGCTAGAAGGGGGTGTAAAAATTTATCAAATAAATCGGATATCAGATAGCCGACGTCATTTGAAATTTAAACACCCTGTTATTTAAAACAAAATATATCAAGCAAATACGAATTCACATATTTGTGGTTAATTGCGAAATAAAGTGAAAAAGTCAAAGTTATTGCATTCCGGAACAGTCTCGCGTAGGTTAAGGACAGTTAAATTTTATGACTCTCAATATTTCGCTTAGATGTAGCCTTCTGAGTCTATTCCAGAATAGACTCATTTTGTCTAAAGTGCCTTATTTTTCACCTTGTCTAAAGTGTCTTATTTTACCTTCAGCAAAAATCTTTGGGTTCTTATTTGCTTGATGTATTCTTATTTTTTTACAGGAAATAGAGTGTTTTTAGTTGGAACTCGATATTTGTGGCCTGCGTATGGCAAGCCAGAAACACTTAACATAAAATGGCGGAAAATAAATTTACTTAAAATGCCGTAGCACGGTAAATACGTATTGTTCTCATGAACCAAAAGCCTTTACATAGATCGTACATATTACTACTGTTAAGGAGATGATAGCACAAAACTTTAAATTTAATCAGAGAACTATATTGATAAAACAAACGGACGGTCGGACATACGTATATATATATACATATAAAAAAAGCGTTGGCCCAAAATGTGTTCTTTATAATAGTAATACTTCATTCTGAGTGCTTACGATTTTGTTTTTTGCCTGAAGGCTAGGTCCGTATACGCTCGTAGGCTGAAGGCAAAAAACAATATCGTACACACTCAGAATGATGTTTTACTTTTATTACATGCCTATGTTTTGTTATTTTTATGTCGTGCTTCAAAATTTTACCACGCACTATTTTTGCACTCAGTGTGCTGGGATAGGGTGACGCGTAATCGGTACTGCGGTCAGCGAGTATTGATAATTGAGTCGATTTCTTTGTATTTGCATTTAAGAAAATAAATATTAAGTATTTATTTGCTACGTGTAGCAATTCACGGCATTATACCAGCTATATCTTTATTAATTTCAAATCAGTGAACACAAAATCACCCGAAGGACGTGTGTAAAATTACCAACAATTTACCCGTTAAAATAAATATTTACCATCAAAAATGCCTTCCTTTCTGTCATCAGTGATAATACACTTTAATGTATATGCGTTAACCTGATGTGGTTTAAGAACTAACCTCACAAGCCCGCCTCATAAGCATGTATTTTCTCCCTTTCGAACGTTCCTTCTTATTTTTGACAGTTCAACGCAAGCAACTTATTTCAACTGAAATCGCGAAATAACAGCACAGCAAATAGGCAAATGGCATAATTATACCACATTTGTAATTAGATGACGTTTCGTTTTCAGGCTGTGCTGTAAATATCGTCACAGTAATGACTCATTTATCAATTTTGAGGACGGTTACAGTTGATTGCGACCCACTTTCTCTTCACCTTCAAGTCCGAAAACACGTGTTTTTTTATGTACTGTTTACATCTGATCGCATTATGAATATGCTTATACAGGGGCCACCATTCAACCTGGCCTATGAAATCTGCTTATTAGTCTTTTTGTATCATTTCTTTGTACGCGGTCCTCTAGGCTTATAATAGAACCATTATCGGATAGTACAAATTTTATGCATTGAAGTCAATGGGGAAAAAAGTTGGGACCGGCGAATTTGTTCGTTATAACCGATACTTCGTTATAACCGATTTCGTTATAAATGGAGGTCGCTGTATTAAAGTTGTGTAGTACGACGCAGAACCCCGATACATCGATAGCTTGCAAACTGATTGGTTATATCCGGTCACAGGCAATCAGTTGAGTGTCCTTTCGACCGTACAGTGCACCGTTGCTATAACGATATGTTTGGGACCGAGAAAAAATGTGATCTCAGATGCTTAGTTAGCACAGGAAGTTCGTGCCGTTTTAGTCGATAGTCGGTTTCAAGAGTTTTTCTTTTATATTTTACTGCAGAAAAATATTGGATGATATTGTTTACTTAATAAATTAAGAAATCTTGTTTTTATAAAAGTAGCCTCCTTGTCGACGACACTGCCGGTCGCTGACTGTCCAGTTTTTCTATTTTTTTTGTTTGAACAGGATATGGGCAGAGAAACCTGCATGGTTGAGGCGAACCTCGGTGACTGCGAGACGTGCAAGCACATGTGCTCTGTGACCCCGGTCAAGGTCGCTGGATGTTCCAATTCGCCCCCGACGGACCAGGCACCCGATGGTAAAGCAGCGTTTGGGTTGGGCGCCAGCAATAATGTTATCTGCAAAGAAGGAAAATGTGGTGCGTATTACTTCAGGTTCTGGCCTGACGTCACCACATGTTTGGGAAAAGGGTTGTTAAGTGCAGAACTGCACTTTGTTCCTACTAAATCAAGAAACTTGGTTTGAGAATGAGGGGTTGATGGCGTAGAGGTTTTGTTTGCTATGTTGGACCTATCCCGTTGGCATTTTAATACGTTTGGATATGCTCAACGGTCTTTGATGTTTAATACAACTTTTATAAAACATTTCAGCTTAGTAAATGCAACGTCACCAATCGCATTTGCGAGGCTTCGCTACATTTCACAAAATTTAAGGTGTAAGTGCGTGTAAGTGTGAGGAGGGGGAGGTGGTGGGGGTGGACTGACAACTGTTGCTTGTTGTGCCTTAGAAAACAAGGGGTTTAGTACTTGAATAGCTGTATTTTTAACATAGCAACCCGCGAACTCTCGTGACAGAAAGTGTTAGCAACGTCTTGAAACTCGCGACAGAAGGTGACAGCAACGCGACGAAGCTCGTGACAGAAGGCGATAGCAACGCGACGAAGCTCATGACAGAAGGTGATAGCAACGCGACGAAGCTCATGACAGAAGGTGATAGCAACGCAACGAAGCTTGTGGCAGAAGGTGACAGCAACGCGACGAAGCTCGTGACAGAAGGCGATAGCAACGCGACGAAGCTCGTGACAGAAGGTGATAGCAACGCGACGAAGCTCATGACAGAAGGTGAGAGCAACGCGACGAAGCTTATGACAGAAGGTGATAGCAACGTGGCGAAGCTCGTGACAGAAGGTGATAGCAACGCGACGAAGCTCATGACAGAAGGTGATAGCAACGTGGCGAAGCTCGTGACAGAAGGTGATAGCAACGTGGCGAAGCTCGTGACAGAAGGTGATAGCAACGCGACGAAGCTCATGACAGAAGGTGATAGCAACGTGGCGAAGCTCGTGACAGAAGGTGATAGCAACGTGACGAAGCTCATGACAGAAGGTGATAGCAACGCGACGAAGCTGGTGACAGAAGGCGATAGCAGCGCGACGAAGTTCGCAACAGGAGGTGATAGCAACGCGACGAAGCTTGTGACAGAAGGTGATAGCAACATGGCGAAGCTCGTGACAGAAGGTGATAGCAACATGGCGAAGCTCGTGACAGAAGGTGACAGCAACGCGACGAAGCTCATGAAAGAAGGTGATAGCAACGTAACGAAGCTCATGGCACAAGGTGATAGCAACGCGACGAAGCTCGTGACAGAAGGTGATAGCAACGCGACGAAGCTCGTGACAGATGGTGATAGCAACGTGACGAAGCTTATGACAGAAGGTGATAGCAACGCGACGAAGCTTATGATAGAAGGTGATAGCAACGCGACGAAGCTTATGACAGAAGGTGATAGCAACGCGACGAAGCTTATGACAGAAGGTGATAGCAACGTGACGAAGCTCGTGACAGAAGGTGATAGCAACGCGACGAAGCTGATGACAGAAGGTGACAGTAACGTGACGAAGCTTGTGACAGAAGGTGATAGCAACGCGACGAAGCTTATGACAGAAGCTGATAGCAACGTGACGAAGCTTATGACAGAAGGTGATAGCAACGTGACGAAGCTTGTGGCAGAAGGTGATAGCAACGTGACGAAGCTCGTGACAGAAGGTGATAGCAACGCGACGAAGCTCATGACATAAGGTGATAGCAACGTGACGAAGCTTGTGACAGAAGGTGATAGCAACGTGACGAAGCTTATGACAGAAGGTGATAGCAACGCGACGAAGCTTATGATAGAAGGTGATAGCAACATGACGAAGCTTATGACAGAAGGTGATAGCAGCGTGACGAAGCTTATGAGAGAAAGTGAGAGCATCGCGACATATGCCGCAACACAGTTGCTTTGATTATTGAATTCACATTGAACAGTACAGAAGCAGTAATATTTGGTGTTCAAACCATAATTTACAGGAAACAGCAACTTCGGAAACAGCTTTTTCAAGTCTGATTGAGCGGTCCTGAACAACGTTTATACAATAGGTCCTGCTTAATCTGAAACGTCAAGATCGGGCAGATCCGTTCGAACTAACCGTAATGTGCTTTGCAAACATTTGGTCTCCCGAAACCAGGACGCACTAATTTGTACTACACTAACCCCTGGTCGTTTTACCTTAATGTCGTACAAGAGATAGCACTTTTTAGCCCGATAGTTTGTGTAGCGCAAATTTCATCTGTCATCATTTCCACATTAGCATTGCATAGACCGTAGAATCCACACTGATGTTATTTAATACAATGCTGTTGTGTTTTCTTTTCAAAAAACAAAAATGCCTCAATTTCCAATTCAATTTGAAGCTTTTCAATAAAAAAAGTGAACCCATAACATAAGAGAAAAAAACTCGTTTCTTTGTTTCGAAGTACCTTCGACTGTTCTGATGAAGCGCTTGCTGAATTAGAAGAAGCTCCGTTTGCCTGTGATGATCTGCCAAATGAGTTGTCTTTGTCCTTGAAGAACAGAATAGAGCAATATTTAGGCATCCTCATTTGCCCGTTTATTTCCTGCAACTACCTTACTGCCGTGAAACAAATTTTAAGAAATCTTCAAGACGAAGTCTCATGTTATTTCAGCACTGTTTCTTTGAAGCAGCTGTTTAATGAAGTAGAACGCTGTGAAATAATACAGGTTTAAAGAGAAATCAAGATGTTCCAAAAACAAACTCCCGACACAAAATGTTACCAAAGTAACGCAAATTTGCAATTACAGCTGTGAAAACGTGTGTCATTATAAAGTACATATTTACACCTATAATGTGGTGAAAAATCATACTTTTTTTCTCAAGTGTGTAAAAACTGCGACAAAATCCGAAAAGTCTTCCCTAAGCCGGGTTTTTTTTCGGCACACACTTCAATTTCTAGAAGCTGCTTGTATCGTGCTAGAATCTGCACGATTTTAATTAACGTTGAATTTTAACTGTAATACTACTGACCACTGGTGACACTATGTAACTGGATAAAGGTCGGCCGTATCGTTAAACAAATCACATGGTTAACTAATCAGGTCCGCACAAGTTGATTGCTTCTTACTTTAACGTACATATTTGTGCATTGTATTTCTTTCTGGGTAAGTTGAAGGTGATATTCATTAAACTTCAGATATAGTGAGAGGAATGGAGTGGTGCACTAAACAATTAAATGTGAAATTCTTTCACGGACTTGCCCCCCTTTGCCTTAGTATAAGAAGTATTATGCTATGTCTTGTCTGAAGTTCCTTTGTATGAAAACGGCCAAGTATCACAAGAGGCTCCTCAAGAACTTGTCAAACGATTGACCAACATTCAGCGGCAGTTTGAGCACATTAAGGCTACCCAGAAAGCCACCAGAGGTAACATTATCAAACAGGAAATAGGTAGAGTTATTTGCCAACATTTTGCATTTTATAAAGCTTGGGTGGCTTGACTAGGAATACGGTTGTTTATCCACGGATAACTGAGTTTACGTATATCTGTTATATTGCTTGTTTTTTTCTTTGAAATTTTTTATGTAAATTTAATAAGAAATTATATATAGTTCTTGCGGTCCCCTCGTCATATGTATATTATCTTATCTTTCATAGAGTGTACATTATGTTTTGGAAAGTGTTTTATGATTTCATGAAATAATTAGATGCAAGAAGTCAGCAGAACTTGCCCTTCGCTTACATAAGCTTGTGTCTGATTGTGGTGGATGTGTGTGGTTCACAGTTGAGGCTTATCCATTTCTGTTTTTGCACATTAAATCTGCGAAGCGCTGACCGATTAATTACACAAAAGAAAAACTCCATTATCATTCTTACAGTTTGTAATGACGTAAAACGGTTGAAGGCATACATTGCATTGGAATTTGACTATGGGCTTAAAGAGTGAATCCTATAAGGATACTAACGGTTATCGTAATTATAACTAACATGAACTTTAGTGGTTTGGGCTAATTTCATCCTCCGCTGTAATCATTTTTTATTGTTTTTTATTCTTTTTGTGTTTCCACTATCTTGTTTTCGATCTTTTGCTGTACGCGCTTTTTTGTTGCTTTGTTACTGCATACATTAACCTCTTTCAGACTTACAACATAAACTAATTAGTTACTCTAAAGCTTGGAAGATTTATGCTATCCAATGATTTCAAGTGTACGCAGCATTAGATGGCGCTAACGAGACAAGTGTGGACAGCTTGCCTTTGTAGAGTTTACGATGTGTAACAGTATTCTGAGAATCTTTGATAAAAAGTTAATAGACAAAGAGCACTGTGTTATCCTGTAATAAGGATGTGTAGTATGTTTTTCGCTACTTGTGTAACGTGAGTTTTAATTGGACAGAACAACGAGCTATTCCACTGTTCTTAAGTACTCGTCCCAATAAAAGAATTGTTACTAGTCCTTTGCCCCGGCGCTTACAGTCACTAAATGGCACTGGTCCTTTGTATGGGCACTTAGCCATTAAATGGCACTGGTCCTTTCCATGGGCACTTACAGCCATTAACTGGAACTGGTCCTTTTCACGGGCACTTACAGTAAATGGCAGTGGTCCTTTGCCTGGGCACTTACAGCCATTTAATGGTACTAGTCCTTTGCACGGGCACTTACAGCCATTAAATGGCACTGGTCCTTTGCACGGGCACTTACAGCCATTAAATGGTACTAGTCCTTTGCACGGGCACTTACAGCCATTAAATGGCACTGGTCCTTTGCACGGGCACTTACAGCCATTAAATGGTACTGGCCCTTTGCACGGGCACTGACATCAGTGCTCTGTTTAATTTGGATCCCATCCGCGACACCATTTCAACAGCGTTATACTGTTTCATGTCTGGAGTGCTGAAGAAATTGCAACATCGGTCTATATAAAGCTTATTGAACGAAAAGGTTGTCGTGCGTAGGCATTTTTTTTTACAATATTGCCTTTTTGTTCCTTACAGTTATACCAGTTATGTCTTTCTTCATTTTCTTTCGTCATTATTATTATTATTTTTAATTAATGGCTAGAAGACAAAACGAGCGTTAAATTATTCCGCAAAAGGTCTGTCCACCCCAAAGGTGGTCGATCCACCCCGAAGGTGGTCTGTC
The DNA here is from genome assembly GCA_949752745.1 of Protula sp. h YS-2021. Taxonomy (NCBI): domain Eukaryota; kingdom Metazoa; phylum Annelida; class Polychaeta; order Sabellida; family Serpulidae; genus Protula; species Protula sp. h YS-2021. The sequence goes on from OX457032.1 coordinate 15,554,042, forward strand.
CACCACGAAGGTGGTCTGTCCACCTCAAAGGTGGTCTGTCCACCCCAAAGGTGGTCGATCCACCCCAAAGGTGGTGTGTCCGCCCCAAAGAAATCGCTTAGCTGAGGCAATAAACAATAATGTTGTATTTCTGCTAAACTTTTGCTTTTGATGAATAGCAAATACTATATTAAAAAAGAAGCATCCTGTTTTTCGCTTTGAACCCCACCAAATGCAAAAACTTCGAAAGCAGTGGAAATACAGCGGAAACAAATAACAACTAAGGATCATTTAAATGCATTGCTTTTATAAAAGCCATTTTAAATTTGCTTTTAACACACGTGTACAATGGATACTTTTGATGTTTTTCTGTCAGTATTCTTTGTTTCTTTGTTCTGTTTTTTTTAATTCCAATGCTGAGTAATAAGGATCAACCGTTCTAGAGCTGGAGAAATTCTAGAATAAAATTCCTGTCTGAAAGATCATGGAAGAATTCTGCTGCTTTGGGACCGCTTAATGTTTTCTAACCGTAGAATAAAAAAATTTAATTAATAATATTTTTTTGGCAAGTTCACGTTTCGATACTGTCTTTCACGCTGAACCACATACAGTAAAAACAAACAAATTTCAATTCTATATTGAAAGGGGAAAGTGGTTTGTCAATAGTTTTGTCTTGTATTTTACGTCCAAAAAAAGTTTCTGTGATTTTCGAATTATCGATAATCTGTACCAGTGTAGCTACAACTTTACTTTGTATACTGTGTACTGCTAAGGTGCATTAACAACAATAAAGGCTTGATCTCTCGGTTGTCTAGATTTCACATACCATTAGATACTGGTATACCCGAAAAAATCCTGGATTGAGATGAAAAGTTGTGACTGTTATGATCGAGATAAAAACAACTGAGTAAATGGGTGTCTGTTTTTTTTTTTGCCTGTTTGACAGAGGTGGTTGAGGCTCTGCATGCGGGCGTCAGCGAGGAGCTGTTCCATAACATGAAGGCCGCAGAGCAGTGTGCGTCAAAGCACGGAGCGCGCATGCCCGTGTCGTCAGAACTGGGGACGAATCCACTGGGTGTGATATTCACTATTTTTTATGTCTATCATATCGGGTTTTTAACACAGTAAGCTGTGTCAGAAAGACTTAAGGTTTAACATCACCAGTGTGGGTTCGTATGGGTTAGATCAGGGTTCGCGCTGGGTTCTCAGGAAAGTGAGTCAAAAAAGGAAAGTGTGACTCCGTTGGGTCCAGAAAACTCGGTGGGCTCCGAAAAAAGTGAGTCATTTCGTAAAAAATGCCCAGAAAGTGGACAAAAACCCCGCCAACGCGAACCCTGGGTTAGATGTTTGCAGCGGAATTTTTTTTCTACACCAAAATTAATAAACTGTATGAATCGCTAAAGTGTACATGGTAATTCCTATATCAGGATACTGCAGGCCCTGGGAACAAAACAGCCATTCCAGTAACATAGTTCTTGCATAAGCGTTGTTTGGTGCATGACCATTCAAATACTAGAATTGAGTTTCAAGACCAAAACATTTCCAAGAGCACAACTGGAAGCCCATCACCTGAGTGTAGAAGATTTAGGCAGTTTAGTTGCTGGTGAGACAGGCGTTTACCTACCAGTACTTGATGGGTAAATCCTTCCTGTTGCAGGACATTAACGGATTTAACCTCCCCCTTCCCCACCAGGGATTTATTATCGTGCATTGTTAATGTTTTATCCAGACGATCCGGAGCTTGCTGAGCACCTAGAGCTAGCCATAGAGCACTACAGGAGGGCGGGTGTCTGCTCAGGGGATGAGTGCCACAAACTCATGCTCCAGGTGAGTCCGGCGGGCTAGACTGTCCAGCGGGCCACAGTGTCTAAGGGGCGGCCACAGTCTAGGGGCGGCGGGGGGGGGGGGGGGGCAGGTGAGTCCGGCGGGCTAGACTGTCCAGCGGGCCACAGTGTCTAAGGGGCGGCCACAGTCTAGGGGCGGAGGGGGGCAGCAGGTGAGTCCGGCGGGCTAGACTGTCCAGCGGGTCACATTGTCTAAGGGGCGGCCACAGTCTAGGGGCGGAGGGGGGCAGGTGAGTCCGGCGGGCTAGACTGTCCAGCGGGCCACAGTGTCTAAGGGGCGGCCACAGTCTAGGGGCGGAGGGGGGCAGCAGGTGAGTCCGGCGGGCTAGACTGTCCAGCGGGCCACAGTGTCTAAGGGGCGGCCACAGTCTAGGGGCGGAGGGGGGCAGGTGAGCCCGGCGGGCTAGACTGTCCAGCGGGCCACAGTGTCTAAGGGGCGGCCACAGTCTAGGGGCGGAGGGGGGCAGGTGAGTCCGGCGGGCTAGACTGTCCAGCGGGCCACAGTGTCTAAGGGGCGGCCACAGTCTAGGGGCGGAGGGGGGCAGCAGGTGAGTCCGGCGGGCTAGACTGTCCAGCGGGCCACAGTGTCTAAGGGGCGGCCACAGTCTAGGGGCGGAGGGGGGCAGGTGAGCCCGGCGGGCTAGACTGTCCAGCGGGCCACAGTGTCTAAGGGGCGGCCACAGTCTAGGGGCGGAGGGGGGCAGGTGAGTCCGGCGGGCTAGACTGTCCAGCGGGCCACAGTGTCTAAGGGGCGGCCACAGTCTAGGGGCGGAGGGGGGCAGCAGGTGAGTCCGGCGGGCTAGACTGTCCAGCGGGCCACAGTGTCTAAGGGGCGGCCACAGTCTAGGGGCGGAGGGGGGGCAGCAGGTGAGTCCGGCGGGCTAGACTGTCCAGCGGGCCACAGGGTCTAAGGGGCGGCCACAGTCTAGGGGCGGAGGGGGGCAGGTGAGTCCGGCGGGCTAGACTGTCCAGCGGGCCACAGTGTCTAAGGGGCGGCCACAGTCTAGGGGCGGGGGGGGGGGGGCAGGTGAGTCCGGCAGGCTAGACTGTCCAGCAGAGTCTAAGGGGCGGCCACAGTCTACGGGCGGGGAAGGGGGAGGCAGAATATCCTGCGGACTTGATTGTATAGCAGGCCAGTGTCTAGCCCGTCACAGTGTCTAAGGGGCAGCCACAATGTCTGGAGGGGGGAGATGCAGAATATCTTGCGGTCCTGACTGTACTGTGGAGCCGGAAAGGTCATGCGAACCATTCAGCCAATATTTCCAGGCCCAGCGCTGACATATATTTTTTAAATATGTCAGTTTGTTACTATTAAGGCAGAATGGTGTATAATTATGCCGTGTGCATTTGGTCTCTGGCGTTTCCTGTTCAGTCATCAACACCGATAAGTATATTCAAGTATTTTTCGATTTCTTTTTTCATTTCAGTGTTTTTCGCCCGTAGCTTCACCAAACGGAATACTCTACGTGAAAAATAAGCCGTTCTATCTCTTTAAAACGGAAGCAGAGGAGGAGAATTCCATCCAGTTTTGTAAACCCCTCGACGCTCCCCCCGCACATACCTTCATGCTGGCAGACATGCCCATGGTAACCGTGAATGTTGTCCGTAGATACCAGCTCGTCGTTGCTTAGCAATCTATGGTTGTTGTTTTGCGTTTGATTGTCTTTGGGTGGATACTGAATATTAGATGAGCGTTGATTGGTTGTTCTCTTTGTTTGCAGCACTCTGCGATTTTGTAAACATTGTAATATTTCTGTTGTTTTACTTATGTTTTTGGAAGTGATGGAATTGATGCATAATTAATGTGATCGTTAGGCGTCTGCTTGTTTTTCTCGCTTCTGTATTCATATTCAGCACAAACAAGACAGTTAGACTGTAGGTTTAATCTCGGGTAATAATATGTCAATGGAAAGACATTTCAATAATTACGAGAATCTTTTTCATTTTTTGAAATAAATAAAGAAAATTTGATAATTTTTACTTTTGACGCCCTTAAAAATTTAATGAGTGCATTAGTTGTGTCTGTTCTGGATTATTCCAATAACCTTTTGGTGGATGTTCCAGCAAAATTGATTGATAGCCTTCAACACGTCATGCAAGTAGCAGCACGTGTAATTGCACGTGTTTCGCAATATATGATAGGACCACCCCTATCCTCATCTCCCCCTTTGCACATGGTACCGTTCCCGCAGTGCATTGAATACAAAATATTGCTCATCACCTTCAAAACATTGAATGTCGAAGTCCCAGGTCATAAAAGGGACATGCTGGAGCCATATACAGCCGTGAAGATCACTTCGGCCTGTTAATGAACTTATATTGACGTACCGAGAACACTCTTTAACTATTTCGTTCGAACATTTAGTCCAGCAGCCTCAGTGCTGTGGAATTCATTGCCGAAACACATAAAAACTTCAACATCATTAATTGAATTCAAAAGACAGTACAGAACTGGCTTATTTAGACAGGCTGATGAACTGTGCGGTTAAAAGTCTAACCAAATAGACGTTACAAGAGACACTTTGAGGATTAGTGATGGCGATGATGACGTAATCAAGTGACTGTTTCCTGGCATCAGTTTTTGTTTTATTGTAAAAAAAGTAGGGATCCCGTACCCACAGCGGTCTCTCCGTCACGCTGCGGGTTGTCGCCTTGAAATCTAAATAAAATCAACTTTGAAAATAATTTTCAAAACCATTTTTTTTTTGACGACATGTCGCCAGTAAAGGCGCGGAACGGTGAACTGTTCTTCGTCAAAATAAACAACGCTATTTATGTGTCGCTTAGTAGCTCAGATGCGGTAAACCCTATTCAGATTTGCTCTTCTGATGACGACCCGTGCTCTACAAGCGTAAATCTTGTTTTGATTGTCTGTGTGGTTGCTTAGTAACTAACACTTATTACGCCTTTCTGGCAACCCATATGGTTTTTCTGATTGGCGAAATCGTAGCTTTGATTATTTCATTTTTCTGAAAAAAAATAATAAAAATAAAAATAAATAAATAAATAAAAAATTATGTCATAATTGTTTTGGAATTCTACATAACATTTTTTTAACTGTGTTTGTGCTGTACATTGGAAATGTATTTAAATAAATGTTTATTTTCTCCATGTATCGTTGTGAAAGAAAACCTATCTCGTGTTTTCATTTAAAGTGTTTAAAAATACTGGGAGCTATAATACAGCGTAAACCAGAATACCCGTACTGTGGGTAATAAACAAGATCTTTGGGGCATAGCATGCTAAATACAAAAGCTGCTCTTTACTCAAACAAAGGTGATACAATCAATGACAAACAACTATTCTTCGTTTTGATGCCTTTTCTGCGGTGCTTTGTGGCCAAACATGCACTCTCCACAGTGTTCACAGTTACGGCATTCCGCATATAGCCGGCGTGGCAACCGTGATCCTCGAGTCACGCGGTTTGTTGTGCTCAGTGTATGTTCGCCAGGTAAATTGTTTTGGACGATTTCCGCAGCTAATTACAGTTGAATAAATTACCCGAGATCTGTATTTAGATGCTTTAATCCCTCGTTGCAAAGAGGCACAAATAACGATTCTAACAAGGGGGTGTGAATTCGTTTCATTTCCAAACAGCAGAGGGGTAGCTGGACAGGGGGGGGGGGGGGGGTAGCTATACTAGGATAGCTTCCCCCCGGGAGAGGGGAAAGATATACTAGTATAGCTTCCCCCCGGGGGGAAGCTACACGGGGGGGGGGGGGGGGAGGGCAAGATATCCTATCACACCGGGCGATTGTATCGAAGTCCGTCTTTTTCTCATTGACGAGAATGCCGTCTAACTTTTTATTTTATTTCATTTTGCAGATTTCTTGCGTGATCATAGATGTTGTGTATACAACACTCAGTCTTGTATCTGCCTGTACAGACTCTGTTCACTTTGTAAAACACGCCAGTAAATGTACAACCCAAATCCATTCTCATTTCATGTGTGTTTTCGAGTCGGAACAATCATAATGTGAAGTTTATATCAGCTCTTTGTTTCTTACTGTTTCTGTAAATGACTTGATAAAAAGAGGATGATCTAAGAGGGAATAAGATTCACTAATCATAATATTAGTTCACACTCAGTTATAAGTTATATACAAACCTCAAAATAACTTCTGTGCAATGTTAAGGGGGGAGGGGGAAGGGGTTGAGGGGGGGGGGGTAAAGCTATATTTAAGCTAGTAGATTATTATTTAACGAAAAGAGAACACGACAGCAAGTGAGATTATTTGAGAAAAAAGTTTGAATGGATGAACACAAAAGTTATAGCAGTATGTATATGTGTTGTTGATGGAACTGAAAAGGTTTTTGTCTTTGCGCAAACGTTAAAAGATATAATTTTAGGAAACAGTTTGGGACAACAAAGGGTTCAAAGTATACAAGTCTCTTTTGATAATAAATTAAAACCAAATTAGTTAAAACAGACATTACAAACGCAAATTAAATTTAAATCAATGTACAAAACCATAGAAAGCTATTCGAGTACAATATTTAAAGCATAAAGTTGTGAAGCAAATATCAATTTATTTATTTATTTATTTATATTTGTGGTGGAACGAATTAGAGACAGAGATAATCTGTTCCTGAATAGATCAGTGATAATTCAGGACACTTTAAACTTGTCCATAGAACCTTTTTTCGGCCATGAAAAATATTTGAATTTTTTTTTTGTTTGATTAATTTATATTTAAAATAATATGGTGTTAGAAGTATATTCGAAATAACGAGAATTTTTTTTACAAAAAGGGCTTTCGGCAGATTTAAGTTGAAAAATATTATCAACATCAGTATTTGAAAAATTATTAATTATCCATGGTTTGACAACTTCAGTTGCAAGGCAAATAAACTAGGCGTAATATCCTAGGACTAGAACCTAACAGAGTGAAGTAAAAAAAATACAGTGTGTAAAAGTGTGGGGGTTTTGATTGAGGTTTTTTTCTCACCAAACGGTGGGGCTTTGTTTTCACTACAGGCTTCGAAGGATGCGAAACCGCACACCAAGCTGGAGGTTCTCGATGGTGTTATGCATCAAAGCATTCTCTTTGTGGATAATTATGAAGAAATTGAATATGGGCCCGAAGACTGTATTATCTTCAGTCATGGCGAAAAAACACCTGGTTGCCGTCTGGAAAAATACCGCCCCTTTGTGAGTACATTTTTGTTATTTTTCTCGAATGCTTTTTGAATTCTGAAACCTTTAAAATTAATGACAAATGAAATCAACAACAAATATGCCATGAGTCGAGAACCAATGCAAAAGGCAGATCCGCCAGCTTTGCTTTAGAATTAGATTTTTGGAGTTTGCAGTGCGGTGGCATATGCAGTGAATTTGAACTCGACTGAACTAAAAGCCTGTTTCTACTTGGTCAGGCTGTTCCAATCCTGGCTTTTGCTGGCATGTGATAGTCATTTGGGTCGTTAGTGGGTGTGTGAAACAAAACAATACATAACAAATAAAGAAAGTAAAATAAACAATGAAGCCAAGATAAAATCAAAATGGACTAAAGTTGTTTCTGTTGACTTTTTGAAGCGTGTTCAGTAACGTATATTTTCATTTTTAAATGCATGCGCTTAGTTTTTTGGAATGGGTGGATAAAATAGCGCGAAGCCTCAACAATCAACTGCGTGTTGCCCCTTTGTGAGCATATTCTCCGAAGCGTTTCTCTCAGCTATCCAGTTTCCAATCAGTATGCTTTCAAAGGGGCGACACGTATATAAATACAGTAGTAAGTATATGATGACATTCCTTTTTGTTCATATGTTGTCTTACTGGTTGATTCATTCGCCGATTATGAACAGCTTACGCTCGCAGACACCTCCAGGGTTCTCCTGTGTAGTACGGGCATGCATGGACGTTCACCTGTTTTGCTAAATGCTGTACATTTAATCGATTAAATTTTCATTTTAAAGAAACTCTTGGCGTACAGCTGAGTGGTAATATTTGTTGAATTTTTACAAAGCGTTAAACTAAGGCTATTTGCCAGACACAGGGCTTGTTATCGGTAGTCACGTGACTAAATCATCTGTCACATGACTCAAAATCTGTCACGTGACTGTCCAAATCCCTCGTGAGTCTCAAAATCTAAGTCATGGCACTCGCGAAATTTCAGTCAGATATTAAAAAAAAAAATCAGTAACGTGACCAAATTATCTGTCACGTGACTGCCAAAATCTACGTTTATTGATTTATGTATTTATTTTCACATTTATCAAAAGACTTGTGCTGTTTTGGAGGAAAAGCGGATATATAAATTGCGTTTCAGAAATTGCTGTAGTTGTGTTGCCAATTGTACATGAATTCATTTATTTTCCTCATCTTTGTATTCAGTTTTGTTTGTTATTGATGTCTGATCTGTTTGAAAATGTTTACATGTACAGTATGTCTGTTGAAGTGCAATGTTCTATATTTACCATCGATAACCCAGAGAAGAAAAATGACAAATGAAGGCAAAAAACGTCTAGCTTAAAAATGGAATAAACGAGTGGTGAACTAGAACTTATTTCGGCTTTTCTGAGCGAAATGAAACACTTTGCCGATGAATAAAAATGTTTATACATCGCACGGAAAAGTTACGATTTGAACAAAAAATCGTCTGATTTTTTTTTTTTTTTGCTTTATTGGCTGACATCACCACACTGCCACCAACGCATAACGTTGTCGTTCACATGTATGACAAAAATGTTGAGAAATTAGTCCGAAAACATGCACACTATGGAAAGTGAAAATGACCAAATGTTCGAAAATTAAGGTCATGTGACATGTCTTGGGTTGTACTAAAGGAGATTGTTTCTTTAGATTAATGTTAGAAAAAAAAAGAAGAAATATATTTTTGCAAGAAATAAAAAGGTTAAGAGTTTTGACGTTGAATTAGATGGGTTTTAGGGTATAGAAATTTTTGTTTAATTGGCAAACTTCCGGTCTTGCTTAAGGTCTGCTGCGTGTACTAGAGAGAACATATACAATTGGAGATTATAAAATATCATATGAAAACTTATCCTTCAGGCTAATTTTCTTGCGGAAAACTACGAAGAGTGGTTAGAGTCAGATGTCTTCGTTATGGTAACTATCGTTGTTGTTCAACAGCCAACCTCTGTGCTGGTTCGATCTGTTGTGTATTAGACCTGTTTGTTCCGTCGACCCGCTGTGGGATTGCGCAAAAATAGTACTCTTATTTGAAAGAGCGGCATCCTTTTGTCGACATGCGCTTTGTGTTTATGCATAACGGATAGATCTCCCCCAGAGGTCAGCTGTTTTTTAACAACGGGTATCTATTTCCTGGGGGACTTCTTGATTACCCAGAATGCACCTGATGTATGCAGTGAAACTTCTGAATGAAGGACGCCTTTGGGGCTGAGAAATAAATACGCTCTTCCTAAATCATGAGTTATTAGTAATTCCGGCATAAGAGGTAAAGGTGTCCACCTGGGGAGGTTTTACTGTACATCGGCAATTAAATAAGTAGATTTGGTCAATAAATAATGAGCAGATTAACTTCCTCAGTTCGAAAGCACAACAAAGTCTTAACCTCGCTTTGATTTACGCACACTGTGAAGGAAAATACACTCACACACATTATATATATATATATATATATATATATATATATATATATATATATATATATATATATATATATATATATATATATATACTGCCAATTTTAACAGTTCCTAAGCTATTATAAACCTCGTTAAGTTTACAGATTTTCAAATTTAAATTTTAATTTCAAGCAGAAGATGCCTTCTGGCGTAGCACAGGGAATGGGGGGAGGGAGGATGGGCGGGTGGAGGGGGCGATTCTAATCTGAGACGGAAATGTTTAGACAATTCAGTGTAAACAACAGTGCGCATGCGTGAGCTTGAAAATGCGCGATGAATGAAGTCGGTAATGCAGGCGCCAAACTTTGATATACTGTTGCTGGCATTCCCTCACCTTTTCTGCCTTAAACGACTTTTTTATCCATCAATAATTGATATTCAGAGTTTCGTATATCGTAAATTCTGTTCTATCCTCTGTTCGTCTCTTCTCCATTTGTATATACTGTATTTCGATTACATCGGCAATGTTGCCAAGACATGAAGTAAATAATAATAATAATAATAATACTAATAATAATAATAATAATAATAACCGAGGCTAACTCTTAATGCTTTATTCCCGTGCTATCTTTTCTACTACGCGTCCTGTTTTCATTTACTTTGTCTTTCCTAGAGAGAACTTCCGTCCGCTGCTCCCCCCCCCCCCCGAGCCCCGACTCTTGCCCCCAAACAGGTCTGAAGCGTCACAGTAAAATAAACACTCTCAGTGTAGACATTAATCCTAGATCAAACCTAAAACTGACAAAATTATCAAGACAAAGGTCCTAGCTGTAGGTCAGAAATAGCAGAATCTGATTAACCTTGAAGGAACAAATGATCACGCAATTACTTTCCAAATTGTTGGTGATATGTAATTATTCATTACATTTTTTGCTGTAAGTTATTTCTAGGACCATGCATGTAGCTGAGCTAATCTTCTGCCCGACTTGTATTGTATCGTGTTTTTGCTTTCAGTACATTTTTATTTTTCGTGACTTGTAGAAACAAGACGGATTTATAAATGATTTAATGACTTAACGTGGTACATCCGTTTCGCGAGGTTTAAAAATGTGTGTTAATTTTCGTTCTTTATTTACAGTTTCTTATGAGATTCTATGCGTTTTTGCGAAAAGGCATGTAAGCTTAATTAGGGATCTGATCTCAGTTCTCGGACTCAGAAGCTGTGCAGTATTTAAATGGTTACTTCGAACAATTGGGCTAAAATATTTCGAATTATGTTATGTACGGAAATAGACTGCAAATTACTAAATGGGCCAGGGCAACAAAGAAAAAAAAAAAAAAAAGAAAAAAAAAAAAGAAAAAAAAAAAGCCTAACAGCAGAGGTAATTTCTGTTTGTTTCCAGTTCCAAGCTGCAGAGCAATTGTTTTTATTTTTCATGTTTTAGGATTTAGAAAATCCATCTGAGTTTGCATTGCACCCTTTAAATCTTAAATTGGACAAGTCTTTCAACCCTTCGTCGCTACCTTCCCCTAAAGCCGAACACCCGATAGAATATCCGTCCATGACGACAGAGGAGCTGTCCGGAATCTTGGAGAAACTTCAACACGACTTGGAAGAAGAACGGGCCAAGTACGAGGAGGATATCCGCAGACAGCTGGAGCTGGAGAAGCTCAGGTACCAGCACGCGGATGGGGATATCCGCACTGGGATCCGGATGAGTGATGAGGAGATCATTAGGACTGATCCAGGTGAGAGAGCGCGCGCCATCGCGGAGCCTGATCCCATCATGGTTGAGAGGATTGAGCGAGATGTGTGATGTGTGCCAGTACTGGCGTGGGTGCGAAATGGTACCAATACTGGTCTAGGTATGAGGTGGTGTCAGTACGAGTCTAGGTGCAAACTGGTGCTAATACTGGTCTAGGTATGAGGTGGTGTCAGTACTGGTCTAGGTACGAGGTGGTGTCAGTACTGGTCTAGGTACGAGGTGGTGTCAGTACTGGTCTAGGTACGAGGTGGTGTCAGTACTGGTCTAGGTACGAGGTGGTGTCAGTACTGGTCTAGGTACGAGGTGGTGTCAGTACTGGTCTAGGTACGAGGTGGTGTCAGTACTGGTCTAGGTACGAGGTGGTGTCAGTACTGGTCTAGGTGCGAGATGGTGCTAATACTGGTCTGGGTGCGAGGTGGTGTCAGTACTGGTCTAGGTACGAGGTGGTGTCAGTACTGGTCTAGGTACGAGGTGGTGTCAGTACTGGTCTAGGTACGAGGTGGCACCAGTAGTGTCTGTGACAGTTCTGGTCCATCACACTGACCGTACTTGTAGGTTATGCCAAAACATAACAAAGAAAAACAAGAAGCTTTTGCCAATACTGATAAGAGAGACAAGTAATGCTAGCAATGATCCAATTAAGAGGTTATGCTCATGGTGCAAATTTAAGTTATGACGTCATGTTTATACATCAGTAAAATTACCAACCCTTTGATAGCTGATTCAAAATAGGCCATTTTACCCTGAATACTAAATAAATAACTAAATGAATAACTAAATAAGTAAACAAATCGAAACGACTAGGCTGTCGTTTGATATCATGACGCTGACACGTTGCAGACCCCACGAGGAACATCCGGACACTGCCCAACCCGCAGTGGCCGACCTTTGAGTGGTGTCAGAACAACTGGCGCAAGTTCAACTTCCAGAAGTTCCAGAGTACCTGGGTGTCAGTGACCACAAAAGGCATCACGTGAGTGAGACCATATGCTGGCCTTTCACCTCAGTTATTCTTACGAAAGTAAAGATACACAATTTATATTCATACCCACGCAAACTAAAATTATTTACTTTTATAGTCACAATTTATTATTGTTCTTTTAAGGTTTTTTTTTTTTTTTTGCTTTACAGCGTCAGTGAATACGTGGACTTTGAAAACGACATGCCTCTGTCGGCGACACCTATATGTGACGCGAGTCTGCTGACGGGGAACTTACCCATGGACCAACTCGCGCCACTGAAGGACCCCAAATCTCTCTCCTACAAGCCGGAGGTATGTCACAGAGCGATGCCGCGCTGGCCGTGACCTCAAGTTCTTACTACAAGTCACTGCTGTATTCGCTGGTATAAATTGATGCTCTTGTTGAAAGAATGGTGAAGGTCCCTCTGGCCCTTTCTCTGCAGTTAGTGTGTATTTATTCCAGCCCATATCACAAGAGTCAGCGGGGGAGGGAGAGGGGGGGGGGGACAAATGCTGATTGCTATATTCACACATTTGTTAGAAAAATATGCGTCAGTCGTTCAAATAAATGAATTTAAAAAAGAAAAGTAGAGAAAAGGAAACCATTGAAAAAGTGAAAATGTGGGAAGACTGCTATTGTACGTAAAGTAAAAGTGAGAATTCTTGTTCAGTTTTCACTGGGCTTTACACCACTTTTCTTGTCTCTTGCATCAAGCAATGTTTTTGTTTTGTCAGGGAGGACTGAAAGAAGCTTTCCAGAGTCTGAATGGTAAAAAGTCGGAAAGCGTTCAGCAAGTGGGAACACGGATAGCCTTTGCTCTACACAAGGTTAACTATAGGCCGTTGTGGAAATAATTAGCACATATTGACTCATTCTGAGTGAACATTAGGACATGTTGAGCGCATTGGAAATGTTTGACCTTTAGGACAGCATTCCTCAAACGTCGACGTGAAATAATGTTCATTCAGAGTAAATGAATCGATGCTTTGTTATATGTCCCGTAAAGTAAAGAACTCCGGATGTGGGAAGTCGGGAAGTGCTTGCTGGTCAATAAGTTCAAATGCCACCTTGGAATCAGATATCACGTGATAGATGTTGACTTACTTTGAGTCAGCATGATGTGTTATTGACCTGTGAGAAAATGTTGACTTTTAGGTCAACATTTTCGTAACTAGTCAGCATATACTTTGTTGCATGAGAGATATTGTAATCAAGTAACTGCAGTATCTCTCGGCTGTTGCGTTCACTTGTACAAAATTGTTAAAATTTCGCAGTTTACTGTGAAGGGAGTGGCTTTCATTTCAACGCAAGATAATGGCGATCCTGGTCTATTTGTGTGTATTATTATTGTCAGAATCCTAAATCGTGGGTGCTGGCGAGTCTGGCGGCGCTGCATTGGCGGGTGACCGGAAACGCGGCGGAAGCGATCACGTGCACCAAACTGGCCTATCAGTACGCGCCGGATAATGCCAAGGTAAAGAGTCACGTAATGCAGGATAAAAAAACTCACACGTGAACCACGTGATACACGATAAAGTCATACATGAACCACGTAGTGCAAGGTCCCGGCCGTACAAGAACCACGTGATACAAGATTAAGGTCAGACATGAACCACGTGGTGCAAGGTAAAGGTCAGACATGAACCAAGTGGTGCAAGGTCCCGGCCGTACAAGAACCACGTGATACAAGATTAAGGTCAGACATGAACCACGTGGTGCAAGGTAAAGGTCATACATGAACCACGTGATACAAGGTAAAGGTCAGACATGAACCGCGTGGTGCAAGGTAAAGGTCATACATGAACCACGTGATACAATGTAAAGGTCAGACATGAACCACGTGGTGCAAGGTAAAGGTAATACATGAACAACGTGATACAAGGTAAAGGTCAGACATGAACCACGTGGTCCAAGGTAAAGGTAATACATGAACCACGTGATACGACGTAAAGGTCAGTCATGAACAACGTGATACAAGGTAAAGGTCATTCATGAACCAGGTGATACAAGGTAAAGGTCAGACATGAACCACGTGATTCAAGATAAAGGTCAGACATGAACCACGTGGTGCAGGGTAAAGGTCATGCATGAACCACGTGATACAAGGTAAAGGTCAGACATGAACCACGTGGTCCAAGGTAAAGGTTATACATGAACCACGTGATACAACGTAAAGGTCAGACATGAACCACGTGGTGCAAGACAACGGTCACTCATGAACCAGGTGATACAAGGTAAAGGTCATACATGAACCACGTGATTCAAGGTAAAGGTCAGACATGAACCACGTGATTCAAAGTAAAGCTCATACATGAAACCGAATTTCTTTTATTCCATTATTCACAAGAAAATAAAGTCCTGTAATATTATTCCTTTTGCTTTTGACGGTTACTTGTAATGTGGGCAAAGCCTGTAAAAATAAAAACCAGTGATAAGATATTGAAAAAAGTTAGAAAGCCACTAGATTTCTATTAGTTAGGTGATCGTGACTGTTGTTATTTGTTCCAGTTTATAGTGTAGTCGATAGCTCCGCGTTGTTTTGCAGGATATCCCGTTACTGAGCCTGGCCAACATCCTACACAACTCGGGCCACCTGAGGGAAGCCCTGAAGCTGACCAATGCCGCGCTGGAGCACTCACCCAACGTGGTCGCGCTGCACTTCACCACCGCTAACCTGTACGCGGCCCAGGGCGATTGGTCCAAGGCCACACAGTTCTACCAAGCGACGCTGGCGCTGCAGGGCTCGCTAATGCCCGCGCGGGAACGTCTCCTCATCATCCAGTGCGACAAGGTGCTGAAAAATCCGCACGTGTTTAAGGACAATCCGGCGGTCGATACGTACAATCCGGATCCGATCCTTGCCGGATTGAAACGGCAATCCGGTAATGGCGACCAGAAGAAAAAGACGCGTCGTAAGAATGTGAAATAAGAGTGCTTTGTGGATTTGATTTCTAAACATTGTTGATGCTGTAATTTGTGCAGTAGTTTTTTTCTCCAGAAAAAGCCGGCGGTTTTTGTCAGATGACGTATTAATGTTCGGGAAGCGGGGGTGGCAAAGCTGTGATAATAAATATCAGTTAAGGAAGAATTAGGGTGAAAATAAAACCTAAGATTTCCGTTTATATTTCTGCTTTGCGGATGAAGTGCTTCTTTGGGCAGCATTTTCCAATTTGTATTGATAATACCGCGTAAAACTGTTAAAGTGTAATCAGTTTTGAAAAAAAAAATTGAAAGGCACAAGAGGTGTTTGTTTGACACTGCTTATTGATACAAGTCTAGTTTTCTTTGAAAAAAAAAATATTAAAATAAAAATTAAAAGTGGCATTGAGTTTCAGATGTGCTTGCCTTACAAGACGATAAATATTTAGCATATCTGTGTTAGTGTTAAGAAAGTTAGTGTTTCAGTTTTGATTCTAGAATACTCAGGAGCGCGTGGCGGTATGCGCTGAGGTATTGCTCGGCAGCCATTAGCCCTTGTCGATTCTCTGCCTCTTTGTCAAGCTTTAAAAGTGGAGTCTTAAGACGTAAACTGATGCGTAGTCAATAGTTTGTTATTGTGTTTTATCCAGCCGTTAATGAATGCCAAGATTTAATCGTTTCAGTTTTGTTTGCCGAGTTTTGTTTGTTTTGCAGGGGTCCATTTCTTAATAGATGTGTTGCGCAGCAAAACAACATAAATATGCATAAATGTTGTTCTGTTTTCCTTGTGAACGTGTTGGGCGAGTTAAAAAATTGTTGTCTCTTTTTTTCTCTGTAGTTTTTTTTATTGTCGTTCACACTGTTTATTCAAGCAAAAAACTATTTCAAGATTTTGCGTTGACAACATCGCATGAGCGACACCGGCACTCACGCTGTTCACACACAAGTCTTGTTGTACTTAAAGCTTGGTTAATTTGTGTCAGTTTCGAACTTTATTTCCCTCCGATATTTTCGATAATTATCAGAGTAGAACTGAAATTAGTAATCAGCATTGAACTGAATCCTACGTATACCTCTGGTCTGATTGATATTTGTGTATATAGATTCAAAGATATCATTATTTTTTTTTTTGTTTTGCTAGTGAGTTGTCATAACTAGGGCACTGGTTTAATTCTCTCACGACAGTTGCTTTTAAGCATCTTCCTTTAATGTATTTCAAATAAACTGTGATATGAAAGAAATATTGGAGTAGTTTTAGTCATTTTCTTGATGCTGAAAGTCATGCCGGCTGAACCACCCACCGTCCTTCCCGTTTCCAATGACCCTCCGGGGTGTGCGGCTTATACAGGCGTATTTGTCCCCTAACCCCCTTTCGTCCATTCAAATTGAAATGGCTGTTCTTTAAAGACAAGCCCAGCTGTTCTCAACTCTACTTCTTAATTAATTAGAATTTCAGTAGAGCCTGATAAATTCGAATTCCTCGGAAATGGCGCTTTTCGGATATCTGGCTGCTTAATTGTTAAAATAGTGAAATATTTGGCATTTTGGGAAGCAGGTCACAAGCTGAGCGGCTGAAGTCCTCTTACACCTTTTCGTGTTCTAAAGCTTTGGTGTTTCATCTCTATAAAATGCCAAAATACACTCCATGACAATCGTTCCATCATCACGTGTATATCTGAAGAACAATTTGTCCGGTTCTTCCGGATTCTCAAACAAGGTCAAGGTCAGAATGTCCAAGGCTTTCGTTTCTTTCAAGAAGCGATTTGTCATTTTCTTCAACTTGTATCGACAAATATCTCCGGAGAAATGACGTAATTTCCGCTCAAAGCTGGCGGCAGTAGCAGAGTCAAAGCAAAATCTAGTGTAGCTATTTGCATTTGTGTGGTGGTTAAAATCATCATCACTAAAAGTCGGTTGAAATTTCGAGGAGAACACAGGATATCCTGATATGGCTTGTCGATTACGGTCGGTAGCAGCATAAGGCTGATCCCTGTAAACCTCTGGTAAATAAACATCAAATTTTGAAACCGGCCTTTTCATTGCTGTGTCAACCGCCACAAAAATCGTGCTAACGGTTACAAAAAGTTTACCATCATGGACATCTCTCAATGTGTCAACAAATTTTACGCTGCTTTTTCGCGACCCAACATAATTGTGAGTTAGTAGCATCGGCAGGTAACCTTTAGAAGTGGCCAAGCGACTTCTCTCATAAAAGATTCTTTCAAATTCCAATTCACTCATAATCTGGAATAACGTGATGCTTTGAGAATTGTCCACACCAGGTATAATCATTTTCCCTTGGAGAAAGTCAGGTGTGGACCATAATTTGAAGCGACCAGATAGAATTAGCTTCAAAATTTTCCATGGAGCAACTGCACCTGTATGCAACAAGTTTGTTTTTATGTAAGTACATGTGCATGGCAGATCTACGATTTTAAATTTGGCCGAAGCTGATATTTAAAAAAAATCGAATGTAGAATTTATTTTTCTAAATTGCTCCCCCCCAAGAAAAAAAAACAGAACATTGTTTCAAAATGTGTATCATTTTAAAGTTATTGTTTTAACAAAAATTCATAGGCACAAACATTTGACACCGGAACGACGACGCATAGACGGTGGCATTCTCAACCATGTAACAGTGATTACGTCACGTGTTCGCCGGAAAAAGAAGCCATAACAGAGCTTCCGAATCCTTCTCTGAACTTATATTTTTTGGTTGTATTTTTAAACTGTGAAGGCAATAACTGAGAAAAATGGACAGTAATGTTTAAGATAAAGTAATATCAAGGCGACACAAATAACTCTGTAGACTTTTGTTGCCAATTACTTTTATATGGTTGACATATTTCTATTAGGCTCTAATCATAGAGATGTCAGCAATAACCATTGCTTCATCAAAAATTTGACTTGAACCTTGCCCTGTTTTTCCTTACCGGTCCTGTCGTACATTCCTGAAGTAAAGCCAGGCCAGTGTACTTCTCCAGTCCTGCCCTTGTCAAGAATCGCCATACCGCCCAGGTGTGATGGCGGCGTGATGGCGTGATGGCGGTGTGATGGCGGCGGTTTTTCTGTGGCCATGTTCATGAACCAAGTCTGTTGGTCGAAGACGAAATGCGTCAATCACAATGCCTACCGCAGTAGATGCCGTTTTGTTTATGAATTGCCTCTATTGGTGCTCCTGCCATGTACAGTCAAGGATTGATTGATCCCCTCAAAACATAATGGATCTGCGCATGTTCATTAATTATAATGATTCAAACTACCTCCCCCCCTTCCCAACCATTCTTAGCTTTGCTGTGTATGGATGGAATTTGCCGGGCCATTATCGGGCACTTACACATGGGAAGGCACCAAAAAAGTTTCTTATCTACATGCCCGATAATAAACATCAGTAGAAAAAATGCATGCTCCCGGTGTACATTGAAGAGCTACGCATATTATACGGTCCCCTAATTTACTACATTAACTGGCCAGAGTATAGTCAAGATTTAGGAAAACGAACATTAAATTTGATCCCGTCCCAAAATAATCTAATCATAGTTTCAATTCGAAACGAATAAATGACGTTTCAAAGCTATACCACAGCAACGGAAACATGGCGGGAAAGACAAGCCAAAATACTGTTGTTGCAGCAGTTTATTCTCTAAATACACGCGGTTGGAAGGTTAGATACTAAATCTGTGCAAAATGTTTTTTCCTACTATATATATATATAAAGCAATCGGGATGCCAATAGAATCGGCGAATCCAGATAGAATTGCACTGGAATCCAGTTCAAATTTGCCGGGATCCTAGTGTAAAAACCACGGGAATTGCACAACAACCAGCCACAAAGGAGGTCGGAAAACACACGGATCTGACTGGGTTACTGCCACATTTGACCTTTATCCTGATTGCCTTTTTTTTTCTCAGGTTAGTACATTTTGGCAAAATTGCGGCTGCTGGTGTCCTCTATACTATTTATAGCTCTGTACTTGAAAACATGCCCTGTGTGTTATGGTATCCCGACATTTGATGTAGCGACATTTGATCTAACGACATTTGATCTAAATCTGTAGGGTGTGATAATTGGTCTAGATTTTTCGCGTTTTTTCATAAATAAAGCAATAAAGCAATTGAACAGTTTTCCTCTTTTTCGCCTTCTGTGTCACGATGCAAAATGATCAAGATTTCACTAAAAAGTCCGTAACTTCGAAAGATTTTCCGCTCAGCATCATAAAAGCTGCATCAAAGTTCCATCAATAGTCTATACTTTGAAACATGTCCGATATTTTATCGATTTGTGTTACTTTGTATGTAAACTCGAGACGTTTACAGTTCGCATGAATAATTCGCATGGATCTACACAAACTTGTTACCTTTGACAGCCTAAGGTGTTTGCTTCAGATCTCTCCTCAGCCTGGTACTCAGTCTGTTTGCAGTGTATATTATAAACGCTTAGTATTCTGTCGGTGCGATAAGATAAATGTGGAAGTGTTGTGCGGAAACGTTTGTCCCACATTTTAACCTCATGCTTACATGTTAGTAATGCGTACATAGATACTTGTAATCGCTGTGTACTGATATAATAGACACATATTACAACGTAAGTACCTATAGGCAGAATGTATGTGAGTGTCCTCAAAATCCATCAACGGATCATGTGCCATCCTATTTGGAGTGTTTACACTGATTTTTCACAGAGTCACTCATGACATCTTCGTATATGACAACAACACGACGGGTGCTTTCGGCATATAAGTTCGGTAGGGTGGGGGGTGGGGTGGGAGGTTTGGGGAAGGGATGTACCTTTTGCCAGTCTTTGCCTTCTCTGATGACTTTGTTTTTTAAAGGTCTTCATCAGATGAATACAATTTGGAGACCAAAATTGATCAGATTAATTCCGATCTTTTTTTTATTCAGTGGTTCATCAATTGTACTTTTATATAGTGAGGCTTCACTTCGGCGTTTGTTCTTGTGTTTCTTTTGCCGAACTTATAGGACTGCTCGTTTTGCCGTTTTTTTCAAGTGCGAGCTTATTAGGACTGCTCGTTTTGACCATGGTATCTAAGCGCGAGCTCATTAGGAATCCGCGTTTTGCCCGAGGTATTTAAGCGCGAGCTCATTAGGACTGCTCGTCTTCTTACTTCTTGCACACAAACACCATTAAACAAGTCCTGAGAGAAAAATGCAGAGCTGAAAGAGACTTATTTTATTGACAATGGAAATATAAACGTTACATACAACAACAGTGAAAAAAAACCCTGAAATTAGGACAACAAAAATTACACACAAACACAACATAAAACAGTGAAGTCAAAATCATAATTTCAATGTAAACACGTTTCATAGCAACATTAAAGAGACTGACACATCAGTACAATGTCAAATAGATGTACTTATTATCTTTCTCTATGTGAATACCAAAGAAAAGTAAGTATTCAAACATACAGTGATCGGGCCTTAAGTTTTCTGTGATAACAATTCCCAGCGTTACTTGCCGTATAAAAGGTGCCCTTGAACTTTGAAACCCTGAGGTTGACTCCAGTGGGAGAACATAACCTGCGGACCATAACCCCTTCACCTTGGCACAACCCATTACCTTCGTGGGGCAAAGAAAATCTCCCTGACTATATATCATCTTTGTGAATATAAATCTCCATTTCTGTGCAATGACAAGTTTGGGGACAGCAGACGGCTAACAGAAACATCCATTCTAAAAAACTCTTATCTTGTCTCTGACATCTTTCGAAGTATTAGTTATAAAATGAAGGGGATCTTATCCACGAAAAGGGGAAGCATGAGGGAGACTCTCCACCTGTTATTAAAATAAAGGGGGTATTACACCCGAAGCGCACATGCTCCATAGGTAGTAATCTCCGAGCCAGAACCTACTTTTTCCGCTTACTTTGTGTCAGCGAAACGCCTTACTTCCTGCAAGAAGTGCTTTCACAGTCTTCGTTGTGCCTTTCTAAAGCAGCCAAAGTCCCATAACTTTTAATAACCGACCGACAGCTGCAGAAGTGCAGCCAAAAAAACCCTCAAAATGTAACGCAAACAAACAGAAGATATCTCACATAGTTTTTAACAATGTAAATAGCAAAGAACGCTGAAGCAAAATTTCCAGTCATGAAAGTGGTCTGCTAACGAGGTGGGTTTATTGTCACAGTCACACCCGTTCCAAATAGTAATACCACAGTACTTCGGGCGCAGTATTACAACAAGTACCTAAGCACCCCCGACAGAGTATCACCCCCAAGTACTCTTGTGCAGTTTCAGTACGCAATCCGGCTTTGGCATACACAGGTTATTTGTAATTCAAGACAAAAAACATTTTTTAATCTACGAATCTCCGGAAGTTTCTAAACTGAAAAATTTTTTTTGGAATCTAAACCTACCGATAAAAACATAAAACCAGTGCGGTAAGTATTACTTGGAATGCACTCACAAAAGAAACCTATGTCCAGATTTCTAATGTTTTATTAAAAAAGAATTAAATACCATGATAAGCTCATGCTTATAGTGCAGATATGTAGAAGTATAAAACACAATACAACAATCAACACAAATTTTATGTCATAAAATATATTTTGATTTTTGCGTGACTAACACTGAAAAAGCTTTCAAGCTGAAGTGTAAAACCAGACTGTTTTCATGGACGGAACTACTTAATACTTAAATATATATACAAAAGCATGCATAATACAGTCCTTGGCTCTGTACAACATGTAAGCAAAATAAATTTCTCATTACATGTAAAAGATATAATAAAATATCACAAGGCCCACTACTATCCAACAAACAAGATGTACTTTATTATAAATGGAATTGTTACGTATTCCCATTATTAGTACTTCTTTTTTGTTCAGTACCCAGTATTCCTCATTGTTTTTGTATTCTGGGTCAATGCTATTACTAGACTGCAATTTAGCAACACTTGTATAAGCCACAGCGCGCCATCCTATTGCCGGAAAAGATCTGGCGTTTTGGCTGCAACCTGGTTGTGTGAAGAAATGACAGAAAAAACTCTACAAGTTTAACAACATTGCTTTTTTCACAAACCCCTATGCAATGACAAGTTGCTAAGCTGTGAAATAAGCTGCGAACCAATTTTTTATTTAAAATTTCAAAACCTGTAAACAAATCAAAATTTCGAATTTCAAATGAATTTCCCTGATCCTTTTTTTTTCTTTTTCTTTTTTTTGGAACCAGCACCATTATCTTGCAGCCAGAACAAATCTTTTAAAGGTAAATTCGACAGTGCGAATTGACTTACTCTCACATACCTCAATGATCAGAAACATCTATGCAAGACATTTAACTAAAAAAAAAAAAAGGAATACTTTAACAGGAAGCAACGCGCAGGCGCAAAAAAAAACGAGTCTACGACATCACGCTTTCTCAAGAATTGTATGTCCGTTTAGTGGACTTTCTGTTCTACTGTATTCACAGTTAAACTGTTTCCTAAGCCATACACAAATGCTGCACAATGCACTTGTTATAATGAACTACTCACAATATCTTTTCACAAGAAACGTTCTTTAATTAGCGACTGCCAGAACTTCCCCTTTCTTACAAATTTCTACAAACTCGTGAAAAGTTATCGACTCCTTCGTTGAGTTATCGACTCAGAATTTTTACAAATTCCAGACAAATGTGAAGGCAGAACAGTTGCGACATTGCGACTTGTTCTGAACATAAACTTTAAAATGCATGCACTTTTCTGGGCCCACGTTTTCGCTGGGACGATGAACACTTCTGTGCTCATTTGCTGTTCAATGCGGATTTATTTGATTGGTTGAGCCGTTACTTCAATACGAGTGATAATCTATCAATATGAATGTAATAAAGGGACTAACACATACCCTCAAGGACTAACACAGACCCTCAGGCACCCACACATACCCTCTGGGACCCACACATACCCTCTG
This sequence comes from Protula sp. h YS-2021, assembly GCA_949752745.1. NCBI lineage: Eukaryota > Metazoa > Annelida > Polychaeta > Sabellida > Serpulidae > Protula > Protula sp. h YS-2021. The sequence continues at coordinate 15,576,967 of OX457032.1, forward strand.
GGACCCAAACATACCCTCTGGGACCCACACATACCCTCAAGGACCCACACATACCCTCTGGGACCCACACATACCCTCAAGGACCCACACATACCCTCTGGGACCCACACATACCCTCAGGGACCAACGCATACCCTCAAGGACCAACGCATACCCTCAGGGACGTACACAGACCCTCAGGGACCACCACATAACCTCAGCAACCGACACATACCCTCATGGACCACCACATACCCTCAAGGACCACCACATACACTCATGGACCAACGCATACCCTCAGGGACACACACATACACTCCTGCACCAACACATACCCTCAGGGATCGACACGTGCCCTCGGAGATCGCCACATACCCTCAAGGACCTTCACGTACCCTCAGGTACCAACACAAACCCCCATGGACCAGGGCATACCCTCAGAAATCGCAAGTTGTCAAAGGGTTGGTTATTCAAAAAGGCGCTGAACGACATTATAAACAAGGTACGACCACTATGAAGAAGGTGCTCAAAGGGTGCATGGCCTTGACATTACATTCCTACCAATCACCATTGACATCGTATAGTATAAAATCACACCTGTTTCTGTATGAACAACACACAGCAAACCGAGATGTGTATGTATGAACAGCACACAGCAAACCACGACACAGGACACTATACCACTACACAGCTTATAGCCGAGTTCCTATCACTATGCCACTAAATAATCAACCATCTAGTTGAATTGCTTAGTCAATCTAGTCAACTTAGTCAGTCTAGTCTCAAAATTCAGATCTCCTATTATTTTAATGGACATATTAACCAGCTGACAAGATATTGCTGAAAGTCTGACAACTGACTTTCTTTTTAAAATCCTTACAACATAGCTATACTATAACCAAAGTGTTAGTTACATGAACCAGAGGCGAACAAACCAAAGCACACGTCATGAGATCAGCAATGATGTTCCTGCGCACTGGCAGACACATTCTCACATCGTTCTTGTGACAGGGAAAAGATTCATACAATCATCGTGCCATCTCACACAATCACCGCGGTGATTTAATATTTAATAAGAACGAGAAGAACACAACAGAACCTCATCACCGGCTTTACAATGGCAGAGTTTTTAAACAAGCCCACTTTTTGAAATCCAATTACTAAAACAAACATGGCGTCACTACTTTTCCAAAATGATAAAAGTGCTTTTGCGCCAAGCATTAAAATCGCCAAAAAAAATTGCACATTTGAAAATAAAAATAAAAAAACATCAGACGAAACGGTGCTTTTATCAGGGTGCTGTGCGACCGGAAGTGAAACTCATCAGGCGTTCATCTGCATGTCTGCGTAGTTGTAGAAGTTGTCGACCTGGGTGGCGGCACTCTGCGGACTGGAGCTGACAAAGCCGACGCCGGTGGAGCCCTTGCAGACGACGACGAGTGTGTCCTGGCAAGCCTTCACCGCGCCGTCGCCGTTATACTCAAAGCCAATGACCTCCCCTGTGACAGAAACAACACGTGTGTGTGGGGGGGGGGGGGGGAGGGTGAGCTATATTGTCTAACAGGCCAACCTCTTCGGTTCGGTCTGTTGTGCCCCAGAAGTGTTCGTTCCGTCGACCCAACCGAGATTCAGTGAAAATAGTATCCTTACTGAACTACTTTTAAAATCCTTCCGCTTCATACATAAAATATTTATCTCCCCAGGTGCCCTTGCACACATGAAAACCAACCGCTACACAAGTCCCACCCTACACACAGCCGAACCCATCCACTACACAAGTCCTATTCGCGATAAAAGTGATAAAGCTAAACATTTCACAAACAAAGCGTAAATGGGATCATTTCTTTAGGTGAGACCACGACTAAAACAGCGAGCGTTCTCACCCTGTTGTACCGCCATTGCATAATTCTCTGACCCAAATATTCTGGATGCGTCGGACACTTGTAGAGCAATCTCTTTGGTCTGTACGAGCACACAGTGACTCTGAAACCGTCACAATACTTAACGTCACTGGTCAGTTATTTCACTGTTTTGTTGTTTTGTTTTTTTAATTATTACTATTAAACGGTTATTCGTTCAATGCTACTATTTTTTTTACAATCCTCTCTCTCTTATTTTCACTGATTTTATAATAACTGGTATTATTAAATTTTGAACCCAGAACCTAAAAATTTTTTAAAGAAAACTTATTCCTACACTCAGTCTCACACAGTTAATTTTTAGTAGTTCTCCAAACATTTTCGTTTTAGCAGAGCACTTTTAGATAATGTTTCTTTATTTTAATCTTGGAAAAAAAACCCATCGAAATGGATCAGCTACGCCAAGTACTGTAACTTTTCATTCTTCAGTATTACATTATATACACTTGGCACCGAATTATGAAACCAAAACAGTCAGCAGCAACTTAACCGAGTTGTCTCAGTTACAATGTTATCGATTCTCGAATAGCGAGGGGAAAGGGGCAGTTACTCACGTGACTCGCTTTCATTTCGTTGATGAAATCGAAGGCCCTGTCGTGTGAGAGTCCGTCGCTGAAGAACACAACCAGGCAGCACTGCAAACGACGAGAACGTCACCATTCAGTCATCCACGTCACCAATCAGCCAGCTACATCACCAGCCAGTCATCCACGCCACAAGTCAGTCAGCTACGTCATAGATCCATCAACAATGTCACCAGTCAGTCAACTACGTCATGAGTCGGTCAGCTACGTCCCAGATCCGTCAACAATGTCACCAGTCAGTCAACTACGTCACAAGTCAGTCAGCTACGTCACAGATCCGTCAACAGTGTCACCAGTCAGTCAACTGCGGCAAGAAACGAGAACGTCACCAGTCAGTCATCCACGCCATAAGTCAGTCAGCTACGTCACGAGTCAGTCAACCACGTCACAAGTCAGCCAGCTACGTCACAGATCCGTCAACAATATCACCAGTCACTATACTACGGCACGGTTGCGTCAACTACGTGACGAGTCAGTCAACTACGTCACAAGTCAGTCGACAAACTCACAGATCCGTCAACAATGTCACGAGTCAGTCAACTACGGCACGGGTCAGCCACGAGCCGGTCAACCACGCCAATGACGTCAAAAGTCAGTTAACGAGTCAATAAATTACATCACGAAATGCAATTATCACAAGCCAGTCTACAACACCACGAGCCAATCATGAGTCAGTCACTAGTCAGCCAAAAACGTCACAAGTCAGTCAATTACGTCACAGATCCGTCAACAATGTCACGGGTCAGTCAACTACGCCACGAGTCAGTCAACCACGTCACGCCAGTCACGGCAGCAAAATCAATAGAATCACATCGACGGAGTCAACCACTCATACCACGAGATAATTAAATCACAGGATTCCAGTGCGTCAGGGGGAGTCAATAAAACCACTTCACGACAAGATCAACCATGTCATAAGGCTTGACTAATCATGTTACAAGATAATCAATTACGTGACCCGAATTGAGCAACCACGTGACGACAGTTGAGCAATCACGTGTGGCGACAGCGAACTAATCACGTGACCAGAGATAATTAATTACGTCGCTACAGATAAGTCTTTAGATACAGTTATTACCTGTTGTAGGTTTTAATAACTTTTGCAAATCAGTCCATTTGCTATGCATCATGTGTGTGGCCTGTCTTTGTAACTTTTCACTCTAATAACTTGAACATTACGCAAGAGGCTTACTATTACAGTCCAGGATTTTTTTTATTAACACACCATATATACACCAGTTCATGCAAGTTAGTCTGGTTACAAATTATTCCGAATTACAGAACACATACATACAACCGTAACCCCCTCCCTTCTCCCAATCCCCTCTTCCGAAAGCAAAAATTCAGTTCCGGCTATCAGAATTAATGCTTATACAGTGACACAGTTTGCCTACCTCGTCTGAAGTTTTTCTTTGCTTTCCTAGCGTGCGTGGGACGACGCTCGAATCTGGATCGACCTTGATTTGCACATTAGAAAACGGCTCTGCTGGTGGCAGCGGTATGAAATCCAAGACGTTCGTATCCTGTTTTTTTTTTCCAGATTCAATAAGTATATAGTTTATGTATGTGATCATTCATACACTCAAAAATATATAAAGCTATAAAATATCACCGTTTCAGTGACTTACAACTTACACCAACCCATGAGCGAGGCGAGATATTTAAGTAAACACTAAAATCGAGCATATTTAATAACCATTGCGACCGCAGTGATTAAGTCTCTGATGGGTTCCGTACTTAGGGGTTTGGTCGGCCACAAATTATGTATCTTTTTGTTTAGCACTATACCTAACATTTTACTGCCTTTGACATTTTCCTACATTAATCAACAGAAGTTTACCTTCGACAACAATGAGAAGTTTTCGTGTTCCGGCACCGGCGTGAAGTCGTGAATACTACTCCAGTTGTTGTTATATATGCTCAACCCAGCGCTTCTGAACTGACCTGCGATGTGATTATTAACCATGCATCTTGAACACAATGTAGAAACGCGTTTCTAGTATAAACAAAGGCACCCAATTATTGACATTTAACGTAACATTTAACTGAGTGTTTCGAATAATGAAGCTTTCTTTTCTTTGGCGTATAATCCTGTTACCATTTAATCAAAAACTTAAATGGTCCGCTTGCTTCCTTCTTTATCCGGATATCCACATGAATTCTCTAACAAAAGACTATATGCAAATGAGCCGCGCAAAAAAACACATGTTAAGTTCAACTGCGGTGATACGAACAGCCATTTCGTTCCCTAACCTTCCAACTCAGGATAATGATACTGGTAACAGCCGAACTTCATCCCCGTTGACGCTTCGATGATTGGCTGCGACACGCAGGAAAGAAAGACGCTGATTCGCTGGCAGTCGCGTGTGCGGAACTGCTGGCAGGCCAGCATGAAGGTACAGTCCTTGCAGTCCCGGATAAAAATGCTACAGCATTCAGCAAAGGTCAATGAAAACATGGAAAATTGCATCAGATGGTTTTTGTTTTAAACATACTACTGAATCAGTTTCAAACAGTTTCTCTTTTTTGTTCTTTTTGAGGTAAATTTATATGGGTGTAATAAATTAAAATGCTCCGTTCAGAAAAAAAACATTTCCTCACAAAAACTAGAGCTGTAACTGACGACAAGCATATCAACCATAATACCTTATCAACAGAAGCGACCCCCCCCCCCCCCTACGCCCTCCCCACCCTCCTTTTTTACGCTTTCAGTATCTAATTTAACAGGATTTACAAAATAAACCGTCCATTTCACTCAACTAGAGCGACAACTATTCAATCTTGTTAACACAAGAGGTCTTTTGGGTCACTCACCTGCCTTTTATCGGCCCAATGAACACGCGACAGTTAATGCAATCATCTACCGTGACTTGCGCAGTGTGATCAAAAATGTAAATATTACAATCCTGCAATGACACAGATGTAACAGTGAGCCCAACAAGTGAAAATTCGCAATTAATAAGACGTCCTCGAAAGAGTATTAAAACACCAAAAGTTTTGTTTATACTTTAAATAATAAAAAATATATCGCTCCTTTAAAAATATTAGACACATTTTTTCTCCCAAATCTTTAGGGTTGATGTTCAAATCCACTGTAAACTGTCGAAAACACAAATCTTAGAAACCTTTTGACATAAACATGATGTCTATACAGTCAATGACCTTCGATCACTTCTTCAGCCATTGTCTCTGTTACTTTTTTACTATCTCAAGAACAGGCCAATATTTTTATGATGTTTTGAAACTCGGGTCCAAAGAAAAGAATAACTGAAATGCACACCTCACAATTTTGAATAATAAACTGCATTCCATTTATTTTTCCTGGCATTCTACCAACAGTTTCGCCCTTAATATTTTCAATGGTAAAATCCTTTGGATCTACTTTCTCGCGTTTGTCCCTGAAACAAAAAAAAAATAAAGTGACTTCTAATGCGGATAAAGCATCGCCCACACTACGATTTTCTTCCCTAAGTACCGAACCTCTTATTTAGTACAGTTGTTACACAATTATTTGATCTACGATGAAAGCCGTTTACTTGAAGAGCCATTCAATAACTTGGCAAGAATGGCCACGCGTAAACAAAATATTACATACACCATCTGAGCCACTAACAATGAAGAGCAACCTCGTATCTTAAAGTATCCATACCCCAATCATATCTTTCGACCAGCGCACCAAATTCTTGGGCAACAAAAAGAAAAGTATTTCCAAGTCGCTTTAGTTGTCCTCATAAATTCACTTCTAACATATCCTAACTAGTTCAGCCCCCAATCCCCGATGCGTTTTCATATTCTTACGCACCACGAATACTGTTTCTGTTGTGGTTCTTCCTCTGCCTCTTCTCTTGGAACACCAGACGATGAACCCAGCAATGACTGTAAACATCCCATTTCCACGTCTGCCAACAGACACAGCGTTTATACTTTTTTCTCCAGCACAGTAGTAACTGGACCGATTTCGCTATGGCCATAAAAGCTAAAAATAATCCCAATTGCACTTTCTTAAAGTAATGTAACCATGCCAGTCGCATGAACAAATTTTCGAGAAAAAATCGTAAAATCACTTTTTAAACTTGAGCATCCGCTTTTTTTTTTCAAATTTCAAAATTAGTACGAGGACAGAGCTTTTCAGCATAAGAAGTTTTGATACACCACACTGGCGAATCGCCCAAATAACACAACAGCACTTTTATGAAATGTCTTTTTTTGTACGTGTCTTTTAATTTTACAGACACAGAGATCTTGTACATCTTCAGTGTTGAGTATGCGCACTCGAAACGGAAAACTTGGTTATAAAGCCTAATCACAGTCCCGCTCTTCTCTGTAATATCGACAGTGTCAACCGATCGAAGCCCGAATTAAAGTCGGTAAAGATTCCCCATATAATCTAGGCCAACAGGATAAATTTTGTGCATTTTATGTGGGAACAGATCCGGCATTCTACAACTGCAACGTTCACTGTAGTCCTAGATGACTCTTGCGTTCTTCCTATGACAGCAATAGGAAGATAGAAAGGGTCCGCTGGGACTACGTTCACTGGCAAGTGACATGCGAAATAGTGTCACAAATACAAGAGAGAGAGAGAGAGAGAGAGAGAGAGAGAGAGAGAGAGAGAGAGAGAGAGAGAGAGAGAGAGAGAGTGAGGATCCGAGTGGATTATTATGAAACACTTTGCAGCTAAGACAGAGTTAAAAATAAGGATCAGCTGCTGCGAGTGCGAAGGGTTTACAAACCGGTGCCATACTAAACTTGAACTAATTCCAAAATTCAACTTCAACAACATATTTTGCTGTGATATCAAACCCGTTCAAATACTGTCAAATGAATATGCAAATATCTAAAGCCTTTAAAGAAAAGGAGTGTACTTTACAAAGATAATGGATAAAAAGGCAAAAATGTCGCCCAACCTTGGTTTGTTTACCTTTGCGAAAACACCGCTATTTACCAAAATGTTCAAGGTATTAAAGTAAAGTTGTGACGGAACTGTGGTTTTGAAAAGATCATGTGGTGAAATAGCAGAGATACTCTTCACAACCAACTACACATTAACACTTACCTTTTGCAAAAAAATCAGAGAACTAAAACATCGGCTAAATGTGCTACAACTTTATTTAACAAAACTAAACTTTCACAATGTTGTTATCAAACAGACTACACACCTTCACTGCTCTCCCGGTTGACAAGCTGGTATGATCAAAACGATTTGATATTTACTATTGCAGTCATTGCAGTCATTATGGTTCATAGCAAATGACATAAAATGCTTGTTGTGTGATTCAGATATTTTTGTTGCCTCGTTTAAGCAGAAATTTTAATTTTAAGTCATCAAACTATAACAATACCAATGCAAAACCCGGTGTTGATAGAAATAATTACATTATGAATATTTATACGTTTTAAATGAGAACAATTAAGATATTTCCATGGCATTGCACACCCAAAGCACTATATTAAATTATAAATCCATAGCAGTAATGATTACCTTTCTTTGCAATATTTTATTTTCAAAAGCAGACTTTTTAACTGTCACTTAAAAATATACATTCTCTAAATATATATATTCTTGCTTTTCTGGAAAGCAGTTCCACAAACCAATTGATGCAGTGCGGCGTCAAAACAGTTCTTGAAGATTTGCAGTTTGTCTTGTTGCTTAACATTTGAAAGTTTTGATATAAAAATCTATTGTAAGAAAACTCTGCAATAATATTTGATTTTTTTATGCCTTTGTTTCATTTTATTTTTTTACATATAAGCAATTCGTAGTTTAAGATGAAAGAAAAGAGAGTCTTCATATTGAGTAAAAATTATGAATGCCTGGTGTTGTATATACGATAGGAATGTTCTAATATCATGGATCTTGGTGTATGATTTCCCCCTTTTAAAAACTATTTGTTTACCAAGGATGTGCTCTCTGCATTGCAATATAATGGTATTCTAAATACCATTCTTTTCTATTGTTTGATATACTGTCCATGTCTAGCTAGATGTTCTGTTGAACGTATGAGAACAGTCTGTTACTTAAGCTTGATGGACAGGTAAAACACATGCTTAACACGTTTCTGAGTATTATGTGTCATTAAATTTATGTTCGATCTTGTCACTTGAGTTCGCTGATCACCGACAACTTTAACGAACAACCTCAAAAGCGGATCCCAAGTGATGTCGAATCGCTATCATAATGTTTCGGTAAATAGTCGCTGTACCTGTCATGCGCATAAAAAGTAACAACAAACGCAAATGTGGTTTTTCAAAGAAAAAGTACATATAACATTCAAATGCGGCACACACGAATTTGTCTAACTACATCAGGTAATTAACCTGAAATCAATGAAACTTTAAAGATTAGTTTATCTTTATCGGCCCGGTGAACTGAATGTTGATTCCCAGTCCTGACCTTATCTCCGAGGCTCTTATTTACACTTTTACACTTACTCGGTACGAGCACCATGTGTCAGAGCTACGACTCCTTCCATATCTGGCTAATTGGAGTCAACTTCATTTGATCTTAGATATGAATCCTGCCTACATTCCGTGTTATTCAAACATTTACAGCAAGTTCACGCCCAATATACCCTTTTTTGTAAACACACAATTGGTTGAAAAATCTGTGACGAAATCGTGAGTTTGTTTACTTATTTGGCGGCCATTTTGGTGAACTACAAGTGTTTTTTCTCTCTTTGCAAGACCAAATTTAAACTGCTGTAACTCAAGATTGAAAGCTTGTCACCCTTTCCAAGAACTTTTCCATTAAAGCGATGGCTTTAAACATACTCCAGATTGTTCAAATAAAAACAAATTCCAGATATCAATGGAGTAAACTGAATTTATATTTGGTCTTGCAAAGAGAGAAAAAACACTTGTAGTTCACCAAAATGGCCGCCAAAAAAGTAAACAAACTAGAGTTTTACAACAACCAATAAGCCAAATCACAATTTGGGCGTTCCCAATAAAAGTGCGCAAAAATTCTGAGTTTCGAATAAAAATAACCAGGTAAAAATGAAAGAAATGATAGAGAGATTTCACCTAAATATCAAATTTCTCTTGCACCAAAGGGCAATCGGGTTTTTAACAACCCGTATGCTATTTCAAAAATTAATTGAAAGTTTTAACAAATAGTTTCAAGTTTCAGTTTCTTTTATGTTCAATGAATGACCTGTTTTTGAGATATTTCTCTATATTTTTCTGTCATTTCTTTAATTTTTTTACCGGGTTCCCTCTCAGTCGAAATTCAAAATTCTTAGGCATTTTATTCGAAACACCCAAAATGTGATTTGGCTTATTTTTAATGTGCTGATATCTTTTATTTCTCCATTTAAGTGCAGAAAATTAACTTCCGCATCCATCTCTCAACTGTTTGTTTACTTTCCGGGCTTTAAATGTTACATGACCAAAGCCAAGTGACCAAAAATTTAAATAATGGGCTTATAAATTATGTGTAAAATGTAGACTCACATAATTGATAAGTGCAGAATTAGGCATAAATTATTCTGTACATCCACAGCCATGCTTTTTGAACTATCAGTTAAAAACTTTTTGGCGGGTTATTACAAAATTTATTGTCAGTTTTTCACGTAATAAACAATGCTCCCTCCATGCAAACAAATTTCAATTATTGTAACAGTTAGAGATGTGTGCCGTATTCTTGTCTTTTAAAGAAAGCGGAGCACAGATTTTGTATATCAATACCGCTGTACTTTGAGGGCCGTTAGCAAATGACTATAAAGACTTATGGGTCCTTGAATCTCGCACAAAGTGGCCACAGAGTTGCTTCAAAGCGAGCTAAGTTAACTTGCATATTGTTATATAGCAGGAATTGAAGCGGTTCGTCGAAACCCTGTAGTGTGCCGCATCTTGGAGCTAGCTCCTAGTTAGCCCTTCCTTAGATTACTTCTTGTATCTCTGTACGCCGAACCCCTGTAGCGAGCCGCGTCTTGGAGCTACGGTGCGAGTAGCCGAAAATCCTGGCTGTGGCGACTCTGCCTGCACTAGAAGAGAGGCGTCTGGGATTGCGCAGTTCCAAGGTAGCAAAATGAAAGTGTCGAATTTTCAGGAATTTTCCCCAGATGCTACTGTGTTAAATTGATGCCATTTGGCAACGGATCCTACTTGGTCAATATCTGGCTAAAGTTGGTCAGTTTTTTTTATATTCTGGACTTGACACGCATCATGCACTATTCCTCTACAATTCCTGTTCGATCGCTTTCAAACTTGGTTGGCTTTTGCCTCAGGTGATCCTTCACCATTCTTGTTAGTCAGTTCTTGTTAGTCAGTTCAGGTGGCAAGGGAAAATCTTTCCCACTGCATTATCCATCTGACCCAGCCATATACCCAACCTTCATTCATATGGTCGATTTTTTTTTCCAGATGGATCAGCGACTATTCCGGCGCGTTCAAGAAATCCAACATGTGGTCCTAAACCGTGAACAGCGAGTCCGGGGTGTGCTAGCGCCGCGAGCCAATAACATTGTCAACGTCCACAACATTATACAACAGCTTATGGAGCAACCGAGAAAGGCAAGACCAGATCACCAAGCCTCCAGAATCAATGTGGAAGGTGACATTTTAAGGTAAAGCGACTTTTTGTTTAATACATCTGTCATGCAAATAATGCAGTATTCACCTTAGCTTATATCGGAGATGCTTGATCGACCAGGACGCCATCTCCTATATAAAGTGTCGATGGCATGGTGCGATATGTACTTTTGATAATTTCGTTCGTGAAAATATTTAGATTTCGCCAACAAGATTGAATTAAAATTAAAAATGTGACAATTAACATAGTGCCAAATTTACTGTTGGGAGATCTTTCGTACAGAAAAGTCAAAATTTCGCTTTATTATTTTGGATGCGGTGTTTTGCTTTTGGGCGCAGCAATCGAGCGCTAGGATGTCTTTCTGCCGCCTGTGAGTATGAACTAAGAAATGGGCAAATACTTGCAGTTACACAGAAAGTGGATTCGGCAGAGTTGGGGTGTACCTCAGCGGCTCGCCACTGACTCCTGAGAATAACTACTTTGAAGTGGAAATCCTAGATGTCGGTCTGCGTGGAGATATTGGTAATGACCGCCAGTAATTTAATCGTACCTTTTCTGTGGAGCAAATCCCCCCCTGCCCCCCCTCCCCTGCCATTTTAGAGCTTGCCTTAAATAAAATACTCGAAACCAGAGGCATTGCGTTTCCAGATGAAAATCTGTTTTAAACAAATTTTTAAGTTGTGAACCGGTTTGCAAGAGAATGGATTGAAGTGTTTTCCTTGTACTTAGTGACTGTCTCCAAATATTTTGCTGAACAGAATTCTTTAATCTAGTACATAAGAAGTCCTTGAAAATAGTACATAAAATGAAACGTAATGGTTGGGTTAAGTTCATAACGCACCCGACCACTAGCGAATGAATCGTACGAGTGCTGTGGGACAGGCGCTCTATTGTGCTGGTAAGTGATGTCTGAGAGGAATACCAAGTTTGGTTCAACCCCGGACATTAAAATCAGTCAAAACAAACTTGGTTTCAACTTTGCACTTCCAAATCTTCAAGCTTGATGGATCTGTTCTTTTGATCAGGAGTGGCTCGTTGATGATAAGGAGTGGCTCGTTGGTCTAGGGGTATGATTCTCGCTTTGGGTGCGAGAGGTCCCGGGTTCAAATCCCGGACGAGCCCTGCAAATGTTTTGCAACTATTGCTGTTTTAGGCGTTTTTTTTTCGTGTGTATGTGTATATGATGACCAAATATCTTTGCACAGGGGTGAGGGTTCCTCGTGGTGGATACCCCATACAAACAAACACCGCGCAAACCCATCCATTCTTTCAATGTATAGTTCTTAGTTTTTGTTTAGTAACACTTCATAACAAAAGTTTAACCGAAAAAAATTAACACCGACTGTTTCAACCGATTTGAAAATGCATATGACTTAAGGATCGTACACAAGAGTAGGGGCTTATTTCCAGATAATTTCAAAAAATAAACTCGAGGTTAAAATTCGGAAATCAGATAAAGGTCAAATTTTAAAGCACTAACATAAGTTGTCATATAGAAATTATACGGTATTGAAAAGTAAGGCCTAGTTACTGGAAAAAGTAGGTTAAGAGCTTAGTACCTTAGTATTGGGGAGGGGGTGGGGGTTAAACTGGAATTTTGGTCTAAGGGTGCGCTTCTCGTTTAGGCTGAACTCGGTCACAGATACACATCGGTGTTCAGTGCTTTTAATCGTGCTAGAAAGACCCCCCCTCACCCCTCACCGCAAACACCAGTGTGCCTCCGTCCCCCAGTACATTTGAACCCCGGTCGTAGGGCTGCTTGTGGGACCGTACTAAAGTGGTTCTTTTTCCAACTTCGTGCTATTTGTGGCGTTCTGACTTTAGAAGGCGCCTGGACTAAGACTGTTGAAAAGTGTTATCCCGCGGTTGTGTACATTTCAGCTGTCGGCCTCGTGCCGAAAATATACCCGATGGACAGGCATCCTGGTTGGAATGCCGACTCGGTGGCATATCACGCCGATGACGGCAGGTAGGCTTCTTCTGTAGGAATATATTTCTATAAATAAGTGCAATATGAAAAGAAATCCAATGGTACATTCATAAAAATTGTGTCGTAACAGCTGGTGATTTTACCACGAATTGTGCAACGTGAATATTAATAGTTCTTGGGATCGAGTTCACACACTCAATCCACTCATAAATTAAAACATGAATGTACTTTTTGCAGGCTTTATAAAGCCAAAGGTCAAGGCCGGGCGTTCGGCCAGCCGTGTGAGGTAGGCGACAAGATGGGGTGTGGCATCAAGTTCGAGCAGGTCAAGGACGATGCCGGGTTGAGACACGTGATCCCCGTTTTCTTCACTAAGAATGGAAAGGAGGTGCCCCCGCCTGAGCTTTTTTTGTGGTGACATTGTGAACAAAAAAAAAAAAAAATTCATGAGATAATCAGTTAAAAGGTGACGTCATCGTCCGATGTTACATCGGGCACAGGAGTTGACCAACCGATAAAGAAATAGTAGCCGCTTATTGACATGTGTTGCGTGTCGGATTAAAGATATTGTCAAGAGTTGAAACATAGATTGGGACTCGGAATGGAAAAGTTTCTTCTGGGTTTTATTCCGAACCTCTGTACTTTTATAAACCTTTCATTTAAAATATTAGTTATTTTGGCATTTCGAACGTGTTGAGGTTCGGATTACAAATTTGGTCCGGTGTTGCTTAAGGTGGGTACCGTACTGGCTCCGATGCCAGTGAGCGGCCTGTACCCGGCGGTGGGCCTGCGCTCCGAGAACGAAGAGGTGCGAATCTTGCTAGATCTGAACTGGGAGGCGAGTGATGACGTCAGCATGTCGGTGGACAACATTGAGGATGAGTGGTCGCGATTGCATGACGTCAGGCTAAATGGTCAGGTGCGTGATTGGGGCGAATCTAGTGGAAGGCGTAAGACACACTTCTTCCTGTAATGTAGTCATCGTATTAATTAAAGTAATAATCGTATATATAATGAGATAATAATAATAAATAGCAATAATGAAATAACAATAATAATAATAACTAATAATAATAATAAATAGCAACAATGAAATAATAATAATAAATAAATAAACAAATAAATAATAAGAAACATATAATAATAATAACAACAACAATAAAGTGATATCATGGTCTGAGAATTTATAGTGTTGTGATAGACTGAGACGGATGACGTGCTTGCCGTCTGAGACTGACCACGTGCTTGCCGTCTGAGACTAATGACGTGCTTGCCGTCTGAGACTGACCACGTGCTTGCCGTCTGAGACTAATGACGTGCTTGCCGTCTGAGACTGATGACGTGCTTGCCGTCTGAGACTGATGACGTGTATGCCGTCTGGGACTGATGACGTGCTTGCCGTCTGAGACTGATGACGTGCTTGCCGTCTGAGACTGATGACGTGCTTGCCGTCTGAGACTGATGGCGTGCTTGCCGTCTGAGACTGATTACGTGCTTGCCGTCTGAGACCGATGACGTGCTTGCCGTCTGAGACTGATGACGTGTATGCCGTCTGAGACTGATGACATACTTGCCGTCTGAGACTGATGACGTACTTGCCGTCTGAGACTGATGACGTGCTTGCCGTCTTAGACTGATGACGTACTTGCCGTCTGAGACTGATGACGTACTTGCCGTCTGGGACTGATGACATACTTGCCGTCTGAGACTGATGACGTACTTGCCGTCTGAGACTGATGACGTGCTTGCCGTCTGAGACTGATGACGTGCCTGCCGTCTGAGACTGATGACGTGCTTGCCGTCTGAGACTGATTACGTGCTTGCCGTCTGAGACCGATGACGTGTATGCCGTCTGAGACTGATGACGTGCTTGCCGTCTGAGACTGATGACGTGCTCGCCGTCTGAGACTGATGACGTTCTTGCCGTGTGAGACGGATGACGTGCTTGCCGTCTGACACTGATGGCGTGCTTGCCGTCTGAGACTGATGACGTGCCTGCCGTCTGAGACTGATGACGTGCTTGCCGTCTGAGACTGATGACGTGCTTGCCGTCTGAGACCGATGACGTGTATGCCGTCTGGGACTGATGACGTGCTTGCCGTCTGAGACTGATGACGTGCTTGCCGTCTGAGACTGATGACGTTCTTGCCGTGTGAGACGGATGACGTGCTTGCCGTCTGAGACTGATGGCGTGCTTGCCGTGTGAGACGGATGACGTGCTTGCCGTCTGAGACTGATGGCGTGCTTGCCGTCTGAGACTGATGGCGTGCTTGCCGTCTGAGACTGATGACGTGCTTGCCGTCTGAGACTGATGGCGTGCTTGCCGTCTGAGACGGATGAAGTGCTTGCCGTCTGAGACTGATGACGTGCTTGCCGTCTGAGACTGTTGACGTGCTTGCCGTCTGAGACTGATGACGTGCTTGCCGTCTGAGACTGATGACGTGCTTGCCGTCTGAGACTGATGACGTGCTTGCCGTGTGAGACTGATGACGTGCTTGCCGTCTGAGACTGATGACGTGCTTGCCGTTTGAGACTGATGACGTGCCTGCCGTCTGAGACCGATGACGTGCTTGCCGTCTGAGACTGATGACGTGCCTGCCGTCTGAGACTGATGACGTGTTTGCCGTATTAGTCCCGCCCACACACACTTGGGTTGCGTACTGTGGTAGCACATCATTTTTTTTTCGTTTCTTTCCTGCAGCTACTAGAATACACGGGTAGAGGCAGGAGTATAGCGGACGTGGGTCTGGCGCAGGCGAAGTTCCCGCTGAACACGCAGCATCACTATTTTGAACTTGAAATAGTCGATCAGGGGGAGAATTGCTACATCGCTATAGGAGTAGCCAGAAAGGTAGGGTGATTTAAAAAAAAAAATTGATGTGTGATATTTTGTGTTTTTCGTGCCTCGTCATTGGTCTTTTCAAAGGTCAAAGGTTGCGTAGGTGGAATGGCAAAGGCACATGCGCCTATGGCCGCTGTATATAGTGATTGGACGGGGCTGGGCGTCACGTGACCCTCATGCGCGAGGTGATTCGCCACAGTTAGCCATATACAGTCAGCAATAACATAAAGTAGTTTAAATATGAAAAATAACCAGTGGGGGTGCAATAACAGTTCACAGGATATGAGTGTTGAACGAAGCGTGTGAAACATACCCTGCTGTAGTTTATTACATCAGTCCGGGAGGGAGTCGTTGGTGCCCTCTAGTGGTGGTGTATGTGTTGGTGTTGGCAGGACTACCCGCGGTACCGGCACCCGGGCTGGAACAAGGGCTCAGTGGCGTACCATGCGGACGACGGCAAGATATTCGTCGGCAGCGGTATAGGCGATCCCTTCGGTCCCAAGTGCTCCAAAGGTAACACTTAGCGGCGAGGGGTTGGATCGAGGAAAGGGCTGCAAGGACGAAATGATAGACAGTGAAAGGGGTGGAGGGAGAAGGAGAAAGAGGGGGGGGGGGAGAGATGGCGGGAGGTGGAGAGAGAGAGAGAGAGAGAGCGGGAGGTAGAAAGTGAGAGAGATAGAGAGAGAGAGAGAGAGGGTGGGGGAGGCGGGAGGTAGAAAGTGAAAGAGAAAGAGAGAGGGTGGGAGGTAGAGAGCGAGAGAGAGAGATGAAAAAATTCCAACACCATTGTTAAGTTTTATTCTTCCGATGAAATATTGTTACTTGGTGGGGGGGGGGGGGGGGTTGTGGAGTATAAGAAGCTATAGTAATGTTTCTGTGGGTTATAAGAAGCTTGTAGTATCTTTTGGGCTATAGGAAGCTCTCTGTATATTTTTTTTCTGCCGTGTTGTGAAGTCGCTTCAGTGCCAGTCCGAATAACGTGCTTCGGGTGATTTCACAGGCGAAAGAATCACTCCAGGTATAAGGCACATTGAACAGCAGAAGCAAGCCATTCCGGTTACGGCTCAAACTAGCAATCCAGACTGCTTACTTCCCATTAGTTATATAACGTTATGGCATGTTATGTGGGTCACAATCCACATCTAAGCTGTGGAATATTCCAACCGTTGATATTACAGACTGGGGTATTTTCCACAGGTGACATTATGGGCTGTGGCATTTTATTTCCTCGCGACTACGTCACGGAGAACGACAGCGACGGCACGCGCGAGAGTGACGTGTCTGATAATGAGGACAACGACTACATTGACGTGGGCAACCAGTACGACATGGGCTCCGACTCGGAAGAGGAATTCTGGGATAGGCGCCAACCGGAGGAGGGCACGAAAATCAAGGTGAGGCAGAGCTATTGGATTTGATTAAATAGAAAAGACTGTGTAAGTTACAAGACCAAATTGTTACCGCCTGCGCTGTGCAGACATGACGTCACAGATGAATGGCACCATACAAGCATGGCGTTATAGATGATTGACACCATGCAGACCTGACGTTATAGATGAATGACACTGTGCAGACATGACGTTATAGATGAATGACACTGCAGACATGACGTTATAGATGAATGACACTGTGCGGACATGACGTGATAGATGAATGACACTGTGCGGACATGACGTTATAGATGAATGACACTGTGCAGACATGACGTTATAGATGAATGACACTGTGCAGACATGACGTTATAGATGAATGACACTGTGCAGAGGTGGCGTTATAGATGAATGACACTGTGCAGACATGACGTTATAGAAGCATGACATAAATCCATGACGTCATATATACACCATACATCTTTGTTTTTTTTTTTTTGACAGGTCTTCTTCACGCGAAATGGAAAAACCATAGGACACCGGGAGGCTGTCATGCCCACGGGGGGATTCTACCCCACTGTGGGGATGCTGTCAGGCGATGAGAAAGTACGCGTGGACTTGCACCCACTCACCGGATAGCACAGGCACAACAGTGGCCGCTGCCAAGAACAAGAAGAAGAAGAAGAAGAAGAAGAAGAGAGAAGAAAAATACAACCAAGAATCTGTTTACATCTCTTATGCATTTCTTTTGGGGCTCAGCTGGCTTCAGCAGTTGCGGTCAAGCGTGGAGTTTATAGCAATTCTGTTTTTTTAAGTGCTTGGAAATTGTATATATATTCCAGATATGCTAAGCTAAAACTGCGCGGAAATACGGTTTCATAGATCCTTGGCACGTTCCCTGTGCAAGAGTTTCATTAGCTGTGAATGTTTAGAGCTATGTAGAACTGGCTACGAACAAGCCCTCAAGGGTTTTTTAAGGGTTATGTAAGAACTTTGTACAGACAAAAAAAAAAAACAAACAACAAAAAAAAAAAAAAACAAAAAAACAGTGAGCCTGTGATCACTAAGGCAGTGGCTGAACAGGAAATTCAGGTTTCCAGTCAATAATTGATTGACTATACAGACCGACCCAAAACAACTAAGAAGGTATTGGGATTTCCCAAAATATGATTGCAGTATTAGAGCTATCGGTTGTTGGGCCAAAAGAGGGCCAATGAAGCGTTAAACGTGATCTGTACAAAGGGAGTGTATATATGCCACTTTCTGAGATATAACACTTGTGGTCTGCTGCGGTCTGCTGCCCCCCCACCCTCCCACCCCCGGGAAAACTCGGGAAAATGTATTTTGTGCTGAGTTTTATTGTGAGGGACGCGGAAAATCGATGCGAGTGTAGGACTGTTGTGTTAAAGGCAAAATTTCTAAAATCGTGGCCGTTTCACTAAATGCTGTTATGTTATGTTATAGTGCGGGGAAACGCGGTGTGGATTGTATGGTGAATGTCGCGCTGCAGTAACCTGTCATGACAGCGTGTTAGAAACGTGTTGCAGTTTGATGTGATAGGAAGGAAGCTTTATGATATATCTATATGAGTAACGCATTAGATGCCTGTTTTGTGTACAGTTCTGCCACGTGTGGGAAGGGGGAGGGGGGGGGGAGGGGAATTGGTCCGGGGGTTGCGGGTGGGACTGGAGAGAGTTGTAATGCAGCTTTTGGTGTAATGCATAGTGAGTAGTGACGCCGTGCGGTGCAAGGGCAAGAATTATAAACAATGGCTGGCGAGATTTTAGGGGTGGGGATGGGTGGGGAGGGGGATGAAAATAAAAAAAACTTTGCGTGTGCAGTTAATTTATGAACAAATATATTAAGTTCTTTTTTTCTTTATGCTGAATGCATATTAGCTGAAAGTAGATTTTTGTACAGAAATATATAATCACCCGGTAATTGTTGTAATCAAAAAAGGGTCGCATTTGTTTATGAACAAACCTGTTAATTTATTTGAAGATTATTGAATTATCCGTTTGGAATTTTGATCCAGTTTTGCTCAGGGTTTAGACCTCACATACATCCGTCGCGTTTGAACAATGGCACAGCCACGAGAACTGGTCGTGAGGAAGTAACAGCCTTATGGCTCAAGTGTAACGGGACTGAAATCACAGCTGGAGATGTAACCCTTGGAGTTGTTTGGCTCGGGGGAAATTTCAACCAATATCTTGATTTTTTTTTTTTTTTTTTTTTTTTTTTTTGTCGAGCTTCAGTGAAAAATATGACGAATGGCATGCATTATAAATTCAGCACCAACCGCAGAGATCTGTTCAGTCATTCCTCGTCATGTAGAATCTGTGTCGGTGAAATATGGCACAAGTATTCGTCCCGGCAGCATTTCTTGTGACTCGTGTTACGTTAATTAATATCTCTTTGAATTTGCATTATCGCCCAGTTTTTGATGCCGCATGGAAGAGCTGACTTGTTTAATACTGACAGGGTCCGTTAGTTTAGAGAGATGTGAGGGTGGTGTAAATATAAGACAGTTTCACTGTGGCTTTTCCCGGTCTGCTTCGTAGCAGGCGTGCCTTGTCAAGCGTGTGTGATGGTTAGTTTTATATAATGGACGTTCTGATTGGTGAGTGAATGCTCTGGATTGTTCTTGTTCAAAGTCCCCTTTGTCTCCGATGATATCCAGTACAGTTTCCGTCAGTAACGAGACGAAGAAAGCACCATGTCGTTGTTGGGTGGGATTCGGCGTCCATGTCATGGGATTCAGAGTCCATGTCATGGGATTCGACGCCCATGTCCTGGGATTCAGAGTCCATGTCATGGGATTCGGCGTCCATGTCATGGGATTCGGCGTCCATGTCATGGGATTCAGAGTCCATGTCATGGGATTCGGCGTCCATGTCATGGGATTCGGTGACAGTGCCATGGGATTCAGCGTCCATGTCATGGTATTCGGCGTCCATGTCATGGTTTTCGGGGTCCAGGTCATGGGATTTTGCGTCCACATCATTGGATTCGGCATCCATGTCATGAGTTTCGGCGTCCATATCCCGGGATTCGGCGGCCATATCATGGTTGGCTGGACTTTTAATTGCGCAGAAGCTTGTTTTCTTTGATATTCATAATAAATACTGTTTGTTATTTTACACAGGGGGGAATTTCAAGGTGATTTGTAGATTTTTTTTTTTTTTTTGGCTTATTGTTGACATTGTTAGAGATGGCTGTTTGTATATTATAAAAGGATTGTGTTTGATCAGGGGAGCGGCGGGTGGCGATATCAGTGTAAATGGCGAGTTGTTTTAATGTTTTTGTTGACAGTTGTTTAGTTTTCGCGTGCACATGCGCAGTGATCTTGTTTGTGTTCATGTTGATTGTTTTTTTTTCTTCTTCATTTGCTATTTTCTGTGCGGTAATACAAAATACTAATACGTAGTGCTTGAGCCGGACAAATTTACCCCCCCCCTCCCCCTCCCCTCCCTTTCTCGATCTACCCCCTCCCCCGTCTCACCACCACCCCATCTCTGGATTTAATTTTAACTTCGAAGTGCATATTTGTTCTTGGAATACCTCGGGTTTATTTTTGTATCCTTTTTGTGGTGATGATGTTGCCATTTGGTGTTGGTGTACGATAAATAAGCGCAAGAATGAGCGTGATAGCATGCAGCCTTCTGTGGTTGGTTAAAAAACTATCATTCAGAATGCGCAATTGCCAGTGTTGACATTTTTGGAAGGAATTTTGAAAATGGAAAAAAAATAATAATAATAAAATAAATAAATAAATAAAAGTAATAAATAAATAACAATAAATAAATAAAAAGACATGAAACAATAAGTCCCAATTGACAGACAAGGAGGATTAATGTTTGTAATCCTGTGAATTTTCGGAGTTTTGCCTGAATCCGTGTGTGCGTTCCTGTAACACCCCCGCTAGAAATACCTCTGTAGACGTCCCGCGTAGGCACGCTATCATTTTGTTGCGTAGACTTTTTAATCTGTGATAAACCTTTGTGTTCACTCTCTCGCTTCATTGCCGCAGTAGCACAGGAAGTAATCCCTCCCCCCCAGTGTATATAGAGACAATTGATGGTTATTGAATGTGTGATGTTTTGAAACGTGCCGCGCAGTGAGGTCTGGGCGAGAGACAGAGTGAGAGTGAGTGAGGTCTGGGAGAGAGAGAGAGAGAGAGAGAGAGAGAGAGAGAGAGAGAGAGAGAGAGAGAGAGAGAGAATAAATTTCATTGTTGCATCTTTTCTATTTGTTTCAACATAAAGGAGTGGTAAATTCAAATCTTCCTTTCTACACCAGTAACAAGACTTGTGGCTTTGCGGTGTGAAGTGTAAGCAACGCTAAAGGCTCTAGAAATTAGGACGTTGAGTGCAGATTTGTCTGTACCATGTTATATTAGGATTCGCTGTTTTTAGGATTTCAGTATAAGAACAGAGCATGGGGCTGGGTGCTTTGTATTGGAATCAGGCCCGCGTGTAAGGCCTGTGAACGAAGAACCGCGCAGCAGTCAGTTCTTGGGCCTTTCCCAAGTGCCCGAACCCAGTGCACATCACACCAGACTCAAGCTCTGTCGCCATTGTAACACAAACTACATACAATAAGCCAAATCACACTTTGACTTTTGATGAAAATAAAGAAATATAAAGAAATGATGGGAAAAAAATTGGCAAAAATCAACAAAATTCAATTTTGCCAGAAACGTATTCATATATTGGCTATTAAAGGTACTGAATAATATTTAAAATAGTTTTTAAAAGATCATATAATAGCTTTATAAATTTGAAAGTGTGCATGTTAAAAGAAAATTAGAATTTTGATTTTTTCCCTTATCATTTCTTTGTAATTTATCCCAAAATATTTGCAGTCGAAACACCACCTCAACCGGAAAGACCCGATAGTGTGAATTGGCTTGTTATGCCTTGGCAAAATAGAGCGGAAATAAAACCCTTTTCCCTCATAGACACTTCCCTGTACGGTGTCGTCATTTTTGTGTCGCATAGCAACGGTCCTTACCCAAAGGGTTTCGTCACAAAGTCCTGGTCATCGTGACTTTTCTTTGTACGTGAGGTACGTGTGAACTCACCCCCCCCCCCAATTGGTTTTCAAGTTCATTTCGTTATCGATTTCCTATCACTTCTTTCTACGGGAGTGCTCTGTCACTCGTTTCGTGTTGTGATACGTAACAAGGGCTTTTCTTTCACGCATATCCAGTGCTTGTACAAGCGATTTTGTTACATATGAATGTGCTACAGTTTGTTTTACGATGCCTTATTACGTTTGAAAATAACTCCTGTATATGCAATGTTTATTTATTTATTATTCATTCAAGAATAAACATGTGACAACTGACCTTTTTTCTTTGTACTGCTGGAATGAGGATTGGGGACGGGAGGGGGGAGGGGGGAAGGGGGAGGGCAGTGTGAGGTTGGTTGCCTTGCATTTCAGCAATAACCCTGGACATCTGTACAAAATGCTGATACTGATTTTAGGCCAGGAAGGACATGTTTTTGACTTGCCTGCCCGTCCGTACGTCATGTCCGTCCGTACGTCATGTCCGTCCGTATGTCATGCTTTCCTTATGAACACCAAAGCTTGGGAACGGATTTTAATGAAGCTGAACGATTATTCACAACAACGATCATCCGGTCTGATTGGACTTTAATTTTAACCTTCGACGCTGTAGTTTGGGGTGGGTCGTGTGTGTTGTGACCACGATTCTGTCAAAGCGTGGGAACTGAGTTTTCATGTGGATGACCTCTCGGCCTGTTTAGATCTTAGTGACGTTGAAGTCATTCAAGGTCATTGGTGCACTGAGTTTTGACCTTAATCACTGCCGTAAAGCGTGACAAGTCTTGTAAACACGACTCTGCCAAAGCGTGGGAGCGGATTTTGATGAAACTTGTGAGCACGCCCCTGAAAAGCCTGAACGGATTTTAATGAAACATGTATTTTGATGACCTCGAATTTTTACTTTCAACTCCCCTGTATTTTTGTGTGTGTGTGTGTGTGTTTTTTTATTCAATCAAACCCAAATGAATTTTGCTGAAGTGCAATGCATGTGCTCACACGGACAGACCTCTCGGGCTTGTTAAATTTAACGTTCATTAAATCTCGCAGAAAGCTGTGTTTTTGATTGCTTAACCAACCTCTATTCCACGCGCCGAGAACGTTGGTATGACGTTGATTTGTGGCTGCGACCAATAACAATCAAATTACAGCTCGAGTTAATGCTGTGGTCCCATGGGGTGGGCGTCGCGATCTGCAATTGACGCCGGATGGACTTGGGAACGTTTACTAGGGTAGAGTTCATTTGTCATTCACCCGATGTATCCGTTTGTCGGGGATCCGTGTTCTGACGGACACATTTATAGTTTTTCGATCTCTCATATAATCCACTTCTATATGAGCTTAGTTCCAAGCTTTCTTTTCCGTCAACAAAGTGGTGCAGAATGTTTAGAAGTAATGCTGCGTTCTTGTGACACAAAGTGTGACTGCCGCCTGCCCACAATCTCAGGTCACACCATAATCACCGTCCATGTGAACGTTCCCTTAATATACTATCCTCGCAGAGCTCCCTTTGTCCCATACATAAGAGATTTAAGAATAAACATATCAGAAACAGAAATTAATTTCGGGACTATTTTTGGGATCTCTGTCTTTTTCTTCACACAAATGATGGTCCCTATCCCGGAGTTCCACCATAATATATCCCGATCTTGGTTTTGTTTGTTTCAAGACATTTCTTTGACAAAAAATTATGTTCAGGGCGATATAAGCAGGAACTTGGTGTGCCGTGGCGAATGGGCGGCGCCGTAATTGGGAGGTGCCGGGATGTCTTGGCGTTAAATGGGCGGGGTCGCAATACACATCCGGGCACCTTGAACTGTAGCTGTTTTTCGTTCAGTTCTCTCGGTGGCCCAAACAGCGTTTCCAACTGACTTTTTTTTTCTACGAAACATCATGACAAAGTCGACAAGTTTGACTTTTGAGACCTGATAGCACTCACATTATTTTTGCCTCAAATTTAAGCATTTTAAATGGCAAAGTAATCTGATCGCAGTGATAACAAAAGCTCAGAGAACAAGAAAAAAAAAAACGGGAGTGTTTTGTTTATGCAGTTGTTTACAAGCAAGTGTAAAATCGGCAGCAGGATCGCTGGTTAATGGAATAGGTGATGAAAAAAGACTTGTGAGAGCGTAGTGAGCAGTGAGGAGCACATTTCACAGAAAAAAGCTGTATGCTCACTTTTGTTTACTATCCACACACTGCCTACAGTGGCCGGTGTGTATCACTTGTATTCTACTGGTTTTTGTTGGTGAATATCATGCAGGATGCGTTTGTAACTGGTGCGTACACACACAACACACGCACGTGTTTGCATACACGAGTCTGGATACCGTCGCTGTGTGCGTGTCGTTTTACAGACTAGTGTGCCGCAAAAACGATTCGTTTGCCAAGAAACTACGTAATGTACACGAATGTGTTACACATAGGCGTCCGAAATGGGGTAGGGGAGTTGGGTAGGGGGGGGAGGGGTGGAGGATCTTTTGGCCCATATATACGTGTGCGGCCACCGGTTCTCTCCCTTCCCCTGTCAGTAGTGAAAACGTTCCTATGCCTATTATTAATCTATTTTCCACTTGCAACAAATCTCTCATTTAAACTACTATGGATAGCACAGGAAAAGATAAAAGTTTGGAAAGATAAATCCTCAAATGTCGTTATCAGGCCGAAAAAAGATCAGCCACAGGATGCTGCAGTAATTTGTATTTATTTTAGATTTTTTTTTTTTAGTTTCTTTTTGGTGGAGTAGGATATCAGAATCTTTGCCAAACACTGCAAGACTACTCGTTGCAAGTCATTTTATTTTGCAGAAAAAAACTTGTTTAAAAGCTGTTGTTTTTTTGCTTTCTATTTTCGGTTGTGGTGTTTCTCTCAAGATAAAACAGGCGGAATTGGATATTTTATCGGAACAAGTGTATTTTGTGAGCGTGTGTCGTGCTCTCAGTTGACTTTAAAATTGAAAGTGAAGTTCAGAATATTCCATGTGGCTGTTCTAGAGACTGTCGTCACGTTTGGCAGAAGCAGAAAAGTGAATGGTTTGGCGTTTAATTTAAATCAATGTTAATATATATATATATATATATATATATATATATATATATATATATATATATATATATATATATATATATATATATATATATATATATATATATATATATATATATATATATATATATATAAAATTTAAATCAGTGTTAAGCTGAGCTGAGCAGATGTTATCTTGTGATATTATATTATTTTATTGTTTTAGTCAACATGAAGTAATATTGACCAGTAAGAAAATGTTGACGTTTAATTCAACATTTTCGCAACGGGTCAATAATATCTTAATGCTGACTCGAAAAATTCAATGTATGCTTTGTTAAGAACTTAATTATTAATTTATGCTTTTGTTACAGGTCTTAACTGACCATTTGATCACAAACAACTACGATAGTTATCATTTTGCGTTCTGGTCAGCATTGAAAAATTGATGACCAATTACTGGAAGTCGGCCAATCAGATTGCTTCATAACTAAGTCATCTAACGATGTCATGTAATCAGGCGATAAAATTATAGGATTTTGAGGAAACAAAAAAGCATGGCTTCTTTAACAACAGACACTACCGAAAGGATGGGTGGGTGCTGTAACCGTAGTGATAGGTGCGGCGCAAAATGGCGTCACTGCTGGGTCGACAGCTTATTGGTTGTCCTGTTGCTGTTAGGGGTAGCAGGTGGTGTTGCCTTGGGAACGTGTTTGCGACTTTTCACGCATGCGTACAAGCATCCAGAGCTGCACCCACGTGAGATGATGTATTTATATTTCCCGGCAGAGGTGTTCATACGGTTTATGACGTTCATCGTTCTTCCTTTCATGGTGACAAGTATCATTTCTGGAATTGGTAATTTTTTAACTTTCAATGTTTAATTCAGCAAACAGCATGGTATTTAAGCCACTTTTCTTTGGAAGGTAAAGCGCTAAGTTGTTTGCTAAAGTAAGCTTTTCTTAACTACAAAAATCTTAACTACAAAAACTTTTGCCTTAAATTGTTAACTGGATAAATTTGTTTATTCTGTTATCTGTTATCTGCTTAATGGATAAAATATAAAGACATAATCCAACAGACGATGCCCCACCTATCCGAATTATAGACTGCTAAAATAAGAAAATCTTTACCTAACCTTTAGAATAAAAAAGATAACAATTTCTAAATGTGTAAAAGATGTTATTTTGGTGCGTTAAATGTGCAGTTAAAACCCGAAATAGGGCTATACCTGAACTGAGCCCCATGCGCCAACAGGACTTCTATCAAATACTCTTGTTGTAGCTGCTATTAGCCCCCCCCCCCCCGCCCCCACTATATACGAGTAACCCGGGAATCGGCCAATTTCATTTCAGTGTCATAGGTTGTCCCGGTTCCTGGGTAGACCTGTATATACATTAACCGACACGACTGTCATTGGCAGGGTCCCTGGACGCCTCGCTAGCGGGGAAGATAGGCGCGCGTACGCTTGCATATTACCTGGGCAGTACGGCGCTTGCGGTGGCGGAAGGCTTCGTCTTTGTGTACGCAATAGGTCCTGGGCGCAGTGCTGACAGGGATGACGTCATCAATGGCACATCCACTCAGGTAACGGAGGTCTGGGACTGCGCGTATGATAATGTTCGGGTTTACAGCAAAAGTGGGTGACATCCCCCTACGCATGTTTTTTGTTTTCAAACTTCTGTGCTTAATTTCAGAAAATATATGTCTGTATGACTCTGAACACTGGCGTTTTCGAAGTCAACAATGTTAAGGCGTTCGGAGACGTTTCTCCACAGTTCATTCCTTTAATGGAAGTATTAATGGATCCCGCTTGTTTTGGCAATGAAAAACCCCTCAGTAGTTCTTTTCGATTTCTTTCTAACACTTTCTGTTACATTTTCAGACAAGTGAATTTCCTCAGCCTGAAGACCTCGAATTCAACCGTTTGGATTCTCTTTTAGATATGATACGCAATCTGTTTCCCGATAACATAATAAAAGCTTGCACAGAACTCTACAACACGCAATCTGATGTGGTCAATAGATCACTTACCAATGGTGATTTAGTGGAGATCGAGAAGTTAAGCAATACGCCTGTGGATTCAATGAACATTCTTGGTGAGTGAAAAATACGCACAACAACAGCATCACAGTTGCAAATATCAAGCTATGAAAATGTGGGAACTATTGGTTGGTTATCTTTGAATGTCAGTTTTATAATTGAAAGCCAAATGTGAAATTGGAACAAACGTCCATAGCAACGATGATTTTGAGAATTATGGAAAAATACAAATTGATTGCTATCCATTTTGCAGTGATGATTTTGAAAATTGGTTCTCATTATAGTTAGATTCACATTTTTACATCAAAGTACGCCTGTGAATGGCGTGGTAATAACCGGGGGGTTTTGTCTTACTTGTAAAATAAAAACCTGTGATTCCTGTTAGTTTTATTATAAGGAAAAGAACAGTTCAAAAATTCTGAAGGACTCTTTTTTGCATTTTTGCCGAGTTTCTTTTATTGTGTTTATATAACCAAAGAGCTTGTGTAAGAGGCATATAACACTCACTGCAACATGTACGCAGACTTATCATTGAAAGCAAATTTTCGGAAATTCCAAAGCTTGGTTGCAAAAGCCGTCGTCGCCAAAAGGCAGTCGTTATATCGGACATATTATACCCGTCCAAAATTCACTACTGCAATGCAATTGCGGCAACTGATTTTGCAGTTGATGGTATCACTTAAGATGTATGAATGTGTATTTTTTTTGTTCGAACAGGGCTCACAATGCACTCTATTTTGTTCGGCATAGGCTTGGCTTACATTCGAGAGCGCGGTCGTATTCTATTCGCTGTTTGTGATGCCATATTCACCGTGCTTTTACGCATGCTCCTCATTGCGCTCTGGTCAGTGTTATTTGCCTTGCTTCGATATTTCTTCAATATTTTGTGTTGGTAAAACAAATACTGGATCAAACATAATCATGTGCGAATGTTTTTGTTTATATATATATATATATATATATATATATATATATATATATATATATATATATATATATATATATATATATATATATATATATATATATAACGTACCCTTATGGATATTACATCAACCGAAATTGAGATTTAACTGAGTTTTCTTGCCTGGGGTTGTGGTTCCCCAGGAAGAGAGTTGTGAGCTATGTGCCAATCGTAGCAACAAATGAATGTTTGTATATTCCCTCTAACATAATGCAGAGTTGCAAATCAAACTCGAAGTTTCTCAACTAATATTAAACGGTTAGTATTTGTGTATATTGGGTTTTGCCCAGCACAGTCTTGCCAGAAGTCTAATACACAGGATAGAATGATATGTGGATGCACATGTTTTAGCATTTTTAACATAATTGAAGCACATAAATGGAAAGTAAATTGTACATAGCATGCCGCAGAACCTGGGGGAAGCACTCATATACCAACTGGTTACCTTGCGTTCTATGACTTCTTTAAACATCCATAAACGAGGAGTTCCGAGTGAAAATTACCCCCTAACATTTTAACGAAATCGGCACTCCGCGCGGACCGCGCCTGGTCTCAAAATTACTCCCCTTCTCCGCGTTTTTTGGACACGCATGGTAACACATATCGATACCAAACGCCCTCCTCCCCCTCCTCAAACACATCAGTCATACAGTCACAACAACAAATTACAGAATCACATGACGTTGATGTAACAAGGCTTCGCCATCGCCTCGAACAGTTAATGTTTTTCCTTTATCAATCAATCAATCAATCAATCAATCAAGAATGTTTATTTCTGGATCAGCAATATTGAAATGAATTAACAGTACATAGATGTGTGAATTTATAATATGTGATACAGAAAAGGAAGCAAGCAAAAGCAAAAGCTTGTTGAACGCTTGCCCTATGCCCCAGATATTATTTAAGCGAATTAAACATAAATATTCCTTAACATACATTGATCGCTAAACTAGGATAACTAGATTAAACATTTAGTTACTAGTTATTTAGTCATTAATAGAAGCATATACAGCCTACACCAAGCAAAGTTCAATTTGTGAACAAAATATGTTTGTAATAATTGAAGTATCATACCTGACTAAATGAAGCTTTCATGATCAACCGCTTATTCATTGAGCATGTAATATGACAATAAGTATTTCTTTAGTTTTTTTTTAAATAATAGCATAGAACCAAGGTTTTTAAAATCTTTTGAGAGCTTATTCCACCACTGTGTTCCTCTTATTCTCAAACAGTATGTTCTCAGAGTGGTTCTGGAGTAAACATGATTAAAGTTACCGAACTGCCTCGTACTTCTTACACCAGACACTGTACTGAAATAAGGTTGAACATTTGACGGTAACGAATAAGTCTTTGCTCTGAACATTATAAGGAGGGTTTTAAATTTAACAAGGTCAAACAATTTAAGAACATTTGATCTACCGAACAGATAACTGGTATGTTCAAATCTACCAACACCATTAAGAATTCTTACAGCTCTTTTTTGTAGCTTGAATACTGGCATAACATTTGTTGCATAGGTATTACCCCAAATCTCCAGACAATAAGACATATATGGAAGAAAAAGAGAACAATAAATAATAAACAATGCACCATAATCCACAAAATAACTAACCTTATACATAATTGCGATACATTTGCTAAGTTTAGAACGGACTCGACTTATATGTTCTTTCCAGTTAAGCTTTTCATCGATAATGACACGAAGGAATTTCGTGAATGTTACCCTTGAAATCTTTTCGCCACCTAGAAAAATTTCCATATCACACTTATTAAACTTAGAAGAACCAAAAACCATGTAATTCGTTTTACTAACATTTAGGGATAATGTTAGCTTTTTAAATTCACAAGTAATACTTTCACACATTGTGATTAAATCACGGCCTGTGAAAAAATATTGGTATCATCTGCGAAGAGTATAAACCTGAGAAGTTTTGAAACATTTATGATGTCATTAATATATAAAATGAAGAGTTTGGGACCCAAAACGGAGCCCTGAGGTACACCACAAAGAACATGTAATACGTTGGAAAAATCATCATTTATTTGTACAAACTGTTCTCTTTCAAAAAGGTAACTTCTAATCCAATTATTAGGAACACCGCGAACACCATAAAAATCTAGTTTTTGGAGAAGTAGTTTATGGTCTATTGTGTCGAATGCCTTTTTGAGGTCTATAAATACTCCTATAGTGAAAAGCTTTTTGCCAATAGAAGATGTTAATTCTTCAACTAATTCAAGTAAGGCTAACGAAGTCTCTATAGATCGCTTCAAAGTTAATAAAGACATACAACATAAAGTGCCATCCATTTTTTTGTTTTATGAAATAATTCGTGCATTCTGTATTTACAATTCTACATTTCATTTACTTTGCAATAACAGGTTTCACTGATTTTCGCAATTCTATGCAATTAAAAGTGTTTTTTTTTTCGTTTGTTCAATTTTACAATAATCTAGGTTCTACCCAGTAGCACTGGTATCCATGATTGCTACATCCGTGGTTCAAGTGGATGATCCGTTGGGACTACTTTGGCAGATGGTGGTCTTCCTTCTGACTGTGCTTCTTGGGTTATTTTGTCACACTGTTTTCGTGTTGCCCGCGGTGTACCTCGTTTTGGTTCGAAAGAACCCATACAAACACATGCTTCACTGTGCCAAAGCTTTAGTAACCGCGTTTGTGACTAATAACAGGTAAATCATACACACAATAACATGACACATTATGGCTTCCTAAAATATGGTTTTCTTATTTTTACATTGTTGAATTTGTGAATATTGCGTTCTAAATTTAAAGTTAAAGGTTATCGTTGCTTTCTTGGAACCGAACCTCCAGTGTGGGCTATGGAAAATGTGTTGAGTTTTCTAGATTTATAACACATAGTATTGACGCTGAATTCAAAATTAAATCTCATAAATTATTTTGTGTTTATGTTGGTATTTAATGATGCATTTATGTACATTGACTGAAATTATTGTCTGGATTGATTTAGTATATTGAACAATCTAGGATTATTTTATGTAATTTTAACCCTCACACCGACTTAAGATACGGAAAATTCGATGAACCTTTAACCTTAAAAACATACAATAATCTTGTTAAATCTTAAATGAGTGTAGGTTAATATGTGCGCGATTCTGTTCTCAAAGTTCTATGACCGTGCCAGTGACAATGCAGTGCTTGTCGTGGTCCGGAGTTCACACGTCAGTCATCCGTTTTATGGTGCCCATTGGTGCCAGTGTAAACATGGATGGATTTGCCCTTTATGAATCAGTCTCCTGCATTTTCATTGCGACGCTGAATGGCATGAATCCGGGTCCCGTGCAGTTGTTAACCCTTGGGTAAGTGAGGCAAAGAATACACTTGATTAATCGGTTCTTAAAATGGTCTATGCAGTTTGAATGTATGATAGCAGCACATATGTTTTGTACGTGGCCGTTGTAAATGTGTTCAGTAACAGCCTATGGCTAGCATATCTGGTTCACTTTTTGCTCTTAGGTAGGGAGTAATAAAGATCTTGCATTGAAAGTAAACTCTGAATAGCAGAGAGTCGCTGCCCTGAATTCCGAGAGGTAAACCTCGCAGGGGGTATCCAGACCGTTCCAACACAAAGTAAAATGAGAAGTGAGCTCTCTACGACAGATGTATAAAATCTTTGTACAAATATATGGATAAAGCGAACGCATGTTAATACAGGCCGCGACTTGAATATTAAAAACTTAACGAAGAATCTGTCATTAAAACATTCTTTTCGAAAACAGCTTAACAGCTATTGCAGTCTCAATCGGAGCACCGACAGCAGGGAGTGGCATGGTGTTGTACATTATTTTATTCAAATCGATTGGTCTGCCGTTGAGAGACATAGCACTCTTGCTGCCCTTTGATTGGCTACTGTAAGTCTCTTATTATTTATTATACACTATGCATAAAATATGTAATATTCCAGCAACACATAAAGTAGTCATGTAAATTTCAAGTTAGAATGAAATAAATGTGAAAGTGTGATTTCTTTTCATATATTTATATAATAATATCATATCCGCGATCAGGTGGAGCATAAAGCTTTGTTTCGGTCACAGTATGTTGAGCAAGTAACATGGCCGAAAAAGATTAAAAAACTATAAAAATTTCAGTTGATATATTTGGACACAGTCATACATATTAAGGAAGTTTTTTTTTTTCAGTGGAAGATTTCGCACAACTGTCAACGTTTGGGGGGACTGTGTTGGAAGTAGTGTTGTTGACAAGTTCTCTGCTAACGACCTGGCTAAATTGCAAAGAACAAAAGAGCAGCCAAATGAATCCTTGTCTCACTCCTCAGGAGAAGAAGAGGCTACGCCTCAAGACCCATTGTTGACAAACTTTTCGACACTGAACAAGTCAGCTGATTGGACCCTTCAAATTGAAAATGAAACCGGTGACAAGTTTGTTATATCACAAGTCTGAATGAATGTAACAGCTCAGAATTAGTACTGGGAGTATACTGCATAGTCATGTTTATTGACATCAGTATCTATGGCTAAGGAAGCTGTTTCAGGGAAAGACTGCGGCGCTGCATTGCGATGTATTATATTTTGCTTGAAAACTGTTTGCCTTTACCTATTTCTTTCATTTTTTCAACGCACGATTATCGCATTCACAGGAACATTTGGCCTGAAATGGCGCTGTCTGCTTAATATACCTTTTGAACTTTTATGCTTTTTGTGGACATTTACTTTGCTGTATTGTAGTACCAATATCGGTATCGTAGTACCAAAGTGGAATCAAAACTGTGTCCGTCATTCAATTTGATAAAATAGCGCTAAAACATTACATCTTTGTTTTATGTTCATGTGTGTCAAATACGTTATTAAATGTTAAATACTTATGCCAAGATATAAAGTAAAGCCTGGTTTATCCGGACAGCGTTGGGATTGATAAAATATGTACGGATTAACAAGGTGTCCAGAGTACTTAGGATGAGCAATAACGGTTTGATTTGTAAATAAATAAATCATTTTTGGTAATGTAAATTAATCTGATGCCCCATAATAGCCCTAGGAATTTTCGTCGCTCAATTCTGCATAGGTGACAAAGATTACCGACTTCTCAGTTTCAGCCTTCTATGACGCCATCATTAAATCCTATCACAAAATGTTTTAAGTTTAATTGAACTGAACGATCATTTCCAGTGAGCGAGCCTGGTCAGCTGGAATTGACAGAACAGAATTATCCGGGTATCTGGCCCGTTAAAACTATTCCAATTGAAAGTTCAATGATATATGATAAAAACAGAGGGAAACTTTATTTCTCGTTTAGTACCCCATCCCGCAAGAAACATTTTTGTTCGGAGGCAACTGACATTTTCAAGGAATTCTTGCATTCACTACTGACCCACACTGAACCCTTTGAGAAAAATGTAACAATATTAGGTTCAAACCATGATAGTTCAAAGCATTAGCGAACATTGTACTTCGAAATATATGTCAAAGTTTTAAATGAGTCGTGAAACTGAAATTGAAGACAATGCTGGTTGATCGATTACATGAATTCCTTATAACTTATATACACGATTGTTAACTTCAATAAAACGTTCATGGTAGTATATAATAAATCATTCATTAAGCATTATAAAACTTTACTTATGTTTTTTGTTAGTATCAAAAATATATTTCATGCTGCATCAGCAAAAGAAAATAGCTTCATGTGGTATTCTTGATGACATTTTTGTAGATTCATGCTGTTGGTAACAATTGCCTGTTGTTGTATTGGTCAATATTTCACGTAGATAAAGGGGAATAGCATTTAGGGTTCATAATAAGGAGCCATGGTTTTTAACATTACCTTTTACCTTTCATCTCCTTCTATATTTGATGACGTAGTTCACTCACAAATAAACGTAATTTATGTCAGTTTATTAATTAATCAAGTACTATAGTGGATACTACGGATATATTAACACTATGTCGACACAAGGGTTGAGCTATCTACTTCTGAACAATTTGCATAAATGCAATAGTTATTTAATTAATGTGGCTTTTACCACAGTTGAGCATTATATTGATACAAGAGCTGAGCTGTTGACTGCTAAACGAACGTAATTTGCATCAGTTAAGTAGTTACTTAATTGGTGTTGCTGTTTCCACAGCTGAGCATTATATCGACACAAGAGTTAAGTTATCTACTTCTGTCCTTCGGAATCGTTCTTTGAACAGTACGATCAGGGGTATACACAGGAAGGCGGAGGCTACATAAAACCAGTTCATCCAGGCCGTGCCTGCAAGAAAGACAATAGAGAGTTTGCGTGGAGAGTTTACTTCCCATTTTAATTATCGATTTCTAATACATAAATAGACCTCGAGAAATTAACTTTTTTCAGTTCTTTGTCTGACATCAAGAAATAAACTTTCCTTGCAAGCTGTTAAACATAACATCGAACACGACATTTTTTCTTCTATTTTTCGCATTTATGTCAAGGTCAGCCTTACGATTTGTTTAGAGTCAGGATGTTGCAGCAATTTGGAAGTACTTGTGATGCCGAAGTATGTAAGACCGTAAAGTATGACAACATTGGAAGTAGTTGAATATTTTTAAAATATTTTAATGCAATAGCTTTATTTAATTACATCACTCTACCTGTTTCAAAAGAACACTGCTCTGACTGACGTTTTAATATTTATTATTCCATTTATTTAGCACTATCAAGAAACGAAAACACAATGCACGTGCAGCACTCACCGAAGGTACAGCAAGTCCTGAGTTTGAACGTGGTTCTCTCTCTCTCTCTCTCTCTCTCTCTCTCTCTCTCTCTCTCTCTCTCTCTCTCTCTCTCTCTCTCTCTCTCTCTCTCACACACACACACACACACACACTATCTCTATCTCACTCACTCTCTCTCTGGTTTAGAAAGTACGATTTGAATTTACCACTCATTTATGTTGAAACAAATAGAAAAGATGCAACAATGAAATTTATTCTCTCTCTCTCTCTCTCTCTCTTTCTCTCTCTCTCCCTCTCTCTCTCTCTCTCTCCCTCTCTCTCTCTCTCTCCCTCTCTCTCTCTCTCCCTCTCTCTCTCTCTCTCTCTCTCCCTCTCTCTCTCTCTCTCTCTTGTACACCTGATTTAATGTATGCACAAATGAATTCCAAGGGCTATTACAGGTTTTGATCTTTTGCAAAGATTGTGTACAGTATTAGGTTTGCAGCTAAGTGAGATATATTAGTTGGAACATCAGCAAATAGAATGCAGTTCGTAAACCAAAAAAGTAAGAAGTGATCACGGTGACAACTCCTGAGTATTTTATGACTTGTATTAATTAAACTATTTAGTCACATAATACAGATAACATCATTAACACGTACTTTGGTGATATCTTACTCCAGTGCATTGGGTAATGGCCATTCTGGTCTATGTGTTAAGTGTGACGTTATAATCTTAATTATAGTCGTGCTGTAAACACTGTCTTTGTTTATCTTAAGCTATTAAGCAAGGCAGTAACATTTACAAGAGCGCGCTGATTTTTTTACTGACCTGTATTTGGAATCCAGAATATAGCCAGAAAGATTAGGGGAAATGTGTTATAAGCGACTGACAACATTCCCGATGTAACGTTCTCGCTGATTGGATAACTAGCCTCAATGGCCAATTCATAGAATAGCGGCACAGGCCCATTTACACATATACCCTGGAGAAGTGCTGCTCCGTACATCTGCACTATAGGTGCATAAAATATGCCCATGAAAATCAAACACTAACTGACAACATTATATTTCAGATTTAAAGACCAATATTATGATATTTTATTTTTGTATATGTTTCTTTAATGTTTTTTAATGTTTATTTCCATGATTTTAGTGTTTTTTATCTGATAACGAGCATTCCACTGATAAGTTTCGCGTTGATAATGGATGCCTTCGATTTATTGCATTCAGTGTTTTGAATAAACGTATCTGTGACATAAATTAAAAACCAAATAAATAACTAAAAAATAAATAAACAAAACCGATTAGCGTGCAGTGTGATTTGAGTATAAAATAGGAACGGAAGTGACTGATAGTTTAAACAAAGCTACAAAGATGTCAATTCAATAAAAACTTACCGTTCATGTACGGTATTACTTTACTGAACAAACACACCATACAAAGCCAGGCAGATGTGATAAACAATCCAATAACTAGAACTACAGAGAATAACTTCATTTTCCCAGTGAGTACATCAGAAACACTGTAAACAGTGATAAATATGCATGAGCTCTCGTCCAATGAGAACACAAGATCTAGGTCCGCCCACCAAAACCATATACATCGATCCCTCGAATCTTGTAGGGAACCAAAGCTGAAAATTCGTCTTAATTTTACTTAATTTCTAATTTTTTTTAACCGCTTGGTTTTATTTTAGCTTGATTGATTTTGAAGATAACAGCTTAAAATTGCAGTATTTTTTGTTTATTGGTTATCGATTGAGCTGATTTGCGAAGTTGTAAGCAAGGAGATTCATATAACTGTTTTTTTTTTTTCTCTTTAACCTTATTTTTGTTTTGCCCCTTTTTAAAGAATAATGTAATCTTAGAATGTTTGTTACTGGGTAGGACTACTTACAAACCAATAACAATGGCCAAACAACTTCCTATTAAAACAGCCAGAAATGCAATCCACCCAGCTTCTTTCTATTGAACAAATAAAAAATTTGCTGGATAGCTGAACATTTATTTAAAGCCTTTTCTCAGGTAATTTTTATATTAGTGCACCTTCAAAACTGTTTGAAAAAAAATAAAAATTTTCAAAGTGAAATAAATTTTGCTAAGTGGTCAAGTGGTCATGTAAATGTTAAAATTGTGTAAAACGGTATTGTCTGTGTACATGTATTTTTTTAAATAAAATAAATTTCAAACAACATGAGCTGAAAAAAAAAAAACGGATTATTTCACCGGATTTGATTTACTCTAAACTCAACTAAAAATTTGAGCATGATCTATTTAAGTGATAATTCCGACAGAATAGTGGATCGATTAGCCTCTCAGAGTGTTCAGTATTTTGGTTTCGTACACAGAGCCTCACCTCTGAAACACCATAATGTTTCAAGTTGACGTCATACAAGGAGCTCCAGATGTCGTACAATCCGGCGGAAAATGTGTACGTCATGCATATCAACCAGAAGCGACGGTTTTCTTTCCTGCAAGCGTCACGCGTCAAAACAGTTGAAAAACAGTGGACTCCCCCACTCGCCACCCCCCTCCCACCCCGGTACTAAGACCAGCGGGCAAGAGAGGTCTAAGCTGGTCGTTTTTACTAGCGGTCCTATGAGCGTTTTTTTTTTAAATTAAAGGCAGCTATACCAAAGATGCGAAGAGAGGTTTTATTTGCAATTTGATCATATCCTCCTGAGGTTGAACTGTATGTGTATCAGAGCTGCTGTTAATTTTTCTTATTTATTGTTCATTGCTAAAATTTTAGACAGTCAAAATTACTGAGGTCTAAATTTCTCTCGATCGTTTAGTAGAATTAAAAAAAAATAGTGTTTACACATATGCACTATAATTTATCAGCATTAAAACGATATAAATTGCTGATAAAATTATGGGTAGTTTTGAGGATATGAAGTACCTAAAAAGGTTACGAATTCCAGCGCCGAATGTGACTTTCTCCAGTGATGCAGATATACTCGGCGGTTTCGGTGGCTTGGGTGGAAAATATATTAAAACTAGCAACAGGACTAATCCACATATCAAGCATTCGCCATATCTCATGTAAAGAATCTGTCGTCTGATAATTTTTAAATCTGAAAGGAACCGAAAAAGAAACAGTTGCCTCGGGAGCAAGGGTGTCTCTACTGTTTGTTATCACTTTTGTCTTCTGTCTATCACCATAACAACAACAGCAGTAACACTGCTACTGTTTCTACTACTGCTATTACTGCTACTTCTACTACTGCTACTACTGCTAGTTCTACTATTACTACTTACAATAACGATAATAGCAATAATAATAATAATAATAATAATAATAATAATAATAATAATAATAATAATAATAATAATAATAATAATAATAATAATAATAATAATAATAATAATAATAATAATAATAATAATAATAATAATAATAATAATAATAATAATACCCGGGAATAAAATGAAATGGCAAGAGAGAAAGAAAGAAAAAATGTGTGATGGAAGAAACGAACTTTGCTCGATGTCTAAGTGTGACGAAGAACAGTTACCAGCGATTGGTACTGTGACGTAGAACAGATCATAACAACGTCACAGTTAGATAAGGAAACAGTGGTCTGATCTTCATGGCAACAGCAAAGAGAGAAATGCATGGATGATTTGAAATAACAACTCTTATTCTTTTCAAAATATACGCACAAAATAAAGAAATAAAAATAAAATGATTAGTTTACAGTTTGCATTTTATTATACAAACCAGGCACTCTTTGGACAAAAAAGACGCCTCAAACGAAAATGTCAAAATAAAAGGTGTAAAAAAAATTGTAACAAAAATAACAGTGGTCCTCAGCCGGAAGAAAAACAATCCGGAAAGACGCACGTGGCTCTGGATGAAGGGAAGCCCCCTCCCCTGTCACATGGAAGGGAGTACTGCCAGTGGCTACGCAGGGTGTGTGATGAAGGAACTTCTGTTGGTGAGCATTGCGTATTGGTTATGGATGCAAAAGGCAGCGAACATTAGACTTATGCCACATTTAAGTAATACTGTTGCCAAAAAATGAAAGAAAAGTGGATTGTAGTGGAATAGAAAGGAAAACGGAGTCTTTGTTTAAACCATTTTATCCAAATTAAAAAGAAATACTATTTCAAATAAATTAACCTTTCTCCTCTCCCATATTTTGATTCTACACATCTCATTAATTTCGTTAAAACGCATATTTTTTTTACAACAAAACGATTTGGTTTTAAACATGCCGATCAACAAGTTGTTCTGAAAATTTTTCTAAATGAATTTTTAGATTATATAATTTTTGAATCAGTTTGCAGACAAACGTATTTTCTGAATTTACTTTGTATATGGATTTTGCAGTAATCTTTATGACTAGGCTATTTTAAGTAAGATTTCTTTTAAAATTTTGTAGATCCAGTTTCGATCCAGCTATGCGAAGAATGCACCCTTCCCAAGAGGTATTTTGGAGAATTTGGCAAACCAGTGAGAAAACTAAAGTTTAACACACGAATGGCATTCGGGAGAAAGGGAGATTCCGGATTAACTGATGTCTCATCTATGTGTAAAAACGTGCAGAAATCTCAGGGTGATAAACAATACGAAATTGTGACATCTGGCCAAGCAAACTACCAGCCAAACAACGCTGGGTTTTACTACTGTTTGAAACTGTCGACAGGCGCTTGTCTCTTCGTTGTGCTGTGTGCGGGGTTCGTGCTGATCGTTTGGTATATTTTTAGCACTCTAGAGACAGAAGCAAACCCGTCAAGTTTTGTAGAAAAAATGACCCACGCAACAGGAATCTCTAATCCATTTTGTTGGGATGAGTTTGCCAGACTCGGGTACCAGAATATGCTACTTGGTGCTTTTTGATTGGCCTCAATGTATTCCAAGTGACATTTTTTTTGGTTTAAAAATTAATGGCTTAAATTTAGGACTTCAGCTTAACGTTTTGAAGTACAGTCTTATGCGGCCATTAGAAAAAGGACGAATTCAACTCCTTTTACGTAAAAAGAGTCAACACATTTTAACGTATCGCCAAAGGTTTCATTTAATCGGGCACAAAAAAGTTAATAAATAAAATAAATAAAAGTTTCGAAATGCAGCTTATAAACTCCTACCGCATCATAATTTTTAACATAAACATGCTGTGAATAAATCAGGAAACAAAATAAATATCAGTTTTCTTTTTTAAAAAAGTAAAATAAATAGATTTATTTTGTGATTTCAGTAAATGCTGCGATGTGACTGGTGCATTTTTCTATGTTAATCGGAGTCAACTGATATTTTAGTTATTTGCAATCAAAACTTCAGTTAGTCGTGTAAGAAAGCATAGACTGATTTTTTTCAACATGAGTCAACATGAAAATATTATTAACTACTTAGAAAATTTAATTGGTCAATAATGCCTCATGCTGACGTCATTATTGCTGTTTTTATTTTATATGTTCTCAGTTTCACATCCGTTCAAGACCCCACGATTTTCATGTTTGAATATGTTGATCCTTGACTAAGGGCAACATATTCATTCGCTTAGTGGCTCATTCGCTTAATTGCTTACTTAATTGTTTACTTATTTGTTTATTTAATTGATTGCTTTGTTTCACCTACTTGAGTAATTTCCAGTACTTCCATTTATTGCCTTTGGAGCGTCAACTATGTTTGGTCCTAAAATATAGAGTATTTAAAAAAAAAATTAGCATTTAACTAAAGGAAACAAGATAGTTTTACAGACTAAGCAAACTGGATTTTGTGCTGTGGCAACTGTATTCGGTTGATAAAAGAATATTCTCCATATAATCAGTCCATTCATAGTGAAAACATAATTATAAAATTGTTATTAGCAAGAACTGAAAAACGAAAATAATCGATTGGTCATTCTACGCAAATCAGCCATTTCAAGGTCAAGTTAAATTTGAGGTACTACAAAATAAGAGCTTACCGACTACAAAACATGCAGATGCTCCAGCAAATCCGGCGATGGTTGCTATGGCGGTTGCTGTGGTTCTTTGATAGGGTGGAAACCAGACACTTGACAGTACTGGTCCCACAGTGAAAGCCGTTGGGCCAGCCAGGCCGACGAAAATGTTTCCCAAGTTAGCACACCTTCAAATTACCACAAGACATGTGTATTCTAGAAACTGTACTTCGTGATATGATAATTTGTCGTGTTTGTTTTTCTTTCCAAAAGCCTCTTTTAGAGAGAGTTTTCAGGCCATCTATGCCTGTCAATTCACATAAAGTATCATGAATAAGTTGCACTGGCTTTGTTGTAACCCCCTGAACCGGATACTTTTCTCAAATCGATGTACCCGTCTTCTAATACCTTTCAAGAGATATGTATAGATACACCATGAAATTATCAGGTAGGTATATAAATTAAATCGAGATATCTTTCCATCAATTTGAGATATTCAATAGTGATTTAAAACACATTTTAAAGTTTCTAATCAAAATAGCATTCTGTGAGAAAAATAGGTTATTTGGACTCATATTAGCAAATCCGGGTATTTTTTCAGGGTTTACAGTGACATATCTCTACTCTGACACCCAAAACGGGAATTTCAGAAAAGAAATAGATTTCCCGAGGGTGGGAAAAACAATTTATGATGCTAAATCGACCAAAGGCCTTATATAAGTCTTCAGAAATAATTTTGTTGTCACATCAAAAGTACATGTCCTGGCAGTTTTATCTGACCTCTTCATTGATGTGAAATTATCATACAGGATCTTGAGATATCCCGTCAAAACTGGTCATTGTAGATGTCGATTACAAGATAAACCTTAATACTGACGTCACAACAGTGCGCAATATAATTTTAAGATAATAACTGCCGAGTATATATTTCACACGGTCTGCGCAGACTGCCAATTCGTTAAAAAAGGGTGCGGGCCGGAGGGGTAATTTTCATTCAGTATTTCTTGCAAAAGGGAGGAGGGGGTGAATTTCGGAATTGGTCAAAAAGAGGGGTTTTATTTCAAAATTAACATTTCTTTCTTAGGTGTTAAAAAATTATGGAGAAATCTGGCCCAAACCTCATGCGTTCAAAACGTCAAAAACTCCGGCAAATTTCAAAATATGAATCCGTATAAAAAAAATGTTTTCTCACCAAGTAACATAAGGAGGTTTTACTGATAAGCATCTTACTAAAGTTCCCAAAAACAGGAAAAAGGATCCAAAAATAACCGCCACTCGCAAACCTGTCAACAATAGAAATAAAATAATTCAAAAATTCTAGAAAGATACCACAACAGATTACGTTTTTTCATGCTGTAATTATCGTTTTTTTTATTTTTACATTACGAAATGAAATTATTCAAAATATACTTGTATTTGGAGACATTAATTTTGATAAAAAGATTTTATTTAAAATTAAATTTAATTTTAAATTAAAATTAACAGACATTGCTTTATTTTGAGTCAACATGTAGTATCATTGACCAGTAAAAATATGTTGACCTTTAGGGCACCATTTGAGTATCTGGTCAATAATAAGCAATTGCAATATTTAAGTCATGTTGGCTAGGATATTTAAGTTGTAAGAAGTAAATGTAGTGTACAAGAGATAGTACGAATCCAGCAGGGAATAATTTAGAAAATAATTTATTTCATAATATTTCTCCGTCGTAAACACAACGTTAATTTTAAATCTAGGCAGGCTGTGAACTGAAGACAGGTATGGGCCTTGGAACAGGGACTCTGATGACGAAAGTAAACTTTGTTTATAACTGAAAATAAACCAGTAAACGGAGCCAACCTTTCGCATCGATCATCCAGCACGTGGGGAATATCGCAATCAAATAGCAGGCGTATATCCAATACTGCATCAACGACGTTTCCGCGTCAGACCAGCCGAAGGCCGGCTCGGCTGATTCGGCAACAACCGTATAGACATCGACTAGACCCCCTTGCATGAAACCAAACCACGAATAGAGTGCTAAAATGTACCAGCGTCTCTTGTAAAGGCCTATATTGATTGCGACACTGCCCGAGCGAATCGAACTCACTAACGACTCGAAGGTGGGTTCTATGCGCTGTTTGCGACGCGGGCGCATAGTGATACTGTCTATGCTGTAACTGTCGCTTAGCACACTTCTCCCGCTTGCGTCAGTATCGTTCGTCCATTGGCTAGAAGCAGACAGTGCCGATATGGAGCGCATCGCT
Organism: Protula sp. h YS-2021; assembly: GCA_949752745.1. NCBI lineage: Eukaryota > Metazoa > Annelida > Polychaeta > Sabellida > Serpulidae > Protula > Protula sp. h YS-2021. The sequence continues at coordinate 15,620,037 of OX457032.1, forward strand.
GGATCCTCAGGGCTGTTGACAGAACCGGTGCGGGGAGGCAGGGTGGTGTTGAGCACTGGTGTCACCGTTTGTCTCAAGGTCGACTGATCCTCCGGGGTTGACCCATACGGATTTATTTGTGGTATTGTAAAGCAGCTAATTTCTTCAACTCTGTCCAGTGGAAGACCGGGGTAATTCGAAAACGTGTCATGTCTTTCAAGTTTCAATTCATCCAAATTTTCCGCATTCTTTGCTTTGTTGTCCTCGCTATATTCAGTTTCACATTCCTTTGTTTCCGGTTGTGACGCATATCCAGTGTCATTCCCGCTTGAGCTGCTTCCGGTCTGCTTTTGGTCATCACTGGTCTTTTGATTTTCTGGATCAGATCCACAATAAGCCAGATTTTGCTGAGAGAGTGGCTCTTCTGTCTGCAGTAACGGCTGCGTCATTTCCTCCTCCGCCATATTTCGTATCGTTCATAGATGATATTTTTTTAATTATCATCTATCCTCAAAAGGTTTAAAAATCTATGAAATGTGGAATAAGCACGTGCTTTTGTTTCGTAAAAATTTCGTACAAATAGCTTCATTTTTCCCGCGTAGGTCAAAAACAGCCTGATCATTTTCCTATTTTTTCCTGACAAGAAAAGTGTCTTTTTTCTGTAGCTGATTTATTCAGAGCATGAACTAGAACTGTCGCCTCGAGATTGTCAGATAATAGAGCTTGTCCTAGTAGTCAGTTGCTATAGCAACGACTTCATGGCGCTCTACGTCATAAACATGACCCAAAGTTTGCAAGTTCCACAGAATTTTTAGCCTTTTTGTGCACTCTTTGCGATATATCTGAATTATTTTTGATTTTTAAATTAAAAAAAAAGAAAGAAATAATTTAAATAGTTATGGCATTCAGCTTGAATAATTGAGTCGTTGAATAACTGATGTAAGCAAATTTACAAATTTACCAATACTTATTTTATAAATAATTAGCGATCAAATTACTATATCGTTAATTCAAATGTTATATCGAAATGTGGATATTTACAGTTGCTGGAAATAATTTTGTTAATCGTTAGTATTAGTGTTTGAAATTTTGATCAAAATCTATCACTGACAATAAAAATACACATTTGCATTGATATAATTAATTCCTTTATTAGGAAAACAAACGCAGTACTAATACCAGTTATTTCTATCCTACAATACGACCTCTAGTTTATAAAACAATTATATGACTGTGTTAAATTTTGTACTACTGGCGAAATGCCGATGTAATCTCAGAGTGGACACCTCCCCCCCCCGCCCCCCGCCCCCCCCGACATTTTTTGTTATTATTGGTCGGAAGCATGTGACTGTTTGATGTGGATACTTGACATAGTTCTACTTACGCTTTTTTCAGTCTAGCAACAACTGACTTTTAAAAAAAGGTGGCTGCCCAATAAATAAGTAAAGAAGAAGAAGAAGAAACGAATCACATGACAACTTAACTTCTTGCTTATGCATATCTATTAATAAATCTAATGAATGAATAAATAAATAGATGAATAAATAAACTAGACCGTTTTCTCTACAAAGCAACGAAAATTACATTTGGAGCTACAAAAAAAAAAAAAAAAAAAAAAAAAAAACGATTTTAAGCACTTATCAGTTCAGAATTCTGTAAAAAATCTTTGTTAAAAGTCATGCTAAGTTGCCATTTACATCAAAACTCTATGTACCTCAGCTTTTGACATATTATATCGCAGGCAACATTGTGGCGTTGAGAAAACGTCGATTTGACGTTGTGTCAGTAACCTGCCCAATTAGGAACATTGAATCTGGTTGTAATATATTTTTGAATTTGGGTTTGGTTGCTACCATAGATCGACGTCTTTGACATAACGCTGAATATATTTCGGGAAATCGACGATTTACGTAGACATCGAAATATAGTCATCGCAAAAATGTCTGAGTCACAAATAGAACATACAAATAAGAACATAGTCGTGTTAACCCTCACAGAAAATTTAACCCTGGTGCTGGTTGAGACTGGTTGTTTGAAAATTGGCGAAAGTCCTGACATAAAGTATGGCATATTTAGAAGTGCGTTTTTTACGCATAAATTTCGTTTTTATGCGTAAAATGCTATGCGAACACAGCTGATTTTAGAATAAAGCATTTAAAAGCAAAGTAACGGTTGTGCAAAACAGCACAGCTTATGGGCGTTACGCGAGCTCTGCCTGCATAGAGAAAAAGTGCTAGTCTGTTCAATCAATAAAGCCGTTGAGCCAACAAAACCAAGCAGATGAACCTTATAAGCCGCATACGTGCTGCGGCATAAGCCCTCTGCTTAGTTCTGTTACAGACTATGCGGCTTGTAAAAAACTTCATGTTGTTCAAGAATTAATGAGCCGTTTCAAAGAAACATTTTTAACTTTAAATGTTTGTCAAGTGTTGAAAATTTCGCTTGCGAAATGCGGTTCTGGTTTTTGCATATGAAAAGAAATTCTAAAAAAACTGAGGTGGATCAACTAGACATGCTAAAATATGCCTCCGCTTAATTTGGACGTCCTAGCGACAACCGTCTCAGATGAGTTCGCGTGATAAGGTTTTAGCGAAAAGGAATCATACGGAAATACTTTACCGAATCGTACGAATTCAATAAACCATGGGATTGAAAATCCCCAAATGTAAGAACTAGTGAAGCTGTGATACACAATCAGGAAACAGTAGTCGTCAGTATCTTTTGATAGAAAATAAAAAAGCTTAGTGCACAAAGTTTATCGTGCGCACATTTACGGTGTTCCATTTTATGGTAAAGTTATTACACTTAGGGTGAGGTGGTCTTTTTTTCTGGAGTTGCCTAAATAAAGGGAGGGTGAGCTGCGCTAATCAGCTTCAAAAAGTCTAATTAACAACTTATTTAGAAGTCAGGGGAGCGATATATAGACGTTGGGAAACTAATAATCACATCACCGTGTAGACAGTGACAGTCATGAAGAATAGCGATCATCGCTCCGTCAAAGTTCCCTTTATGTCATCAATAACACAGAGTATGCATGAAGTCATTTTTTTAAATAAATATACTTCAAAATTAGGTGGTACAAACTGGCGCTCTTGTGAATATTCCATATTTTATGTTGTGATTTTCGTAAATTTTCAAAGCATTTAGTCCTTAACAGTACCAGCCATTACCATTTTTTTCGTATTTCATTTGTTTTGTGGACTGAGCGTCCTCCACCACAACCGCCTTGGTTGCAAGGAAGACCCACAAAGCAAACACAGAATGCTGAAAACAACATAACCTTTGGGTGCACATGGGGTCCTCCGGGTGGTGAGAACCTTTGAGGAAACAAATCCTTTCCGCAGAATACTGTTGTTGCATATATCACGGTTAGAGCTCACCATTTTATCTCTTTATACTATTGAATTTGAGGAGGTGCTTTATAAATTAATTGGTTTAAAATATAAGTAGATTAAGAGTGTTGTTGACTGTAACATTGCTGTATAAGAAGTACTGGTGAAGACCATCAATGTAACAACATGAAAAGATGTAAACTTTACGCACATTTAATATTGAAAAAAAGAACGTAAAAACAAGTTAATTTTACTTACATTGTCGTAGGAACCTTTTAACTACTGGTTAAAACACGATGTGTAACAACATGAAAAGAAGTAAAATTTACGAGCAGTTAACATTGAAAACAACGTGAAAACAGGTTAATTTTAGTTAATTTATTCAAAAGTGCTATGAGAAAAAGTAATGTCTTAAAATCTGTTTATGAAGGTGTATGTCACAATGAATGTGCTTGAAGTTTTCTAGACATAGCTCTCATTTTCAACGTTTGTATGTTTAATTCGTAGAAACTGCTCTACATTGTTTGGTGATATGTTTCCAGACTGAGGGAGCAAAACTTAGCAATATCCGTATATCGGTTAAATAAGATTGCCTACAGGCACCTTAAAGGAGAACACGCATGCACATATAAATTAATGAAATACCAGAAAGCATACATAACAACAATTTCTTCTTTTAATATCCCTCACATCACACCCATCACGGTATTTTTTTCAACAATCTCCCGAAATTTCAGTAAACGAGACGCTAAAAGGCGATATCAAACGAAGCTTTTCCTTGAAATGTTATGGTACTTGTTCGGATACCTAGGGTACACTTTTAAGGAAAGAGCAAGTATTTGCGTTTGTTCTTAAAATTTATTTCACTTATTAAAATTTTCATGCAGTCACAGCACTGTTGTTTTAAGTTGCGAAAGCAAATATATTGCTACAAATAACAAAGGTAATACTAAACAAAATATGTGCTAGTTTTCAGTGCGATTCCATTTTTTAAATAAATATTTAGAACTAAAAAAATTATCACCACCACAACCAAAGCTAAACAACATATGGAACTAAACTACGTTTTTAACAGCGAAGACGAGACAGAAAAGTGTTGGCAACTCTTTGCCAACGAATCAATTGGCTTCTCTGGTAATACTGAAGGGCACGCGACTGTTCATGGTCTTATCTGGCGACGAATACAGAACAAAGAGTATAAACAAAAATACACTGTCTTTGTACAGAATGCAATGAATTTACACCGTTGTCATGCTAAATCTAAGATGCACTCTTCAATAATATTTAGGTTGTAATTTTAATATCATTAGAATAGAAGCTCGTAAAATGTGAGACAAGCAAACTATTAGGTCAAAACATGGTGACACAATGTACGCATGCTTACCCGAGAAAGAACCCATGAAACGGCGTTATAATTTCAGTTTAGTTATTTATGCTTCAAACTTCAGTCTATTAATGAATATGTTCTTTCATTGCCTGGCTTATATCTTCCCTTTTGCTGCTTTTTTTGCATTGTGTTTTTGGCACATCTTTTATTTTGTTGATGGATTAATGCATGCGCTCTCTTTTGCCGAGTAAGTGACCACAGCTGGCGCAATGGTGCTCCACGTCCTTTAGGCTAGGTATGCAGAGAGGAATGAAGCAACAGCCGAGCCATAGCCTGTCACAACAATAAATAAACAACAAATATACAATCCACAATAGAGACTACAATCTTCAGTTGAATTGAAAATTCAGCAGCCATTATGATATTGAAATTGAGTCAATATAAGTTATGAAAGTAGACAAAGTCTAAAGCTTTTTATTTTTGATATTGCTCTTTCATTTATTTATCGGCAAGTGTCGAATATTTGTTTATTAAAATAATTGACAGATCTGAGATGCTTTAGACAACCGCAGGTATATAAATAGACAAAAATTTCAATTCATCTATGTCATCTTCGCGGAAACGGGGCAACATTGATGAAGCTAAAACATGGAATTTCGCAACGTTTGGATGATAAACACTGCATCATTTCTATAGTGTAGGATTTTAGCTTCGATGCAACCGACCACCTCATCCGCATTCAGTTAACATCTATATAAAGTTCAACCAAAGCTTGTGGCACTTAAATGACTGACGGATTGCCAGATCGGGAAGCTGCAAACAGGTGGCACCACGGAAGACATCGCTGGTTCTTTTCTCATTGTTTCATTTTCAAGGTGTGTGTAAACGCCAAATTTGTCTGAATATATAGTGTCAAAGTTTATCTGCTACTTGACTGCTTATTGTCTACTTAGGGTATTACTTGTTTTAAGTAATATATAAACAAGTAGATAATCTCGTGGAGTCAGAGGTCTAAAAGAATTGTTCTGGTACAACGTGATTAACGACTTATTATAACGACTTTACACTGCTGACTTTGCAATTTTTTAAACGGCAGGAAGAAAAGTTATTCCTTTCAAAGAAATTGTTATTTGCAATGCTGTCAACTCTAAAATGTCTTTTCGATATACAAAAGGGAAATCGGAACCCCATACAGCACAATTAAATGAAGGAGGCAAAGAAGAAAATAAAAATCACTTCGGTAAAACAAGAAAATTTCAGAAAACAGATGAAAAGCTGTGAAGTTAGATATTTTAATGGTCATAAAATACGGTAAGAATTAAGAATGTATAATTTATTTATTGCATAAATCGTTTGAGCTTCTGCGAGGTAGCATGGCGTTATTAATGGAATTATTCATAAACAAAGTCAACCATTTTGAAATGGCTGAATTATTTTGTACAGGTTTTTATACATTTTGTTTGCAGTTTTCTGATTTAGAGCAATTTCTCATAATTATTTTGCAATTCTAATTTGTTCATAATTTTGGTGTTTTCAGTTAATCGTTATGTACTGCCGTTGTTACAACCGCATTACGTAAAAGAGCCACTAAAAACAGAAGGAACTCTTTCCCCGACTCTGCAGTGTGGCTATGAAGCGGGGTGATAAGCGTCGAAAGACAATTTTAATATTTGACAGGCATATTATATATATATATATATATATATATATATATATATATATATATATATATATATATATATATATATATAGATATATATATATATATATATATATATATATGTGTGTGTGTGTGTGTGTGTGTGATACCGAACCAGGTCTGAAATGCAATTGTTTCAAAACATTTCGTTCCTGACAAGTCACTTGGTATAGGGCTTCACGTTTTCACCATGTAAGTCATATAACAGTGGGCAGTGCCTTTTGTTGATAGGAGAATGTTCTCGTTCCTTGTATGTCAAGCTTACCCAAAGAGCAGCATGATTGCAATGACAGCCCAAATCAATAATCCAATCACTAGCTTTGTGTCAGTGGTGCCCGTGTGTCCACAGTTGGGACATGTCGCCCTGCAAGGGTGTGTCGGCCATCCTATCTGTGGACCTAGTAGAGAAATCAGTACAGCATTGATGTAGATGTTTTATAAGAAGCCAAACCTTCGCATTTATACTTTCCATTTCATTTGTTGAAGTGTACTATGTATCAGTTTAATTAATCATTCTACAGAATGCGTTGTTATTTATTTCAAAAAGTTCCGTAGCTCCGTATAAGCAAAGCCATTTTTTCATAGTATTGCTTAAAACTAAGCGTAACTAATCCTGGCCTGTCTAAATCAGTCCCTTATCATACAGTAGGTTTTCTATAGGATTAGCTTATATGCTGTGCAACAGAATAAGATGTTTCTCTTCAGTATTACATCATTACAAAACCGAAAATTTTAAGTTAAGCTACACAAACCCGGTGAGCGTTCATACTGCGGCTGTGCGTTCATACCGTGGATTTGCTCAGGTTTAGTTAACCTAAACAAATCCGCAGTATGAAAAGAGCATTACATTTAAATTTTTGCAGGATTATTTTTGTATGTTAGGCCTTCTGTGGTCACAGAAAAATTGGCCACAAATTTTATTTCCAATTCGCCCCCTTCATCCAAGGGTCACAATCATTTGTGAGAAGAGTGATTTGCGCACCATAGTGTGGCGGGGGACAGACCGGCAGCATGGTTTGATGAGCAGTATGATTCCACACTTGGTGGGTGACATGAGGCGGCGCTTGCGGAATGTCGGTAAGGTCCGTGCCTGTGTGTTCGTTCACTTTATTCACTGGAGTCATTTCCACTTGAGTGTCAGATTGGAAAGGAGGCTTATGTTGATCCTCTTGCTCTGCCATCCTGATGATTATCAAAGAAATTTGAAGAGTCAGCGATATTAAAAGAATTTATCAAATATGCCTTATCAAAAATATGATTGCACTAAGGATGTTCGCAGTTGCAGTAGTAGAATTCAGAGGATGTTCTGCGATTTTTTAAAGATGGGCGATAGCAAAGGACAGTATTATGCTTTTATCTTTGGTGCCATTGTTCCTGGAAGACTCTGAATGGTATTACCAAACTTCAAAAAAGACTTTGTTAATTTTTTTTGGGTGAGCGAAAGAAGAGAGGCAGAGAAGACTCGAAGTGGCTGTGGTAGACTTCATTAAATGTTCTTCGATATTTTTTAGGGTGAACGATATTATAATAGTTTTGAAATTTTCATTAGAATACAGAAAATGATATTTATGACGTGGTGTGATATTACAAGAATTCATTAAATACGGTATTGTCTTTATTATTGCATTAAGATACTCAGAGTGACAGTAGTAAACCTCAAAATAAGTTCCAAAGAAGGTGAAACTACACAGGTTTATCAAATATGCATTTTCAGGATAACTTTTGCACTTTATTCCCTAGATCATGACGGCACAGAGTTTATTAAATATGCCTTGATAGCTATTAACTTCAGAAGACTCGGAATAGTACTTTCAGATGGAAGTATTTGACTATTTTAGGGCGAATTAAATTATAGAGCTTAGACTGGTTCTAGAAACTGGCATTTCATGTCATAACATTGGAGTACGGTACAGCAGAAATGTAAACGCTAAGGAAATTCGGTAGAAGTAGTTTTTTTCCACCAGTCATTAAAGTGTTGGTCTTTGGTATTGGATTTAGAATTTAACGCAAAAAAGTATCTCTGCTCCTGAAAGAATCTCCTATGGTTACATGTCGTAAGTCCTGGCATCACTGGTCGTGAACCGGAGCATTGTCAATGGACAGTCTTATTATCGTTAGAGATTCGTTACAGTTCAGGATTTTCTATTCCCATAGTTTATTGAATTCGTACGATTCGATACGGTGTTTCCGTATGATTCCTTGTTAATTCTCTCAGACAACTAGAGTTAGGATGGCCAAATTTGGCAGATACATAGCGTAGCACGTCTTATTAGTGAATTCGAATTGTTTTAAAAATAGATTAGCATTTTATATGCAAAAATTGACATCGAAAATTTGTCATTGAAATCCGATATTAGACAGGCACACGCTATGATATAGCTAAAAGTACAAGCTACTGAGCTCTCCACTACCAAAACAAAAGAGTGGTAAAGCAAATATTGCTCGTATGTGTGATATGTTATATCTTTGCCGTTGGGCTGAACAGCAAATATGTCAGCGGAGATACTGACATGTACCCACGTTTCGGGTATGTTCACCCCCACACTTGCTATTAGTTGTTTTCACATTTAAAATGCCAGTTTAGGATTCCTTAACTCGCTAAAAATCACACAACACGTGAAGAATGATTCATCTATTTCTTACAATATTGTTACTTTGTAAATTCTTTAATATTTATGACGTTATTTTAATTTATTCATCCCAGTAAGTTTTTAACGTTTCATCAACGTCGAGTTTTCGATGATTATTGAAGTCTGCTTATCAAAACTCGGGATGGCAAGATGATGTCCATACCAACTGACCACCGGTCATAACCATACCTAACATTAGCCTTTAGGTAATTTTTTTCCTGATTTTTATTATTTTTTTTTTTTTTTGGGTGGGGGGAGATTTATGACAAAATTTTTCACAGATGTGGTATTTTTTCTTCAGTTGACTAAATGGGAGGAGGGGCTCCGCCCATTAACTTCAGAACGTCTTATTTTCACGTCCATAGAGTCACATATAAACGTCGCTAAAATATTAATCACGTCAGCATCTGGACAGTGACAGTTTTTTCAATTTTCTTGAATATATATCGCAAAAGTAGGCTATTAAACTGGCGCGTTTCTGCATTTGCCATACTTGATGTCCTGATTTTCGTCACTTTTCAAAACGACTGATCTTTGCCAGTGCCAGCCTTAAATTTCTTGTGAGCTATATTTTTTGGTTCTGGACATTTTTGCAACGCCTATTTTTCGATATCTACAAAATTGTTGATTTCCTGAAATATATACAACATAGCGTCAAAGATGTTATTTGAGTGAAGGAAGAAGTTGGGTTTCGATAACAAAAATAAACGTCAAGTCTAAAGAGCGATTTTATCGAACTTGCGTTGATCTCGCGTTGATCTCGGTCGCAAATGTGATCATAGCCAAATTACAGCCCGATTTAATGGTATGAGCAAAATCGACATCTATACATCGCTGCTTATCCAACGTCTATTCAGCGTTTTGTCAAAGATGTTGATCTATGGTTGCAACAAAAACCAGAACTGAAAACGAAATTACGACCAGATTCAATGTTACGAACATCAAATCGCCGTTTTCTCGACGACTGCCGCCGTATTCACGAAAGTTAAACCAATGGGTTAACTCATAACTTAATCCATAAAGTTAGCTTCGCGGTTTAAACATAGTTTAAGCCATTGGGTTAACTTGTGTCATATTCACGAAAGTTAACTACGGGTTAAACCAGTGGGTTAAACCCAAGAGTAAACCCTGCTTGTGAGGTGGGTTAAATCAGGATTAGTCATTTAATTTGTGTTCCCCCTCCTTTTTCTCTCTAGAAGGGAAAATGGGAATAAAGTACAGCTGAGCCTGGAATTGACTTGTAATCCCGAATACCAAGTTTACCGACAAAAATAATGAAGAAAGCAGTGAAGAATACATGATTTTGCAGAGGGAGAGGAGGCACGCGTCCAATTTTATATGAAAACTACATTATATTTACCAATGGCAGACCATAGGAAGAGAGATGAGGGGATTCATGGGTTGCAGTGCCTCCACCTCTAGATCAAAAAAATTAAAAGTAAAACTTCGGGTACTACTTGGGGTATCTCTCTCTTTCTCTCTCTCTCTCTCTCTCTCTCTCTCTCTCTCTCTCTCTCTCTCTCTCTCTCTCTCTCTCTCTCTCAGCCCCTAATCCCGCCCGGTCTCATTCTTTATACACGTGTTGAGCGTCCAGATACTTTCAAGCAACGGTTATGACGATATTTGCTATATCACCTAAATTTTTTACATCAGTTAGTTACTCTTTGCATTACATTCACTTTTTTAAAAAGTCTGTTTTTTTATTATGACGGCAGTTTGCTGTGAAACAACTTCAGTTTATGTACGCATTCAGACAGTCATTGCGGGTCATTTTCATAATTTTTGTGAACATGTTTTTTTCTGCGAAGACATTAGTCATAATATCGTCCACTTGCATCACCTTCGGTCCAAGACTAGGCAACCCAATCCTAAACGGTCTTTTAAAATGAAAATAAACAATACATATCTATTTTTTTCTTTACCAGTGAGTGCCAGTCTCTTGGAAAATCCCTGGGAATTCCCTGTATTCTCCCCCAATAATGATGACGTATCTGGGCTAACTGCGTTTTAACTTAAACTAAAAGTTAAACCATTGATTTAGTTAAACCATGGTTAACCTTCATTCGTGAATATCGGTTAAACCATTGGTTTAGTTAATCCAAATTTCTTGGTTTAACTAGTTGGTTAACCCAAGTAGCTAAACCAAAGAGTTAACTTTCGTGAATACGGTGGCAGAATGTTTACTGGGATATAATATGTCAAAGGTGACGTTGCGCAGAGTTTGATGCAACTAGCATTTATTAGAGATCCTAAGTTAAATTTAGATATTTTAGAATCAATTTAAGACGCATTTAATAACTAGTTTTATAAGATATATTTATATGGAATGCCATTTTCGCATTTATTAGAGAATTATTGATATCAAGAATTAATTTATATCTCAAAAATTAATTTTCTTATATCAAGAATTAATTTTTGATCTAAAAATTCATAATTTGAAATCAAGAATTAAATTTTGCTAACTGTAGTTATATTTTTGATATCTGTAAATGTATTCTTGATCTCCAAAAATAATTCTTGATATCAATAAAGGTATCAAGAAATGTTTATTGAAATCAAAAAATGATTTAATGATATCTAAAATTAATTTTTAGGGATCAAAAATTCAATTATTGATAGCAAAAATGAAATATGTGATAGCAAAATCTCAGCTTTGAGCTCAATAATTTATTTTCCTTTTACTATCTATTTTTAAATCTGCAAATGATTTTTTATCTCAAAAATTGCTTTTTGATATCCAAATATCCGCCTTTTTTATATAAAAAATGGAGAAGCACCAATTTCTGAATAAAATAATGGCTGGTCCTTGTACACTGAATCTTTCTTTTTAATTTTTACTGTACAAAAAAAAGCAATTCTTGAGCTCAAAATTTTTTTTGTGTTTTTTTTTTATTTCAATAATTCAGGTTTTCATATCCAAAATTTAATTGAAGACTGTTAGATTTTATATAAAATGTTTTGTTTTTTTTCAGTTTTGTCAAATTGATTTTTTTATCACAAAAATAATTTTTTGCCCCCTAAAATTCAATTATCGATAGCAAAATTTAAATTAGTGAGATCTAATTGATTTATTGATATCTTTAATTATATTTTGATATCAAAGATTAATTTTTGGTATGACTAATTCAAAACCAATTTTCGATATTTCAAATTCAGCAGCTGATGCTTCGGGTAAAATAATAAATGATCTCAAAATATTCTGAAAAAATTCATAATCCCCTCAAATGCATATTCTTTGCTCTCAAATAATGTTCACGACGTTGATCTTGCGTCTGATTGGGACGACTATTCGACGCTGCGTGTCATTGGATAGATGTGTCAATTGATCAACTAAATCTGCCCTAATTAATTGAGCAAATTATTAATTAATATTTCTAATTAAATCATGATTACCCAAAACAACCGTTTAATGATGATTTTATTGTGTAAAACTGCTTAAGATATCAACACCATTGTAAGTAGAATATTCAACAACAACTGCAATTTTTTTCATAAATATGTTTAAAAGAAATTCGATGATCAACTCTTCGAATCTGCTTGGTGAACAAATGACCAAAAAACCTTCAGTGAACTAATCGATTTTGCCTTAAATCTGAAGAGAGAGAAGAAATAGAGAACGGAAGTCGATTTAAAAAAAAAAAAAACAGTAATTGTGAAATAAACATACAAATTCCTAAAATATGTAGCACGTTAAGTAGCTTGGAAAAGACCTTATCAAGAAAAAAAGGAAGCTGACAAGCTTATTATTTATTTATTTTATTTTTGGCATTCTGGCCAGAAACGAAATTACAAATCTGAGACTTATTCTGTGTGGTCAGCCTTGTTTTGCCAAATTTACAGATAAAATTTATCTTAAAAACATATTACAGAGAAAAGAGACTAATTATTCCTCACTGTCTCACCTCTGTACACCCCTCTTTAAGATTTTGACCACCAATTTCTGTGATCTATTCGTCGCTGACTCCTTTCAACCAGAAAGAGGCTTTGTCAAGGATATATTTTGATTAACATGAGCCTACCCTTTTTCCCCTAGTCACTCGTTGCTTAGCGATGGAAATGACGTCATAATGACTGCTGATTCACTTATCATGGAGGCCATAATGACGAACATCCTCACAGTAGATCAATGCAACAATCTGACGTAATAAACGTAAAAAACATAGATAAATCCGACTGGAGATCAATTTAAAAAATCAAATCATACTATGTCAAAGGCAAGCAGTTTGTCCTTTTTGGCACTATTAAGATTTATACCAAAGCTTCGATACAATTGTGATTTGTAGAAAATGTCCCTTAACACACATTTGTGTATGCAGTACGCCAGCAGTCCTTTCAAATTTTTAATGTTCAGTGATTTTTTTAAAGTGGGACTTGATGAGAAATGCCAGGCAAAATAAATCGATTCTGTCGGAGGTATTTTTCAGAAAAAATTCGTGAGCCATATTTTCGACTTTATAGAACTTTTTTCTTTGAGCCTTCAAATTCTTCTATTTGTTTATTTATTTTTTTGTGTGATTAGTCTTCTTTTTATTTTCTTTGTTAGCAGTTGAAGTTCTTAATGATTTTCTTCTTTTTTCTGCATGTATTCTAGTTACCAAACCGAATTTTGCCATAATTACAAACAGAAGGTGGGTTTGTTTGCACAGGGGGTTTCTTTGCGTGGAACACCGGAATAGAGAGACATACAAATGATCCCAATACAGGTTTCATAGAGAACCATGGGAAATTAAAAGGAACGGAAATATTTTGTACTAATTAGGAAATGTTATAATTATACATATCTGTTCGGAGACAGGTTTCGCTGTATTATTTACATATATGTTTTAAATCAGTAACACTTGGCAAGACGAAGTCTTGCGAAGAGTTATATGGTTTGGTATTAGGGCACCCGTGAGATTTTCATCGTTTTTTTTTCTTTACAGTCGCCCGTGATTTTGCCTGTCATTTTGTCACCACAACTGGTCAAAAACTACCGGTCCAATTGGCACCATACTTTGGAATAACATAGAGCTTGATCTAAACGAGTTCTGTCAACATTTTTAGATAATTTAGATATATCTGAAATTATATGCAGATGTGTTTAGATATCGCACAAATGTAAGAAAAACCACCATAATGGAAAAAAAAATTAACACCCATTTTCGTGTAACTTGAATGTGATGCAAATTTCTCGCAAACATTTTCTGTAATCAATAACTGACATTTAATTACATGCCATGCTCCCATCAAAATGACGCAAAATGAGCTGATGCATGCCTGTGTCTCGGAGGAAGGCGGAGGGGGGGGATGGGGGGATGGGGGGGGGGGTGGTCAGCACTCAGGGAAAGACAGATGTAGAAATATAAAAATCAGTTCTTAGAAGTGCTTGATTCAGTCCTTAAATCTAGTCACAAAAATAATACAACAGTCTCCGAATAAGGTATTACAACCTTCTAACAATACAATTTAAAACAGATTTAAATTAAATTAAATTTTTAGTTTTATTTATTTGCTTCGACACACTCCTGGAAAGATACCCCCTCCCACCATAACACTTTTCTTTGTATTTCTTCGCTTCACTCTACCCATTTCAGAACAGAGTCACCCCGCCCCCCCCCCCCGCCGTATTTCCGTGATGCTTTCATAAACCAAGAAGAGTTCTGTCTTGGTCGGTTCTGTTTTTTCTTTTTCGTGGATATCTGGTTTGCATACAGGAGGATAACATGCGCACAATAGAAAATTAAGGCATGCCGGCCTGGTCTTTTTTTAGCATTGCAATGCTGCTGTGGATACTGCCCACAAAAGCAGCAGGACAACAATGCGGTGAGTCATTTTTACCATCAGGGATAACAAGTTTATTTCCGGTATAAAGTTAAACGCCCCATCCCTTCCATTTTGACAAGGGAGCGGGGTGGGGGGATTCCCCCAGAATAATTGAACTCATAAATAACACTTTCCCCCCTCATTTCAATAATAGAAACGACAGAAAAAATAAGAAAATCCGGAAATTAAGGCCGCTCAGTTCTTGTATATACACTCCAGAGTCAATCGTTCGGCCGACTGGCTTATTCCAACAATGACTTGACCAATAGTCTCACCGGACGGTCTGGGTTTATTGGCCCACCTCTCAATGTACCAAGGATATTAATGGATTTGAAAACAGTGACAAAACTGCTTGTAAGTAACGTTATTGTTGGTTGAAGGATTTAAAAAATAACTACAGACGGTTAGTTCCGAACAGGAAACTTGGAGGTTTTTCCACAAAAACACTTGAAGCTTTTATTTTCTACAAAAAAACCTACTAATATTTAGCCAGGTTAGGGCCATTTTAAAGCAACAGTGGATAAAAATACATCATGTACAAACACATTTTGGAAATATGTTCAAAATCGATTGATAGGCCAGATAAAAAGATAAATGAAAAGTAATATAAAAATATGATAGGCCGCCAAAAGTGACGAGAGATTACTGGTTTCTGTGTGCCAACCAAAAAACCGCCATTTCTATCTTCATGACAAATGTCGCATCATTCAATTTATTCTCTTGATATCATTTTTAACACGTTTCATAAATGATTATGCATGTTTAATACTGTGTAGAACAAGAGAGCACGATCAGCCCGGCAGACAAGAGCTGGGTCACCTTGCGGGCTGTCAGCAGGACAAGCAGGGCCAGGGACCCCTACCAGATATTCACAAGTCACCAGGTAACTTTTTTTGTTCACAAGTCACCAGGTGCATTTCCTTGTTTACAAGTCACCAGGTACATTTTTCCTGTTCCCAAGTCACCAGGTGCAATTTTCTTATTCACAAGTGACCAGGTAACTTCTCTTGTTCACAAGTCACCAGGTGCATTTCCTTGTTTACAAGTCTCCAGGTACATTTTTCCGGTTCCCAAGTTACCAGGTACATTTTTCATGTTCCCAAGTCACCAGTTACGTTTCCTAGTTCACAAGTCACCAGATAAAGGTTCTTGTTTACAAGTCACCAGGTAAAATGTCTTGTTCACAAGTCAACAGGTGAGGGTTTTTGTTTAAATTTTAAAAAAATAATGTCTTTGTGAGGCGTGTCACCCCACTCTTCATTTTAAAGCCTTCTTTTGCTAGTAGTGAAGTTGCTGGGTCTTATGTAGCGAATGGCTCTGACGATAACTGCGATATTCTGTTGAAGAAGAGTGAGGGTGGAAGAGAATCGCTTAACTGGTGCAAAAATGAACATGTTCTGAGATATTAAATGATGTATATATGAAAAAGCTTAGATTATCTGGAATCTTTCTCCACCAAAACTAACGGTTCTTTTGACAAGAAGAAAGAACAGTTGTCGGTAGAAAATGAAACTGTCTGTGAGCAATGCATAACCCATTTTTGTTGCTGATTTCTAACAAACCCTTGGAGCGGTGTCAGTCAGCCGTTCTGTATAAAATGCTAGTTTTCATTAACAATCGAACAGGAACAGCCAATTTAATCAATATAAATAAATTAGACACACGACTACAGAATACCTAGAATGAAATTTAAATTAATGTTGAAAATATTGATAATTACACTGAAATAACATTCCATTTTATGAATAAAGTCAGTTATTGATTTGTAATCAATATACAAACGCCTACATGGGTCAAGTTATACACATGCAATATTTGCAAAAACGGCAATTAAAACCTAATAATTAAACTATAAATACATGTAAAATAACAACCTGAAATATCTTAGATTTAGGAACATTTGTATATTTAAAAAACTAAAATCAAAATCAGGGTGAGAGCGCAGGATAAGAGCACGGGGAAGGGCAGAAGATTGAGCGGGGCGGGGAGGGGGGGGGGGGGTGTTAGCTGACCGCTTAATAATCAACAGGCTTTTTTAGTAACACGATTTTCAGAGAAAGAAAAAAATATGGTAAACAAAATAATAATTTAACACCATTTCTAGGCTCCAAGACTCACATTTCTAGGCTCCAAGACTCACATTTGTCTTTTTAAACCTTTTTGTTATTTTATCGAACCAATCCAAACGTAAACAAACATTCAAGGATTAAAGTATCTTGTAAAATCCGAACCTTTGGACAAATGCAATAATCTCCGAGATAATATTCCATTCAATTGCCTCTACGCATATGAAGGTTTTTTATTTAAAAAAAGGGAACAGTGAGCTTTTAAGCAAATTCTAACGGATTAAAACTATCGTTTTATTTCGTAAAACGAGCTTTTACGAGTAAAAGCGCAATTCGCGTTCTCCACTTTTAATGGGTTCCCTTCCAGTAATATTTACCACGCAATATAAAAAAGAACTTTTTGAGGTACTGTTCAAGATACTCTAACCCTTCCATCCATCCTATGGCCAATCAGAATGCCCGAGACGTCGTCTGCTAGTCTCGTATAAACGACATTCCCTTTTTAGCCCCAAAAGGCGGTAAAACACGCCCAGGCTAGTTGGGGATGGATGGGACGGGTTAAAATCAAAGTTAAAAGTGGAGAACGCGAATTGCGCTTTTACTCGTAAAAGCTCGTTTTACGAAATAAAACGATAGTTTTACTTCGCAAAAGCTTTGAATTCGCTTATCTCCACTTTTAATGGGACTTGAGTCCGGAGCAGGGGAGCCTGCCATTCTTGAACTGCCCAAAAAGGTCGCGAATTACACTATGGCTTGTAAAAGCTCATTGCATATAGGCGAGGAGTGCTGTGCACTCGACGCAAAGAAGAAATAAAACTTGTCAGCTAAGTTTCAATTCTTTTAATGATTTCCTAAATAAAGTCCGGAGGCGCACCATTCCGGTCTTTCAACATAAGGTAAAATCGTAACAAAGTAACAAATATCACAGCAACTGTCAGTTGAGATGAGAAGGCTTCCAACCATGCCATCATCTTTTTTGAGAACTATCACCATCCCCCTCCAACCGCCCACCGGATGGATCCCTTCCTCAAGTTCTCACTATTCACTTGCTATGTATTGATGAACAATTAGGTTTATTTAGAAGTACTACAAAACGATCGTAAATCCATAGGAATTACGCAAATAAACTCTTTGACACTTCTAGTAAAGTGACTGAAGTGTCTTACAAGACATGCAATTCAAACTTGAAAAAGAAAGCGAGTCCGCTGTCTAACTTTTCTTCTTCTCATTTGATAAATTACCACGTTTATTTGAAATAAACTCATAGCGATTGACTAGATAGTACTAAAACTACTGTAAATCGTCATAAAATGAAAAACAGAAAAAATTTTGCTTAATTATGACTGTTTTCCTATATGGGGCCGTTATGGTCCCATAAGCCCATAATGACACTATGGTACTTCATACCATGAACCATAAACCGGCTTTCGGCCTTCCGGCTACAACGGGTGTACGGTCACTGGGTACGTCTGGGACCGACATGGTCCCCCCCTTTCTTTCTGAAAAACATGAAGAAAGGAGATCAAAAACTTAAGCATCCGAGTAGCCGTAAGACCGAAGACTGGGCTGTACTCATTACACATGCGATCCTGAACACTTCGGAGTAAATAAATGCTTAATTAAACATAACCGTCCAGCGTTCGTCCGTAACTTAATATAAGCACGGACCGAAATGGTCCGAAGGACCTGAGCGAAAGACGAAATGTTCAGAATAAGAAGGAAAGACCTTCTTGTAGGTTGTTACTTTCGTGGCTTGTTGTTGTGGTTACTGTTCCCATTACGGCCCTTGGAGAAGTTACTCTTGTGCTTGCCCTTGTTCTTAAACTTGGGAGAAGCATTCCTACAACAGAAACACTCAGCCTGTAATGGTCGTTTCCGAAGCCACGAACGGTCCTAATGAATATAAGCCAGACAATTCATCTTGAGAAAAATCTTTCAGATAGTATTTAACAAACGAGTTGGGGGAAACCCAACAACCTGTTTTTAATATATCCAAAAGGGACACGTTACGTACCGCCCTGAGGGAATTGGCTACTTGCCTTACCTGATGGGCTTTGATGTTTGATTCCCCTAACGGGTTAGGGTCGATTTGTGCATCGTCATAGGCTGCCAAAATGATCCTTTTAATATAATTTGAGATCGACTGTTTCGAAAGATCTTTGTTAAATTTCGGCATAAACGAAATGATGAGAGCCTTCTGATTTTTTGATCGGTAGGCCTCTGACATTTCCAAATACTGTTGCAGCGCTTTGACGGGACACAAAGAGACCAGACCGTTTGAGTCGGGGTCATCTGGTAGGGATGGGAGAGTAATGTGATCGAACGTTCCCATCCCTTGGGTCATGATGTGGGTTTTTCCCATGAATCCTGCTCTAGGGACTAGGGTGACCTTCTCCCATGTACCCTTATCTTTATTTACCTTTCTGTCTAGGGCATGGATTTCGCCTCTTCTTTTGCCCGAAGCTAAGGCCAATAAAAACGTGAATCTTAATGTTGCGTTTTTTGCTGAAATCACGTCCTTACTAAAAACATCTGGGCGTTGAAGATACTGTAAGACTAATGATAAATCCCACTGCGCTATGTTGGATGGGCAGGGTGGGGAGTTTACTTTAAAATGTCTTACTAGCTGTGATAGGGAAGTGTCTTCGCCCGGGTCGTAGCCTGTAGACGCTTTGAGTCTTGACCCTATAGCGGCCCTATAGCCCTCGATGGAACTTACCTTTAATTTCACCTCCGTGAAAAGGTGATCGAGGAAATCCGCTACCACTGCTGGGCTAGCCTGAAACGGATCTAGCTTAGAAGTGCTACACCAAGCGGCAAATTTATTCCACTGCGACCTGTAAACTTTGGCCGTCGAACCCTTGTGACTGTTTACTATTTTCTCTCTCACCTGCTTAGAAAAACCCTTGTTTTTCAGAAAGGTCTGGTCAGGCACCATAGGTGGAGGTTCAGTAAGCGAGGGGAGGGGTGGAAGTGATGCCAATGGGTTTGTGATAGCAACTCGCTGTGGCATGGGATCGGTATCGACCTTACTACCTTGCAATGGAGTAGGAGGACGAACCATGGGGCTTCCGGTGTCCATGGAGCAATGAGTAATAGGAACGGTGGTTTCAACTCGATTACTCTCTGCAAGACCTGCTCTAAGATTGCTTGTGGGGGAAAGGCATACAGTACCTCGTCCCGTGGCCACTGGCAATTGAGAGCGTCTACTGCCCAAGCTGCTGGGTCCGGGCAAGGAGACACGTACCGGGGAAGTTGGGTGGTCATAGCGTTTGCAAACAGATCCAGAGTCGGGGCACCCCATGGGGATTGGTGTGTTACCCACTGAAAGGACCGAGGGGATAGGCACCACTCGGTGTTGATAACTTGACCCTGTCTGGAGGCTAAGTCCGCTAGGACATTTAATTTCCCGGCCAGGTGACGGGCGGAAACGGTCACCTGTTCCTCCCTGGCCTTTGTAAGAATTTGGAAAGCAAGTTTGGACAGGGATCGTGATTTGGTGCCCCCTGCTTGTTGAGGTAAGCTATGGCTGTGGAGTTGTCTAACCGAAAGAGGACTGCCTTGTTTCTGAGTTGGTTGGTCAGTTTGGTTAGGGCAATCCAGACCACCCGAAGCTCCAGCCAGTTTATGTGGTAGGACTGAAGCGAGGGTGGCCATTTGCCCTTCCATACTTGACCATTCCAATAAATTCCCCACCCCGAATGGGACGCATCGGTCTGAATCTATCTCCGGGGTGGGGGGCTGAAATGGCATTCCTTCGGACATAATTAGAACGTCGCACCACCACTGTAGGGCTTGTAGGGTTACCTGTGAAACTTGCATCCTTGCTGCGGGTGAACGACCCTGATGCAACGCCCATCTTACCTGGCTTTGAAATGGCCTGTAATGGAGACGGCCCAGGGGGACTGTCTTCTCTGTTGCCACTAACAGGCCAAGGAGAGATTCCATGGCCTGTAATCTCACCTTCTTTCCTGGGGAAATACCTTTTATGGCATCTGCAATTCTCTGGCGGCGTTCTGGCGTAGGGAACGCCTTTGCTATTGCCAGATCCCAAAATTCCCCTAGAAAGGTAATGGACTGTTTGGGGGTTAGTTCGGACTTGGCTAGGTTTACTACTAGACCTACCTCTAGTGCCTTGCGAACTAAAGACATTGTATGATTCTCGGTTACCTGTCTGTCTTGGTTCGCCAGAAACCAGTCGTCCAGATACTGAAAGACTAACATCCCTTCCAGCCGTGCCCATGTTTTCAGTACTTTCATGACCTTGGAGAAAACGTACGGGGCTGTAGCCAGACCGAAGGGAAGTGCCAGAAACCAAAATCGTCTTTTCCCTACTTGAAAGGCTAGGAATTTTCTTGCCGAGTGATGGAGAGGAATATGGAGGTAAGCATCGGAGAGATCTATGGAGGTACACCACATCCCTTCCCGTAACGACCCTTTTATCACCTGGGCCTTGTCCATCTGAAAGGTGATCACTCGGAGAAAACCGTTTATGGGGGAAAGGTCGATTACCAGCCTCCACCCTCCGGATTTCTTGGGAACCAGAAAAACTCTGCTGAAAAAGCCCATTTGATTTTCTGGCATTTCCTCTATCGCCTGTTTTTGAGACAAGCTCAGTAGCATTTCTTGGAGAGCTCGGTCTTTTTCTGACCCCTTGGCGTAAGAGGTGACTAGTTGTCTTGGCGCATGGGCGGTTAGGGGAATAGGGCACCTGAGCCCATTCCGGTCTCGTTTGAAAGGTAGGGAGTAACCTCTCTTTAACCAACGTACTACCCTTCGAGACGCCCCCATTTCTGCCCATTGCTGCCAAAACTTTCCTAGTCTTCCTCCTACGGGCAAGGAGGCGTTTAAGGAAAGTAAATTTTCCAAGTCTCTTAAGTTTGCTAAAGTATCGCCAGGAGATAAGGGAATCTCGTGACGGTACTTTGGTTGGCTGCTACCTGAACGACTGTGGAGCCGGACCCTCTGTCTTGCTGCCGGGGCTGGGTTTCGGTTTCTTGACAGGGGGCTGTTGTGGCTGCGCACTCGGCTTAGACGGTGCTGGAGAGGACTGTTGTGGTCTCTTCCTCTTCAGTGGACGTTTGAAGGAGGAGCGAGACATCCTGGACATCAGGGCATAATCTTGCGAAAGCGAACGACTTTCCTGGTTCACCCTCTCTATCTCGGCGGGAGGAAATAGTTCTCGTTCCTCCAGGATAGGGGTATGACGCAGGTCCCGCAAACCTTTGACACTAGACCAGCAGTGCTGGAGAAAGGCATCTCGACGTAAGTAGACCATTGAAGTCATCAAAAAAGTGGAAAGTTTGACCACGTCTCGGGTAGCTAAGGCCAGGCATTCCATCAATTTAGCAGACACGGGATCACTAAGGCGAAGTTCTTCCCAACGCGACTTTAGTGCTTTAAGTGCATGATCTTGAAAAGACATAATGTTCAGGATGTGGCGACAAGACGCCTCGATGGTCTTTGCGTCTTTCTCCACTAATGGAATGTCTGAGTCACTACGTACTGTGGGCATCCAGACTGTACGCTTCACGGGCTGCTCCAGTGCCTCTAGGGGAATTTTTTCATCCGCTGACCGATATGGTCCTGGTCGTACTGAGCAATGTTTAGATAAATGGAAACGCGACAACGTGCGACCCTCACCGGCGTCCATCTTCTTGAACTCTTTCGCGCGGACCGTGACAGCATGAGCAATGCCCTCACTGGTGGCTAGTGCGATAAACGAGTCCTGTTGTGGTGGAGCGGCCTGAGATGTCATCCGAATGGGCGGATCCTCCTTATCTAAATTTGGGGAGCCACAGGAGACCTCTGCTAAGCGGGCTATCTCTTGAATGGCATCCCTGAACGGCACGTCTTCTGGTGCAATCGTAGAAGCAGAACTCGAGAGGGCCACGTCCTCGACCGATGGGGCAAGATCTGGTGGAGAGGGAGTACGGATGGGCCGTCTGCCCGCTGCCGCTGGATCTCTCCAAAGTCGATGCCCTTGGCCGGGAGAACGCACCTGCTCCACTGCCCGTAACGGTAAATGACAACGGGAATGTACTGACGTACCCTCGGATTCTTCTTCCCCGTCTTCCACCTCCGACTCCTGTTCATCAGATGCTGCTTCTGGGAGTTGGGATTGTGAAAAATGTGACATGTGGGGTTCCCCTACTGGGGTGTAAATTTCTTTCTCCCTGTTGCTTGGGACTGCTGCTAGGGGAGAATTTTCCATCGGCCCGATTTCCTCATCATCTTCCAGCAATGCGGAGACTTGGCCCGAAAGGGGCACGCCCACGGAATCCTCCTCGCTGATGGTGACCGTTTCGGGAATATCCACGTTAGAGTCCAGCGGGAGGTGAGGTACAGGCGAGCCCGATATCGCTGCCACTGACTGAATTTCCGGAGGAGGACGAGAAACCGTAGCTGATGGTTTTTGCCTTTGACTAAGCAGACTCTCCTGCTTCTGAACTTGACTCTGTAAATCCAAAAGTTGTTTTTGCAGTTGCGATTGCATAGACAAAAACGCTGAAAATTCACTCGGGAGACGCTGCAGCTGAGGAGGGGGGGATAAGCCCTCTCGCGGGGGAATGCCTAACTGGCCTGTAACCGCCGAAAGTACTGTTCCCGTATCCTTATGCGTTAAAGTCACTTGTTCCTCAGACGGGGACTTAAACGCCCCTCCTGGACTGCCACTGGGTTTCACTCTAGGAGGTGAGGCCCATGCCTCGCGGAGACGATCCCGTTCTTGCCCTTCCGGGATGCCCAATTCTGCTACAGTCTCAGGAAATGCACGTCCTTTACTCTTGGACTTTTTATGTCTCTTAACTGGCGTAGCGGATTCCGATTCTGCACCAGTGTCTACGTGTACGGGGGTGGAGACCTGGCCCAGAATAACGGAGCTAGCCTTCTTCATGGTATCACGAATAAATTCACGAGTAACAAACGAAGCTGACGAAAGGAATTTGCGCTTATCCCTCCTGCGCTCGTTCTTGGTCCTATTCCGTAATAGGACTTTCCAATCCTCTGGAGAAAGATGTAGACACTCGCCACACTGGCTGTCTGGCTCACACAGAGGTATTCCACTATTCCGTCTACAGCGGTCGCAGATGGAGTGGGGGTTACACGCGGTTGGAGGATGGATACACTGAGGCAGTAGCGGTGGAGAATGTAGACTGGCCTCTGTCATATCTGAAATGCAAGCAGAGAAAAACAACGGTGAGAATATGTAGTATAAAACAACGCACAAAACTACATTTCTCAGTGCTTTGCTTCAACTGCAAGCTTTAACCTTCCAAGCTGTGTTCACAATTGCTTAAACACCGCAATAACTCGCTGGGTCTAAGGAAAGACGAAAAGAGATGCTTCCCGGAACGAAAACGTTCCCGGGCCGTAACGGGCTGGACCGTAATGGCACTACCCGTGTCGGATATGGATCTCTCTTGCCTCAGATGCACCTGGGACCATCGGACCGTAACGGGTTTTGTGAATCCCGTTGGACCAGAATGGTCTTCTCGCACCCGTGACCGTAAGACCACAAAGGGAAAACGGTCCTGGCAAAGAAAATGACCCTCAGACGTCACAGAAAACGTCTCTTTTCGTCGGAGAACGCTGTCAGACTTGCAGAACCTGCTCTACAAAGACTGAGAAGCGACCCATGGAGTAAAGCTTAAGCAAAAACTGGCCATTTCCGCGATGACACAGCTGGCTGGTAAAGCTTGGAGTCTGATCAGGTCCAGCAGCCTGAAAAGATCCTACTCCTAGACGAACTGAGGTGGAACTGGTAAGTTCCTCGATCTGAATGAAAGTGGAGAAAGAGGCGCACTTCTCGGGACTAGGAAAGTGTCTCCGTGATCGTGCAAACTCAACCTAATCAGACCGAAGAGTAAGATGGCGAATAAACACACTTCGGCTCCATAAATTTATCCCAACGCACAAACATAGATAAAACAATCCATTATGCAGTAAATTAAGTAAAACATGAAGCAATTCGCACCTTAAACCAGTTCCCTTGCTGCAAAAAACCGGCAGCACACAGAATGGCGTGTTGTATCGACGCCACGCAAAAAGGGAATGTCGTTTATACGAGACTAGCAGACGACGTCTCGGGCATTCTGATTGGCCATAGGATGGATGGAAGGGTTAGAGTATCTTGAACAGTACCTCAAAAAGTTCTTTTTTATATTGCGTGGTAAATATTACTGGAAGGGAACCCATTAAAAGTGGAGATAAGCGAATTCAAAGCTTTTGCGAAGTAAAACCGAAATTAACACTCAACACGAAACGTAATTCGCAGAAGGGGGTGGGGATGGGGGGAGGTGGGTGGGAGGGTTGTGCAGGGTGTTGCCCCCTCACCCCAAAAAACAAATGCCATTAATAATAACACGGAGAAAAGGGGTTATTGGGTGCCACAGGCAGTCTGTCCGGAGTTTCATTTTCGTTAAAAAGGGGAAGGGAATTTTTTTATTAAGCAATCCGTGTTTCATACAAACAAGTCTTAGACATTCTTGGTAACCAGTCTTAACGTAACTGCCCTCCCACCCTACCACCGGGTATAAACCGGACTTTCTATGGCAACCAGGAATGACGGGCCTCTGCGGGTAGTCCGTAGCTGCGGGCAGACAACAGTCGCATGTAAGTAACACCCCCTCCCAATCGTTAACCGGAAGTACTCGGGGTTATAACACTAAACGTGGCCGAATTATTATGACGATTTTAAAAATATCAGTCAGAACAGTAGATATACAAACACATATTTTTAACGGTCAGCCATCACCCATATTTTTTTCTTCATATTCTGAAGCTAAAAGAAAGTAGTGTGTAATGTAAAAATACGCTGTAAAAAGTGTCCAGTTCGGCCTTACAGAGAATGTATTTACTCT
Organism: Protula sp. h YS-2021; assembly: GCA_949752745.1. Lineage (NCBI taxonomy): Eukaryota > Metazoa > Annelida > Polychaeta > Sabellida > Serpulidae > Protula > Protula sp. h YS-2021. The sequence goes on from OX457032.1 coordinate 15,645,733, forward strand.
GCCGGGTTTTAATGCTTAATGAAATAGCTATAGTTCCAAACTGTCGCTTTTACTGATGCAATTTTTGTTTTGTTTTATTTTTAGGTTTGGTTTGAAAGCGCGACATATATCGTGGTGTATTTTAGAACACCCGTCCACCTTTCGAGCGTTAGCCTGATTGTAAATGACTGCAACAGCGTTATCTTGCGAATACCCAGTCGCTCATACCGGGCCGTGGTGCGTTAACTTCTGCCAGATAACTAGCCATATATATATATATATATATATATATATATATATATATATATATATATATATATATATATATATATATATATATATATATATATATAAAGGATAATTTTAAGTTGCGTAGTTAATTGTCTGAGTCCGAAGCATTCCTTATTTTCTCCTCGCTTGTCATGTCACGTGGCAATCAGATTCCCAGGAGATAGACAGCCTTGCATCCAGACTTCACTTGACACTTTGCTCTTCAGCTTCACGCTTTTTTGTTTACGCTAGTGTTTTTCTGTGTGCTTTCCTGCTGTGTGTTCTGCTTTCATTCATATTTAAAGTGGATATTTTTTCTTGGTTTTACAATTGCAATTTCACTATCTATTTAAAAAAATATATTAGAACATCACATAACGAAAAAAATGGTTACGGATAATCTTTGCCACCAGCATCGACGGTGACCAGTCGGCAGTGGTTTCTGATGCACAACCGCCGTCATTGTTGGACACAATGCTAGCAATCCAGGCTAGCCTAAAATCGCTTACGGAGCACTCGAAGCGCAAGGCGCAAGAAATGTCCGATGCGGACGAGAGTGATGATGAGCAAGGCTCGCAGGGCCGGAAGGCCCTCAAAGTACCTGGCGACAGCGATGACGATGATGACGTCAATAAATTATTTCCGGCAACCACAACGCAACAACAAGCATTGCAAGGTGAGGAAGAGGATAATTTCCTCCACGTCCTCGAAAGAGAGTTAGAGGACTCCAACACCGGGCAGCCGGTTTCTGAGACTTTGGCTTCGATCGTGAACAAGCGGTTCAAAAATAAACTGGCGTTGGACAAGCTTAAAGAACGAAAAGATACTTATCAAATTTCCGAAAATTGCCCGTGGTTACAGGTTCCGATGTGCCATAAGGAGGTGGAAGTGCAGATGGGCCGCTATCAAAAAAGTCGTGAATCGACGTTGCTGCACGTCATGTCTGACGTGTCAAAAGCCGGGGTTATCTTGACACAGCTTGCCCAGAATTTCGTGGCGCCGGACAAGTCACTGCCAACGCCGCAAATCGTGCGCCAGTTAACGGATGGGATCCCTATCCTAGGAACCGCTTTTGTCGGTCTTGCACAACACAGACGAGAGTTAGCGGTGTGTGCGTTATCGCCGGATCTGCGGCAATTATCGGAATTGCCTTCTACCCCTGAACACTTCTTTGGCGATCAAGCTGAGTTTACTCGCAAAACTAAAGAGCTAAGGGAACTGCAGCGCCTGACCAAACCAAGCACTTAAACTTCCAGATATTACCTCAGACAGTAAAAAAAACTGGGCAGAGCTGCGCCAGCAACACTTTCAGGGGCGCGGCAAGAACAGGGTTGCGAGAAACCGCAGTCAGAACAAACTTCAAAAGAAACATTTATCGCTGAGGTAGGTCAGTGTGACGATTACAGTGACAGTTATACTCCAGAAAATTTTGCGCCACTGGTGTCTGATATTCTTGAAACAGCCAGCCAACGGGCAGCTAATTTTTTGGGTGGTTGTATAAGTAAAAGCATTTGCGCTTGGCAAGCTATTACTTGTGACAATAAAATTTTACAAACTGTGCTTGGGTACAAAATTGAGTTTGAACAAGCCCCCGTTCAGAATAAACTCCCACCTGAAATTCAGTTTTCCGCCCAAGAAATGTTGGCTGTAGATAACGAAATTAGTCAGTTGCTCGCCAAAAGCGTTATTGCACAGTGTGAGAGGGAAGAAAATGACTTTATTTCCAACATATTTCTTAGACCTAAAAAAGACGGTACATACCGGATGATATTAAATCTTTCGCGGTTGAATGAGTGTATAAAATACAGTCACTTTAAAATGGAATCCTTGCAAAATGTTTTGGACATAGTAACGCCTAACTGCTTTACGGCTTCATGTGACATTAAAGATGCCTATCATTCGTGTAAAATTGCTGCGGAAGACACCAAGTTCTTAAAATTTCAGTGGCGAGCAAAGTACTTCAAGTTCCTTGCTTTTCTGAATGGCTTAGGCCCATTCCCCGTGTTTTTACTAAACTGTTAAAACCGTTGCTGGCAACATTGAGGGAAAAACGTATCAATCTTCAGCATATATTAACGATCTTTATCTACAGGGGCGTAATTTTCAGGAATGTGCCAAAAATGTCGTAGCAACAACTGAACTAATGTCAAACCTTGGCTTTGTTATTCATCCGGAAAAAGTATGCTTTTTCCCACACAGAAAATTGTTTTTCTTGGATTTCTAAAACATTCTATTTTCATGACCGTGCGTCCAACCAATGGGGAAGTGCAGATTATCACACAGGCATGCATGGCACTTCTCAGCTGTTGTAGGCCATCAATTCGCGAGACCAGTCGCGTGCTTGGCATGTTGATGGCCGCTTTGCCAGGGGTGCGATATGGCCGTTTGCATACCAGACACCTAGAAGGTGCACAGATTTCAGCATTAAAAGATGCACGAGGTGACTTTGAGGGTAGAATGAGCATTTCTGCAATGGCACGATCTGATCTCCAATGGTGGGTGGACAATTTGCCTGCGGCATATAACGTTTTCAGTCACATATCCAAAACCACTCCTCACTGTTAAAACTGATTCCTCTTTAGAGCGGTGGGCTGCGTTCTGTGTTGAACGCAATACCACTGCTTGGGGCCAGTGGAACATGGTGGAAAAGCATTTTCATATCTATGTGTTAGAGCTCAAAGCTGCTTTTCTCGGGCTTAAAGCCCTTATTAGCGACATAGAAAACTGCCATATAACTCTTATGATGGATAACAACACTGCAGTAGCCTATACTAGAGAACAAGGTGGATCATGGTCTGCGGTTTGTAATCAGCTAGCCCTTGATATTTGGGCGTGGGTTATTGAGCGAAAAATACATATAACTGTTTCTTTCATTCAGGGATCACTTAACACAGAAGCAGATAGGGCCAGTCGGGTATTTAAGGAGATGGAGTATAAATTAAAACCCGATGTGTTTCAAAGAGTAACGGCCCATTTTTCCTTCACCCCGAACGTTGATCTTTTTGTCTCGAGATCAAATTACCAACTGAAGCCGTATGTCAGCTGGAAACCGGATCCAGAAAGTTTCTGGGTGGATAGTTTGTCCATGCCGGACTAGAGTTGATTTCGGTTTTATGTCTTTCCCCCTTTTTGCATTATAAATAAGGTTATGAAAAAGATTATTGCGGATATAGCAACTGGAGTGCTCATTGTACCCAAATGGACCACTCAAAGATTTTGACCGATGGCCATGAAACTCTGTATTAAACCTGAATATATTATTCCCAGGGGCCAGCTGCTACTACCATCCAACCCGGCGAAGCCGTACCCCTCCATCAAAAGCCTCAGTTGATAGCACTGATGTTATCCGGGGATCAATTGAGGGAAGACAGTTGTCAGACACAGCACAGCAATTAATTTTAAATGCCTGGCGACCATCCACAAACAAACAGTATTGCGAACAGCTTAAGAAGTGGATAAATTACTGCCAACCACGTAGCATAAACCCCTTTATCACAACGGTGGATAATGCTCTAAATTTCCTTGCTTATTTGTTCTCTACTGGGGTTGGATACAGTACCATTAACACTGTACGTGCAGCGTTATCAACAACCGTGACCCTGAGTGATTACCCGGAACAGGCCTTCAGCAAGCTCAAAATAACAGCGCGTCTCATGAAAGACATTTATAACAAAAAAACCTGCTTTGCCACGGTATGTACACACCTGGGACGCTAATGAGGTGCTTCGTTATCTTCGCAGCATGAGTTTTTCTGATTTAACACTTAAGACATTAACATTAAAACTGACAATCTTGTTGGCGTTAATCTCGGCGCAACGCCTCCAAGGTATAAAGTGCTTGTCCCTTTCTGCTATTCATATCATGGAGAAAACGTGTATATTTTACTTTCCGTCTCCGTTAAAAACCTCCCGGATTGGCAAGCATCAAGTGCCATTAGTTATTGATATGTTTCATGATATTGAACTTTGTGTATATAGGCATGTTCAAAAATACATTACTATGACAAAGGGTCTGCGGAAAGATGAAAGTCAACTTCTTGTTAGCTTTTCTAAACCCTATAAAGCTGTCACTGTAGACACTATTAGTCGGTGGATAAAAACAGTTTTGAAACTTTCAGGCGTTAATATTGCTAAATTTTCAGCACATTCCACGCGAAGTGCTACAACTTCAAAAATTGAAAAGGGAGGGGGTGTGCCAGTTGATGCAATATTGTTGAAAGCTGGATGGGCCACATTTTCTAAATACATTTAGAAAAGTTTATAGAAGGCCTGTTTCTATTGATAGCAGCACTTTTGAGCAAGAAGCGTTGAAAATCAATTGACCTCTGTACATATGTAACTAGCATGCATATGGTTATAGACAATTACTGAAAAAAACGAAAAGAACCACATTATATTTCTCTTGAGTTTAATATAAATACTAAAGGGCCAAAACCGCCCTCGTATAAGCTTTCAGATCTACTGGGAATCTGCTTGTCACGTGACATGACAAGCGAGGAGAAATTAAAAATTAACCGAGGGACTTACCTGAAGGTTGATTGGAATTTCTCCGAGCATCATGTCACGTTAGCAATGCACGAGGGCTAAATTTTTAATTTGTCGAGATAAATGAAATGAATAAAAAAATAACAAGTACAATGTAAATAATAAACTATAAATAATTATAATTATAATAAATATTAATAAATAATTAAGTACCTGATGATGTAAGTACTGAATATTTTTGAGAGTGGAAAATTCAATATAAAAACTATGTTTTGAGAACAATTATTCAGTGTTGTGGTTCTTGTGCTTGGCACAGGAATTCGTAGGTCCCAGCGGCAGAGTTGATTTTCTGGGCACAAGTGATTTCGACACCGTTCAGATCTTTTACCTATCGTTCACTGTGGGCGTTAATGTGAGGCATTTCCGGATTCACGATTTGTTTATTCACTTTTACAGGAATGGTGAGGATATATAAACATGTATACAAAAGAGCAATGTGAACCCCAGATTTTAAGCATGAGTGGGAAGGTTTTTATAAGAAATGATGAGAGCTTCTCATTAAAAAAACGCAAACGTATTTTGAAGAAAGGGTATATTTCCACTGTGCAATAAACATGAACATTATTTCGCTGATACAGGAGCATCCCGTTATCATAAACTGCTAAATCTGATAACATATAAACAGTTTCCTCTCAGTGTTAATTTCTCAGGGGTATATCCCCACATTTCCTGTGCGATTATCAGATACCTTGGTGGGTTGTTTAAGGGCGTCCAAGTGCCCAGTGCCTGGGTCAGAATACAACCCCGGCTAGTTCTGAGGTGGAGGGCGATTCCCAAAGCGGCAGTAGCGGTAGTAACGGCAATGTAGCTGGCTGTCAAGGCAGCATAGGTAATATTGCATTATATCTGGCCAGAAAATAAAAGAACACATATCCTAGGAACAAACACATACGCATACACACGCGCACACACACGCCCACGCACATGGTTTAAATTGCCTCATGTGCCGATGCGCTGTTAAAAGCCATTTTAAACAGCAAATGGGTCTAATCTGAAAAAGTACAACTTAAATTATTTTATCTTTCATTTCGTACACAGTTGACCAATCAAAATGGTTTCTTTGGGTGGTTGGGTGGCGATGGATGATTATCTGTAACATCACGATGCTCCAAAGAGTGCTCCATAAACTCAACTTCTCACACTACTGAACTGGCCTGTGTGAAAACATACAAGTCAGTGTTAACTAACGGATGCTCAAGATATATATTTTTAATTTCAGGACCACCCGATATTGATGAGTGGCAGCAGTGGTCAAGCTGTAACGTCACGTGTGACGTAGGTAAACAGATGCGAAGCCGAGGCTGTGTGGATAGAGCCGAAGGCTGCAGAAATAGCGTTACATGTGGTGACGCAAGCCTGGTCGAATACAAGGAGTGTGATGCGGGGTGCTGCCCTGATATGATAAGTAATGTCTTACAATTATAAAATAGATACAAAGAAATCCTTTGCATTGCATTATATTAGTTAAGGTCTTAATGAATTCTATTCTATTTATAGCTTTTGAAAGAGACTACTTGTAGCTGAATTAAATTATAGGCTGACATTTTCTTAAAAAGTTAAAACAGTCACATATCCTCAAAAGCATATTGTTAATAAAAATAGTACTGTAATATAACCGAATTATGGTGTCAATATTCGTTAGGATAGAATGTATTTTAGAATACAAATTAAAAAGAACAATGTAATTAACGAACTTGTTCATATTTGTTTAAGAAAATATGTATTAAAATAATTCCATAGAGTCGGCTGATGTTGGTGAGTGGCAACAGTGGTCCAGTTGCAATGTCACGTGTGGTACTGGTAATCAGGTGCGTAGTCGTGACTGCATGGACCAACCAGAAGGCTGTAGAAACGGGTTGGTATGCAGCGGAGTGGAACAGCTGCAACACAGAGAATGTAATGAGAGATGCTGTCCTGATATGATAAGTAAGCGAAACATGTAACATTTAGCACATTGAACAAACAAGTAAATTCAGAAATAAGATTATTACACTTAGATGATCTCTAATAAACAATGGTTGCTTTCATATAACTTTATAGATGAAACTACCAAAAAGGACCACTCTGCAAAATAACCATCTCAGAACCAGACAACTTACTAGCAGTCTCATTCTGTGTATCTCACGTTTAATAAAACCGCCAGCAGGACCACATAAGATTCTAAGTAATTTATTTCAGACCCACTGGTTGTTTTGATTGATTAATTAATTGACTTTTAGGGTTACACTTTGTATATCTATTTTTTTTTTGGGTATATCATCATTATGTTCTCGCGATAGAATGCCTCAAGTTTTAATACTTATATACATATTCCCTAGAGCCTGCGGACATTGGCGATTGGCAGGGATGGTCAACTTGTAATGCGACATGTGGTGACGGAAATCAAATGCGTATTCGAAGCTGTGTGGATCAACCAGAAGGTTGTAGAAACGAGATCACATGCAATGACATTGACCAATTTCAATACAGAGACTGCAACGACGGGTGCTGTCCCGATATGATAAGTGAGTCGAATTTGATAACTTGACAAGTAGATAAAAACATATGCATTTTTCTGAGTATAATAAAACTATTGGAAATCTTAAAATGCCTGTGATGATTATGCTAATTTAACAATGTTTATAAATAAAAGTGTCAATCAATAAATTTCCTAAAAGCAAACACATTCAAGCCCTTTTGGTAAATGGTAGCTGATATCAATATCAAAAATACTTGAAATCGTACTTTCCAATATGCAAAAATAATCAACAGAATATGTAATGAGTCGTTGTCGTCCAATAGCCAACTCCACGGCGATTAGGCGTGTTATGTATAACACCTGTTTTACAATGCAGACACACTGAAGATTCCGCAAAAAAAGTACCCATTAAAGAGAGGAACTAATATCGATCCGCTCTGTGTTTATACATGGCATATAGATCTTCTTAGAGGTCACCTGTTTTATAACAACTCATTTTGAGTTTATAATGTACCTGTGTTGTAGTGATATATGCCAGCATAAGAGAGCAGGTTTGTTATTGAGTAATGAGAAAATAGTGTAATCACAACATGACTTGGGTAAATGCTGCAATCGTACTGATCGATTACCAAGTCAATAATCTTTTAGTGTTGACCGGAATGCAAAAGTTGAAGGACGTTGCAGTTATTTGTAATCAAACCGATATCTAAGTTTTCAACAAAGCATATATTGACTTATTTCGAGTCAACATGAAAATATTATTGGCCAGTTTCGTGAAATATTGGCCGATAGATCAAAATTACCTTACATGTCAATAATATGTCATGATGACATGGCATGATAGATACTAGATAAGTTTGATACCGAGCGGATCTAGAACAATAACCAACTGGAAAAATATCCGACATGGGTCATTACATTACTTTTAACAGAAATGAAATAGCACAAATTCATCATTTATTTATTTAATTGAAGGCAAATCACCACTGAAAGTTCACGCGTGTCTGATAAAAGTTACAGCAATGGCAATAGCCGCAAAATGCCCACAAAATGCCCACAAAATAATCACACCAAACTATCCATTGAATGATCGTGCATATGTATAAAATCGAAGATTAATACATTTAGCTGGATAATAAATTACACTTCGCGGCGAGTCCAACGACTATGAATAGTAGAGCGATGTACTTGGGAATAACGTTAAATGAGTAACTGCAGTTCAACAGCACACTTAAAACGCAGAGTTTAATTGGCATTTGGGATGCGCACAAATTAAATTCAACAGTGCAGTATGGAATCCAGTGTGTAATTGCAATTTGGTATGAGCACAGATTAAATTTGCTTTGCACTTGAAACACATTTGAATAAAATAAGACATTTTCATCCATTAATCACAATAAACAACTCTGATGTTTGATCAAATATTTCAATGATCACTTTCTGTCAATTAATCAAAGGGTTCAATAGTTACCCGTTATCACTGAATTACAACACAACATTTTTTTTGAAACTGATCAAACATCAATGTTACTTTTACAAAAATTCATAATAAGATTACCTGCTTTCTGTCATCAATAGTGAAAAGATTTAACAGGCAGGGTGTTGTCCAAATCAGGTATTTTCCAGTTAGGGTAAAGTAGGATGTTATTCAACTCAGGTGTTCTCCTTTTGGGTAAAGAAGGGTGTTGCTCAAGTCGGATATTGTCCGATCGGTTAATGTCCAAAGTATGGTGTTGTCCAAGTTGGAGAATGCCCGATAGGGAAATGTTTAAGGTAAGGTATTGTCCAAGTCGGATGTTGTCTAGCAAGGAAATGTCCTATGATGTTTCTTCCAGCCGAGTATTGTCCGATTGGGTATTGTCCTGTCGGATCTTTTCCAGTCAGATATTGTCCTGCTTCCATGCTAAGCATTTGTTGTAATGAATAAATGGTGTTATGGACTTATTGTGAAGCTATAAAATCTCATCTTATTTCATGAAGCCGCTTTCACGGTCCTCACTACATGTTCTTTGATATTTATGTTGTCTTGCATTTAGAACCAGCTGAAATAGGACAATGGCAACAGTGGACAAAATGTAGTGTAACATGTGGCATCGGAAATAAAAGGCGCATTCGAAGCTGCGTTGATCAGCCAGAAGGTTGTAGAAATAGCGTCATATGCAGTGATATTGACCAATTACAATCCAGAGAATGTGACGAAGGATGCTGCCCTGATTTAATAAGTAAATCGAACTTAACTTTTATTTATGTCGCATTCAAACGTTCACTATATGTGTGACATAGCTATCTTATTACATGCTATATAAGCATCGTATTATATTAGTACCATATTTTAATAGCATTGCATTATGTTATTGTCACGTTATATTAGTGCCATGTTATATTGGTATCGCATTATATTAGTAACTATTATATTAGTACCGTATTAAATCAGTATCGTATTATACGAGTACTGTATTATATCAGTATCGTATGATTTTAGTTAAGGCCTTAGTGAATTCTATTCTATTGATAGAGCTTTTGAAAGAGATTACTTTTACTTTAAATATTTATAGATTGATATTTTCTTTAAGAAAAGTTAAAACATTCACATGTAGTTAAAAGCCTCTTGTTAATGGAAAAAGCATTGTGATATAACTAAAATATGGTGTCAATATTCGGTTTGATGGAATATCTTTTATAATACAAATAATAAAGAACAATGTAATTAACCAACTTGTTCATATTTGTTTAAGAAAATATGTATTAAAATAATTCCATAGAGTCGGCTGATGTTGGTGAGTGGCAACAGTGGTCCAGTTGCAATGTCACGTGTGGTACTGGTAATCAGGTGCGTAGTCGTGACTGCATGGACCAACCAGAAGGCTGTAGAAACGGGTTGGTATGCAGCGGAGTGGAACAGCTGCAACACAGAGAATGTAATGAGAGATGCTGTCCTGATATGATAAGTAAGCGAAACATGTAACATTTAGCACATTGAACAAACAAGTAAATTCAGAAATAAGATTATTACACTTAGATGATCTCTAATAAACAATGGTTGCTTTCATATAACTTTATAGATGAAACTACCAAAAAGGACCACTCTGCAAAATAACCATCTCAGAACCAGACAACTTACTAGCAGTCTCATTCTGTGTATCTCACGTTTAATAAAACCGCCAGCAGGACCACATAAGATTCTAAGTAATTTATTTCAGACCCACTGGTTGTTTTGATTGATTAATTAATTGACTTTTAGGGTTACACTTTGTATATCTATTTTTTTTTGGGTATATCATCATTATGTTCTCGCGATAGAATGCCTCAAGTTTTAATACTTATATACATATTCCCTAGAGCCTGCGGACATTGGCGATTGGCAGGGATGGTCAACTTGTAATGCGACATGTGGTGACGGAAATCAAATGCGTATTCGAAGCTGTGTGGATCAACCAGAAGATTGTAGAAACGAGATCACATGCAATGACATTGACCAATTTCAATACAGAGACTGCAACGACGGGTGCTGTCCCGATATGATAAGTGAGTCGAATTTGATAACTTGACAAGTAGATAAAAACATATGCATTTTTCTGAGTATAATAAAACTATTGGAAATCTTAAAATGCCTGTGATGATTATGCTAATTTAACAATGTTTATAAATAAAAGTGTCAATCAATAAATTTCCTAAAAGCAAACACATTCAAGCCCTTTTGGTAAATGGTAGCTGATATCAATATCAAAAATACTTGAAATCGTACTTTCCAATATGCAAAAATAATCAACAGAATATGTAATGAGTCGTTGTCGTCCAATAGCCAACTCCACGGCGATTAGGCGTGTTATGTATAACACCTGTTTTACAATGCAGACACACTGAAGATTCCGCAAAAAAAGTACCCATTAAAGAGAGGAACTAATATCGATCCGCTCTGTGTTTATACATGGCATATAGATCTTCTTAGAGGTCACCTGTTTTATAACAACTCATTTTGAGTTTATAATGTACCTGTGTTGTAGTGATATATGCCAGCATAAGAGAGCAGGTTTGTTATTGAGTAATGAGAAAATAGTGTAATCACAACATGACTTGGGTAAATGCTGCAATCGTACTGATCGATTACCAAGTCAATAATCTTTTAGTGTTGACCGGAATGCAAAAGTTGAAGGACGTTGCAGTTATTTGTAATCAAACCGATATCTAAGTTTTCAACAAAGCATATATTGACTTATTTCGAGTCAACATGAAAATATTATTGGCCAGTTTCGTGAAATATTGGCCGATAGATCAAAATTACCTTACATGTCAATAATATGTCATGATGACATGGCATGATAGATACTAGATAAGTTTGATACCGAGCGGATCTAGAACAATAACCAACTGGAAAAATATCCGACATGGGTCATTACATTACTTTTAACAGAAATGAAATAGCACAAATTCATCATTTATTTATTTAATTGAAGGCAAATCACCACTGAAAGTTCACGCGTGTCTGATAAAAGTTACAGCAATGGCAATAGCCGCAAAATGCCCACAAAATGCCCACAAAATAATCACACCAAACTATCCATTGAATGATCGTGCATATGTATAAAATCGAAGATTAATACATTTAGCTGGATAATAAATTACACTTCGCGGCGAGTCCAACGACTATGAATAGTAGAGCGATGTACTTGGGAATAACGTTAAATGAGTAACTGCAGTTCAACAGCACACTTAAAACGCAGAGTTTAATTGGCATTTGGGATGCGCACAAATTAAATTCAACAGTGCAGTATGGAATCCAGTGTGTAATTGCAATTTGGTATGAGCACAGATTAAATTTGCTTTGCACTTGAAACACATTTGAATAAAATAAGACATTTTCATCCATTAATCACAATAAACAACTCTGATGTTTGATCAAATATTTCAATGATCACTTTCTGTCAATTAATCAAAGGGTTCAATAGTTACCCGTTATCACTGAATTACAACACAACATTTTTTTGAAACTGATCAAACATCAATGTTACTTTTACAAAAATTCATAATAAGATTACCTGCTTTCTGTCATCAATAGTGAAAAGATTTAACAGGCAGGGTGTTGTCCAAATCAGGTATTTTCCAGTAAGGGTAAAGTAGGATGTTATTCAACTCAGGTGTTCTCCTTTTGGGTAAAGAAGGGTGTTGCTCAAGTCGGATATTGTCCGATCGGTTAATGTCCAAAGTATGGTGTTGGCCAAGTTGGAGAATGTCCGATAGGAAAATGTTTAAGGTAAGGTATTGTCCAAGTCGGATGTTGTCTAGCAAGGAAATGTCCTATGAAGTTTCTTCCAGCCGAGTATTGTCCGATTGGGTATTGTCCTGTCGGATCTTTTCCAGTCAGATATTGTCCTGCTTCCATACTAAGCATTTGTTGTAATGAATAAATGGTGTTATGGACTTATTGTGAAGCTATAAAATCTCATCTAATTTCATGAAGCCGCTTTCACGGTCCTCACTACATGTTCTTTGATATTTATGTTGTCTTGCATTTAGAACCAGCTGAAATAGGACAATGGCAACAGTGGACAAAATGTAGTGTAACATGTGGCATCGGAAATCAAAGGCGCATTCGAAGCTGCGTTGATCAGCCAGAAGGTTGTGGAAATAGCGTCATATGCAGTGATATTGACCAATTACAATCCAGAGAATGTGACGAAGGATGCTGCCCTGATTTAATAAGTAAATCGAACTTAACTTTTATTTATGTCGCATTCAAACGTTCACTATATGTGTGACATAGCTATCTTATTACATGCTATATAAGCATCGTATTATATTAGTACCATATTTTAATAGCATTGCATTATGTTATTGTCACGTTATATTAGTGCCATGTTATATTGGCATCGCATTATATTAGCAACTATTATATTAGTACCGTATTAAATCAGTATCGTATTATACGAATACTGCATTATATCAGTATCGTATGATATTAGTTAAGGCCTCAGTGAATTCTATTCTCTTGATAGAGCTTTTGAAAGAGATTACTTTTACTTTAAATATTTATAGATTGATATTTTCTTTAAGAAAAGTTAAAACATTCACATGTAGTTAAAAGCCTCTTGCTAATGGAAAAAGCATTGTGATATAACTGAAATATGGTGTCAAGATTCGGTTTGATGGAATATCTTTTATAATACAAATAATAAAGAACAATATAATTAACCCACTTGTTTATACTGGTTTAAGAAAATATGTATTAAAATAATTCCGTAGAGTCGGCTGATGTTGGTGAGTGGCAACAGTGGTCCAGTTGCAATGTCACGTGTGGTACTGGTAATCAGGTGCGTAGTCGTGACTGCATGGACCAACCAGAAGGCTGTAGAAACGGGTTGGTATGCAGCGGAGTGGACCAGCTGCAACACAGAGAATGTAATGAGAGATGCTGTCCTGATATGATAAGTAAGCGAAACATGTAACATTTAGCACATAGAATAAACAAGTAAATTCAGAAATAAGATTATTACACTTAGATGATCTCTAATAAACAATGGTTGCTTCATATAACTTTATAGATGAAACTACCAAAAAGGACCACTCTGCAAAATAACCATCTCAGAACCAGACAACTTACTAGCAGTCTCATTCTGTGTATCTCACGTTTAATAAAACCGCCAGCAGGACCACATAAGATTCTAAGTAATTTATTTCAGACCCACTGGTTGTTTTGATTGATTAATTAATTGACTTTTAGGGTTACACTTTGTATATCTATTTTTTTTTTGGGTATATCATCATTATGTTCTCGCGATAGAATGCCTCAAGTTTTAATATTTATATACATATTCCCTAGAGCCTGCGGACATTGGCGATTGGCAGGGATGGTCAACTTGTAATGCGACATGTGGTGACGGAAATCAAATGCGTATTCGAAGCTGTGTGGATCAACCAGAAGGTTGTAGAAACGAGATCACATGCAATGACATTGACCAATTTCAATACAAAGACTGCAACGACGGGTGCTGTCCCGATATGATAAGTGAGTCGAATTTGATAACTTGACAAGTAGATAAAAACATATGCATTTTTCTGAGTATAATAAAACTATTGGAAATCTTAAAATGCCTGTGATGATTATGCTAATTTAACAATGTTTATAAATAAAAGTGTCAATCAATAAATTTCCTAAAAGCAAACACATTCAAGCCCTTTTGGTAAATGGTAGCTGATATCAATATCAAAAATACTTGAAATCATACTTTCCAATATGCAAAAATAATCAACAGAATATGTCATGAGTCGTTGTCGTCCAATAGCCAACTCCACGGCGATTAGGCGTGTTATGTATAACACCTGTTTTACAATGCAGACACACTGAAGATTCCGCAAAAAAAGTACCCATTAAAGAGAGGAACTAATATCGATCCGCTCTGTGTTTATACATGGCATATAGATCTTCTTAGAGGTCACCTGTTTTATAACAACTCATTTTGAGTTTATAATGTACCTGTGTTGTAGTGATATATGCCAGCATAAGAGAGCAGGTTTGTTATTGAGTAATGAGAAAATAGTGTAATCACAACATGACTTGGGTAAATGCTGCAATCGTACTGATCGATTACCAAGTCAATAATCTTTTAGTGTTGACCGGAATGCAAAAGTTGAAGGACGTTGCAGTTATTTGTAATCAAACCGATATCTAAGTTTTCAACAAAGCATATATTGACTTATTTCGAGTCAACATGAAAATATTATTGGCCAGTTTCGTGAAATATTGGCCGATAGATCAAAATTACCTTACATGTCAATAATATGTCATGATGACATGGCATGATAGATACTAGATAAGTTTGATACCGAGCGGATCTAGAACAATAACCAACTGGAAAAATATCCGACATGGGTCATTACATTACTTTTAACAGAAATGAAATAGCACAAATTCATCATTTATTTATTTAATTGAAGGCAAATCACCACTGAAAGTTCACGCGTGTCTGATAAAAGTTACAGCAATGGCAATAGCCGCAAAATGCCCACAAAATGCCCACAAAATAATCACACCAAACTATCCATTGAATGATCGTGCATATGTATAAAATCGAAGATTAATACATTTAGCTGGATAATAAATTACACTTCGCGGCGAGTCCAACGACTATGAATAGTAGAGCGATGTACTTGGGAATAACATTTAATGAGTAACTGCAGTTCAACAGCACACTTAAAACGCAGAGTTTAATTGGCATTTGGGATGCGCACAAATTAAATTCAACAGTGCAGTATGGAATCCAGTGTGTAATTGCAATTTGGTATGAGCACAGATTAAATTTGCTTTGCACTTGAAACACATTTGAATAAAATAAGACATTTTCATCCATTAATCACAATAAACAACTCTGATGTTTGATCAAATATTTCAATGATCACTTTCTGTCAATTAATCAAAGGGTTCAATAGTTACCCGTTATCACTGAATTACAACACAACATTTTTTTTGAAACTGATCAAACATCAATGTTACTTTTACAAAAATTCATAATAAGATTACCTGCTTTCAGTCATCAATAGTGAAGAGATTTAACAGGCAGGGTGTTGTCCAAATCAGGTATTTTCCAGTTAGGGTAAAGTAGGATGTTATTCAAGTCAGGTGTTCTCCTTTTGGGTAAAGTAGGGTGTTGCTCAAGTCGGATATTGTCCGATCGGTTAATGTCCAAAGTATGGTGTTGTCCAAGTTGGAGAATGCCCGATAGAGAAATGTTTAAGGTAAGGTATTGTCTAAGTCGGATGTTGTCTAGCAAGGAAATGTCCTATGATGTTTTTTCCAGCCGAGTATTGTCCGATTGGGTATTGCCCTGTCGGATGTTTTCCAGTCAGGTATTGTCCTGCTTCCATACTAAGCATTTGTTGTAATGAATAAATGGTGTTATGGACTTATTGTGAAGCTATAAAATCACATCTAATTTCATGAAGCCGCTTTCACGGTCCTCACTACATGTTCTTTGATATTTATGTTGTCTTGCATTTAGAACCAGCTGAAATAGGACAATGGCAACAGTGGACAAAATGTAGTGTAACATGTGGCATCGGAAATCAAAGGCGCATTCGAAGCTGCGTTGATCAGCCAGAAGGTTGTGGAAATAGCGTCATATGCAGTGATATTGACCAATTACAATCCAGAGAATGTGACGAAGGATGCTGCCCTGATTTAATAAGTAAATCGAACTTAACTTTTATTTATGTCGCATTCAAACGTTCACTATATGTGTGACATAGCTATCTTATTACATGCTATATAAGCATCGTATTATATTAGTACCATATTTTAATAGCATTGCATTATGTTATTGTCACGTTATATTAGTGCCATGTTATATTGGCATCGCATTATATTAGCAACTATTATATTAGTACCGTATTAAATCAGTATCGTATTATACGAATACTGCATTATATCAGTATCGTATGATTTTAGTTAAGGCCTTAGTGAATTCTATTCTCTTGATAAAGCTTTTGAAAGAGATTACTTTTACTTTAAATATTTATAGATTGATATTTTCTTTAAGAAAAGTTAAAACATTCATATGTAGTTAAAAGCCTCTTGCTAACGGAAAAAGCATTGTGATATAACTGAAATATGGTGTCAATATTCGGTTTGATGGAATATCTTTTATAATACAAATAATAAAGAACAATGTAATTAACCCACTTGTTTATACTGGTTTAAGAAAATATGTATTAAAATAATTCCGTAGAGTCGGCTGATGTTGGTGAGTGGCAACAGTGGTCCAGTTGCAATGTCACGTGTGGTACTGGTAATCAGGTGCGTAGTCGTGACTGCATGGACCAACCAGAAGGCTGTAGAAACGGGTTGGTATGCAGCGGAGTGGAACAGCTGCAACACAGAGAATGTAATGAGAGATGCTGTCCTGATATGATAAGTAAGCGAAACATGTAACATTTAGCACATTGAACAAACAAGTAAATTCAGAAATAAGATTATTACACTTAGATGATCTCTAATAAACAATGGTTGCTTTCATATAACTTTATAGATGAAACTACCAAAAAGGACCACTCTGCAAAATAACCATCTCAGAACCAGACAACTTCCTAGCAGTCTCATTCTGTGTATCTCACGTTTAATAAAACCGCCAGCAGGACCACATAAGATTCTAAGTAACTTATTTCAGACCCACTGGTTGTTTTGATTGATTAATTAATTGACTTTTAGGGTTACACTTTGTATATCTATTGTTTTTTTTTGGGTATATCATCATTATGTTCTCGCGATAGAATGCCTCAAGTTTTAATATTTATATACATATTCCCTAGAGCCTGCGGACATTGGCGATTGGCAGGGATGGTCAACTTGTAATGCGACATGTGGTGACGGAAATCAAATGCGTATTCGAAGCTGTGTGGATCAACCAGAAGGTTGTAGAAACGAGATCACATGCAATGACATTGACCAATTTCAATACAGAGACTGCAACGACGGGTGCTGTCCCGATATGATAAGTGAGTCGAATTTGATAACTTGACAAGTAGATAAAAACATATGCATTTTTCTGAGTATAATAAAACTATTGGAAATCTTAAAATGCCTGTGATGATTATGCTAATTTAACAATGTTTATAAATAAAAGTGTCAATCAATAAATTTCCTAAAAGCAAACACATTTAAGCCCTTTTGGTAAATGGTAGCTGATATCAATATCAAAAATACTTGAAATCGTACTTTCCAATATGCAAAAATAATCAACAGAATATGTCATGAGTCGTTGTCGTCCAATAGCCAACTCCACGGCGATTAGGCGTGTTATGTATAACACCTGTTTTACAATGCAGACACACTGAAGATTCCGCAAAAAAAGTACCCATTAAAGAGAGGAACTAATATCGATCCGCTCTGTGTTTTTACATGGCATATAGATCTTCTTAGAGGTCACCTGTTTTATAACAACTCATTTTGAGTTTATAATGTACCTGTGTTGTAGTGATATATGCCAGCATAAGAGAGCAGGTTTGTTATTGAGTAATGAGAAAATAGTGTAATCACAACATGACTTGGGTAAATGCTGCAATCGTACTGATCGATTACCAAGTCAATAATCTTTTAGTGTTGACCGGAATGCAAAAGTTGAAGGACGTTGCAGTTATTTGTAATCAAACCGATATCTAAGTTTTCAACAAAGCATATTTTGACTTATTTCGAGTCAACATGAAAATATCATTGGCCAGTTTCGAAAATATTGGCCGATAGATCAACATTACCTTACATGTCAATAATATGTCATGATGACATGGCATGATAGATACTAGATAAGTTTGATACCGAGCGGATCTAGAACAATAACCAACTGGAAAAATATCCGACATGGGTCATTACATTACAAGACAATACCCGAGTTTTAACAGAAATGAAATAGCACAAATTCATCATTTATTTATTTAATTGAAGGCAAATCACCACTGAAAGTTCACGCGTGTCTGATAAAAGTTACAGCAATTACAATAGCCGCAAAATGCCCACAAAATGCCCACAAAATAATCACACCAAACTATCCATTGAATGATCGTGCATATGTATAAAATCGAAGATTAATACATTTAGCTGGATAATAAATTACACTTCGCGGCGAGTCCAACGACTATGAATAGTAGAGCGATGTACTTGGGAATAACGTTAAATGAGTAACTGCAGTTCAACAGCACACTTAAAACGCAGAGTTTAATTGGCATTTTGGATGCGCACAAATTAAATTCAACAGTGCAGTATGAAATCCAGTGTGTAATTGCAATTTGGTATGAGCACAGATTAAATTTGCTTTGCACTTGAAACACATGTGAATAAAATAAGACATTTTCATCCATTAATCACAAAAACAACTCTGATGTTTGATCAAATATTTCAATGATCACTTTCTGTCAATTAATCAAAGGGTTCAATAGTTACCCGTTATCACTGAATTACAACACAACTTTTTTTTTGAAACTGATCAAACATCAATGTTACTTTTACAAAATTCATAATAAGATTACCTGCTTTCTGTCATCAATAGTGAAAAGATTTAACAGGCAGGGTGTTGTCCAAATCAGGTATTTTCCAGTTAGGGTAAAGTAGGATGTTATTCAAATCAGGTGTTCTCCTTTTGGGTAAAGTAGGGTGTTGCTCAAGTCGGATATTGTCCGATCGGTTAATGTCAAAAGTATGGTATTGTCCTAGTTGGAGAATGCCCGATAGGGAAATGTTTAAGGTAAGGTATTGTCCAAGTCGGATGTTGTCTAGCAAGGAAATGTCCTATGATGTTTTCTTCCAGCCGAGTATTGTCCGATTGGGTATTGTCCTGTCGGATCTTTTCCAGTCAAGTATTGTCCTGCTTCCATACTCAGCATTTGTTGTAATGAATAAATGGTGTTATGGACTTATTGTGAAGTTATAAAATCACATCTAATTTCAAGTAGCCGCTTTCACGGTCCTCACTACATGTTCTTTGATATTTATGTTGTCTTGCATTTAGAACCAGCTGAAATAGGACAATGGCAACAGTGGACAAAATGTAGCGTAACATGTGGCATCGGAAATCAAAGGCGCATTCGAAGCTGCGTTGATCAGCCAGAAGGTTGTAGAAATAGCGTCATATGCAGTGATATTGACCAATTACAATCCAGAGAATGTGACGAAGGATGCTGCCCTGATTTAATAAGTAAATCGAACTTAACTTTTATTTATGTCGCATTCAAACGTTCACTATATGTGTGACATAGCTATCTTATTACATGCTATATAAGCATCGTATTATATTAGTACCATATTTTAATAGCATTGCATTATGTTATTGTCACGTTATATTAGTGCCATGTTATATTGGCATCGCATTATATTAGTAACTATTATATTAGTACCGTATTAAATCAGTATCGTATTATACGAATACTGCATTATATCAGTATCGTATGATTTTAGTTAAGGCCTTAGTGAATTCTATTCTCTTGATAGAGCTTTTGAAAGAGATTACTTTTACTTTAAATATTTATAGATTGATATTTTCCTTAAGAAAACTTAAAACATTCACATGTAGTTAAAAGCCTCTTGTTAATGGAAAAAGCATTAAGATATAACTGAAATATGGTGTCAATATTCGGTTTGATAGAATGTCTTTTAGAATACAAATTACAAAGAACAATGTAATTAACCAACTTGTTCATATTTGTTTAAGAAAATATGTATTAAAATAATTCCGTAGAGTCGGCTGATGTTGGTGAGTGGCAACAGTGGTCCGGTTGCAATGTCACGTGTGGTACTGGTAATCAGGTGCGTAGTCGTGACTGCATGGACCAACCAGAACGCTGTAGAAACGGGTTGGTATGCAGCGGAGTGGACCAGCTGCAACACAGAGAATGTAATGAGAGATGCTGTCCTGATATGATAAGTAAGCGAAACATGTAACATTTAGCTCGTTGTATAAACAAATAAATTCTAAAGTGTTATAATTACACTTTAATGGTCTCTTATAAACATTGATTGCTTATATATAACTTTATAGATAGAAATACCAGAAAAGGGCCACTTTACTAATAAAACAATCTCAGAACAGGACCACATCCTAGTAGTCTCATTCTGCGCATCTTCTGTTTGAAAACCCACCAACAGGAAAACATGAGATTCTAAGTACTTTATTTAAGACACACTGGTTGTTTTAATTGATTAATTGATCGACTTTTATGGTTAAACTCTATATTTCTATTAGTTTGTGCTAATGTCATCATTTACGTGATGTCAGGGGTCGCTCTGTGGAAAATGTGAACGAAACTTCTGAATTAGATCGCGTTCTAGTGGTAGAATGCCTCAAGTTTTAATACTTTTATACATATTTCCCTAGAGCCCGCGGACATTGGCGAATGGCAGGGGTGGTCAACTTGTAATGCGACATGTGGTGACGGAAATCAAATGCGTATTCGAAGCTGTGTGGATCAACCAGAAGGTTGTAGAAATGAGATCACATGCAATGACATTGACCAGTTGGAATACCGGGACTGTAACGATGGGTGCTGTCCCGATATGTTAAGTAAGTCGAATTTGATAACTTGACAATTAGATAAAAACACATGAATTTTTCTAAGTATATTAAAACTATTGATAATCTTAAAATGTTTGTGACGATTATGCTAATTTAATAATGTTTATTAATAAAAGTGTCAGTCAAATTTTGGTAAAGGCATATACATTCAAGCACTTTTGGTAAATAATATCAAAGTGAAAAATACTTGAAATCGTATCAATATAAAAAATGCTTTAAATAGTACTTTCCAATATGCAAAATTAATCAAGTAAATATTTAATGAATGTTGTTGTTCAATAACCAAAGTCCACGGTGATTAGGCGTGTTATGTACAACACTTGTTTTACAATGCAGACCCCCAGAAATTTCCGCAAAAGAGTACCCATTAAAGAGAGGAACTATTTATCGAAATATCGATCCGCTCTGTGTTTATACTTGACATGTAGATCTCCTTAGAGGTCACCTGTTTATAACAACGTGTTTTGAGTATATAATGCACGTATGTTGTAGTGATATATGTCGGCATAAGAGAACAGGTTTGTTATTGAGCAATGAGAAATTAATATAATTGTAACATGACTTACTGCAATCATGCCGGTCGATTACCATGTCAATAATTTTTCATTGTGACCGGAATACAAAAGTCGATGGACATTGTAGTTATTTGTAATCAAACGGATAACCAAGTCTTGCAACAAAGCATATATAGACCTATTTCGAGTCAACATGAAAATATTATTAGCCAGTTACGAAAATGTTGGCTTAAAAGTAAACATTACCTTACATGCCAGTAATATTTCATGCTGCCATGACATGACAGATACTAGATAAGTTAGATACCGAGCGCATCTGGGACAGTAACAAACTGGAAAAATATCCGACATGGGACATTACTCTACAGGACAATACCCAACATTTAACAGAAACGATATAGTAAATAGTACAGATTCATCATTTTTTTTATTTAACTGAAGGCAAATCACCACTGAAAGTTCATTTCACGCGTGCTTGATAAAAGTTACAGCAATGGCAATGACCGCAAAATGCCCAAAAAATGATCATACCAAACTACCCGGGGATGATCGTGCATTTCTACCAACTCCTAAAGAATTAGACTAGACTAGCCAAGGTCTGTCACAAAAATACGAAAATTCGAGGTTAATACATTTTGCTGGATAATAAATTACAGTTCACGGCGAGTCCAACGACTCTGAATAGTAGAGCCATGTACTCGGGAATAACGGTAAATGGTTGATTGGAGTTGAACAGCGTAATTAGAACGTAGAGTTCAATTGCAATTTGGGATGCGCATTGATTAAATTCAACAGTGCCGTTGGAATCTAGTCTGTAATTGCAATTTGGTATGAGCGCAGATTTAATTTGCTTGGCAGTTGAAAGACATATGAATGAAATAAAAAGACCCTTTCATCTATTAATTACAAAAGCACCTGTGATCTCTGATCAAATACTTCTATGGTCACTTTCTGTCAGTAAATCAAAAGGTTCAATAGTTACCCGTTATCACTTAATGACAACATTACATTTTTAAAATTGATAAAAACTCAATGTTAGTTTTGCATAAGTTCACAATAAGATTATTTGTTTTCTGCCATCAACACGGAAAATTTTCAAGAGACAGGGAGTTGTCCAAGCCAGGTGTTGCCCGTCTTGGGGTAAAGTAGAGTGTTGTTCAAGTCGGATATTGCCCCATAGGGTAATATTTAAAGTAAGATATTTTTCAAGTCGGATGTTGTCCAGCAGGATAAATGTACTATGACGTTTTATTCTAGTCGAGTATTTTCCGATTGCGTATTGTCCTGTCGGATGTTTTTCAGTCGGGTGTTATCCTGCTTCCATACTTAGCATTTGTTGCAATGAAGAAATGGTGATGTGGACTTATTTGTGACGTTATAAAATCACATCTAATTTCAAGTAGCCGCTTTCACGGTCCTCACTACATGTTCTTTGATATTTATGTTGTCTTGCATTTAGAACCAGCTGAAATAGGACAATGGCAACAGTGGACAAAATGTAGCGTAACATGTGGCATCGGAAATCAAAGGCGCATTCGAAGCTGCGTTGATCAGCCAGAAGGTTGTAGAAATAGCGTCATATGCAGTGATATTGACCAATTACAATCCAGAGAATGTGACGAAGGATGCTGCCCTGATTTAATAAGTAAATCGAACTTAACTTTTATTTATGTCGCATTCAAACGTTCACTATATGTGTGACCTAGCTATCTTATTACATGTTATATAAGAGTCGTATTATATTAGTACCATATTTTAATAACATTGTATTATGTTATTGTCACGTTATATTAGTGCCATGTCATATTGGCATCGCATTATATTAGTAACTATTATATTAGTACCGTATTATATCAGTATCGTATTATACGAGTACTGCATTATATCAGTATCGTATGATTTTAGTTAAGGCCTTAGTGAATTCTATTCTATTGATAGAGCTTTTGAAAGAGATTAATTTTACTTTAAATATTTATAGATTGATATTTTCTTTAAAAAACTTAAAACATTCACATGTTGTTAAGAGCCTCCTGTTAATGGAAAAAGCATTGTGATATAACTGAAATATGGTGTCAATATTCGGTTTGATGGAATATCTTTTATAATGAAAATAAAAAAGAACAATATAATTAACCAACTTGTTCATATTTGTTTAAGAAAATATGTTTTAAAATAATTCCGTAGAGTCGGCTGTTGTTGGTGAGTGGCAACAGTGGTCCAGTTGCAATGTCACGTGTGGTACTGGTAATCAGGTGCGTAGTCGTGACTGCATGGACCAACCAGAAGGCTGTAGAAACGGGTTGGTATGCAGCGGAGTGGAACAGCTGCAACACAGAGACTGTAATGAGAGATGCTGTCCTGATATGATAAGTAAGCGAAACATGTAACATTTAGCACGTTGTACAAACAAGTAAATTCAGAAATAGGATTATTACACTTAGATGATCTCTAATAAACAATGGTTGCTTTCATATAACTTTATAGATGAAACTACCAGAAAAGGACCACTCTGAAAAATAACCATCTCAGAACCAGACAACATCCTAGCAGTCTCATTCTGTGTATCTCACGTTTATTAAAACCGCCAGCAGGACCACATAAGATTCTAAGTAATTTACTTTAGACCCACTGGTTGTTTTGATTGATTAATTAATTGACTTTTAGGGTTACACTTTGTATATCTATTGTTTTTTTTGGGTATATCATCATTATGTTCTCGCGATAGAATGCCTCAAGTTTTAATACTTATATACATATTCCCTAGAGCCTGCGGACATTGGCGATTGGCAGGGATGGTCAACTTGTAATGCGACATGTGGTGACGGAAATCAAATGCGTATTCGAAGCTGTGTGGATCAACCAGAAGGTTGTAGAAACGAGATCACATGCAATGACATTGACCAATTGGAATACAGAGACTGCAACGACGGGTGCTGTCCCGATATGATAAGTGAGTCGAATTTGATAACTTGGCAAGTAGATAAAAACATATGCATTTTACTGAGTATGATAAAACTATTGGAAATCTTAAAATGCCTGTGATGATTATGCTAATTTAACAATGTTTATAAATGAAAGGGTCAATAACTAAATGTCCTAAAAGCAAACACATTTAAGTCCTTTTGGTAAATGGTAACTAATATCAATATCAAGAATACTTGAAATCGTACTTTCCAATATGCAAAAATAATTAACTGAATATGTAATGAGTCGTTGTTGTCCAATAGCCAACTCCACGGCGATTAGGCGTGTTATGTATAACACCTGTTTTACAATGCAGACACACTGAAGATTCCGCAAAGATAGTACCCATTAAAGAGAGGAAGTAATACCTATCCGATATGTGTTTATGCATGGCATATAGATCTTCTTAGAGGTCACCTGTTTTATAACAACGCATTTTTTCAGTTTGAAATGTACCTGTGTTGTAGTGATATATGCCAGCATAAGAGAGCAGGTTTATTATTGAGTAATGAGAAAATAGTGTAATCACAACATGACTTGGGTAAATGCTGCAATCTTATTGATCGATTACCAAGTCAATAATCTTTCAGTGTTGACCGGAATGCAAAAGTCGAAGAACGTTGCAGTTATTTGTAATCAAACCGATATCTAAGTTTTGCAACAAACCATATATTGACTTATTTCGAGTCAACATGAAAACATTATTGGCCAATTACGAAAATATTGGCCGATAGATCAACATTACCTTACATGTCAATAATATGTCATGCTGCCATGGCATGATAGATACTAGATAAGTTAGATACCGAGCGGATCTAGAACAATAACCAACTGGAAAAATATCCGACATGGGTCATTTCCCTACAGGACAATACCCGACTTTTCACAGAAATGAAATAGCACAGATTCATCATTTATTTATTTTATTGAAGGCAAATCACCACTGAAAGTTCAGGCGTGTCTGATAAAAGCTACAGCAATGGCAATAGCCGCAAAATGCCCACAAAATGATCACATCAAACTATCCATTGAATGATCGTGCATATGTATAAAATCGAAGATTAATACATTTAGCTGGATAATAAATTACACTTCACGGCGAGTCCAACGACTCTGAATAGTAGAGTGATGTACTTGGGAAAAACGTTAAATGAGTAACTGCAGTTCAACAGCACACCTAAAACGCAGAGTTTAATTGGAATTTGGGATGCGCACAAATTAAATTCAACAGTGCAGTATGGAATCCAGTGTGTAATTGCAATTTGGTATGAGCACAGATTAAATTTGCTTTGCAGTTGAAATACATGTGAATGAAATAAAAAGACATTTTCATCCATTCATCACAAAAACACCTCTGATCTCTGATCAAATATTTCAATGGTCAATTCTGTCAATTAATCAAAAGGTTCAATAGTTACCCGTTGTCACTGAATTACAACACAACAATTTTTTTAAATTAATCAAACATCAATGTTACTTTTATAAAAATTCATAAGATTACCTGCTTTCTGTCATCAACAGAGAAAAGATTTAACAGGCAGGGTGTTGTCCAAATCAGGTATTGTCCAGTTAGGGTAAAGTAGGATGTTATTCAAGTCAGGTGTTCTCGTTTTGGGTAAAGTAGGGTGTTGCTCAAGTCGGATATTGTCCGATTGGTTAATGTCCAAAGTATGGTGTTGTTCAAGTTGGAGAAGGCGAGTGGGGTGGAAAAATATTTTGTAGCCACGGGACAAACAGAAGCGCAGGTGTGCTGGTCCTGACATCCAATAATTTGACTACCATTGGTGAAAAAAATTATGATGGTGACAATATTCAATATATAATCCTTAAAGTCAACTCAATCCAACTGGGTATTTTCAATATCTATTCCCCAAACAAAGATGCTGACCAAGTAAAATTTTATCAGAACTTTATGGCAATATTGTCTGACATCAGGTGTGATGAATTTATTATAGGCGGTGACTTTAATTTGGTGCTTTCGCCCATTGATAAATTTGGCGGCCGTTCCCCATCCAAAAAAGTCTTTCAATTCTGGAAAACATCATAGAATCGTTCAGTTTAACAGATATATGGCGTTACTACAACCCAAATAAAAAACAGTATACATGGTCTCAAAAGTCACCGAGAGTCCTCTGTCGACTCGATTACTTTTTGGTCACACAGGGTATCGTGAAAGCCACAAAGAAAACGAACATTTCATACTGTCCATTTACTGACCATAAAAGTATTAGCTTAATAGTTGACCTCTGTCTGGATAAAAGGGGTCCAAATTTTTGGAAACTAAACAACAGTTTTCTTCAAGAAGCAACTTACGTACAAACCGTTGAAAGGTTAATAACCGCTAAATGGGACGAGTTATCATATATCCGAGATATAAGAGTCAGATACGATCTCCTAAAACTGGAAATAATGCAGTATAGTTTAATTTACGGCAAAAAAAGGGCCAGAGAAAGACGGGAAGAGGAACAGTCGCTCAAATCAAAAATAGAAATTTTGGACAAAAAAGTAATTGATGACGAAATTAGTAAGGACGAACTCAGCGAATACGAACTTTGCAAGCAGCAGTTAGATACTCTAATCGAACATAAGACCAAAGGAGAATACATCCAATCTAGAGTTGAATTTATAGAAAAAAAATGAAAAAAATACATCGTATTTTTTTAACATGGCAAAACAAATATACGACAAAAAACAATCACCAAGTTGAAAACAATCGATGGATCCATTACCATGTCAAGCAAAGAAATTCAGTTTCATATTAAAGACTTCTATAGCAAACTATATAGCTCACAGGGCCTCAAGTCCGCAGACCCATCATTTTTTGAACAATTTAAACAAATGCCCAAGCTTAGTGTTTTTGAACAACAAAGCATTGAAGACAAGATAAAAATAGATGAACTTTATAGTGCCCTAAAAGCTATGAAACCAAACAAAAGCCCCGGCGTCGATGGCCTGTCTTCTGAATTTTATATCAAATTTTGGAATAACATTGGTCCCATACTTACTGACGTCATAAATACATCACATTCAGAAGGAGCACTACCACCCTCACTTCGAAGAGCGGCTATAACATTGCTGCATAAAAGGGGTAAAGACCCTGAGATTGTTAAAAACTGGAGACCAATCTCCATATTAAATACAGATTACAAGATATTATCTAAAAGTCTAGCTAATAGAATCTCCCCATACTTAAATAAACTAATAAATGAAGATCAAACTGGATTTATAAAAGGAAGATACATTGGTGAAAATATTCGATTGATTTCAGACCTATTAGACTTTACTGATAATGAAGGAATCCCTGGTTTGCTCCTTCAAATAGATTTTGAAAAGGCCTTTGACAGTTTGGAATGGAGCTTTATGCTGAACATGTTAAAAAAATTTAACTTTGGACCGGAACTCATATCTTGGATTAAGCTATGCTTCACAGATATTTCTAGTACAGTAATGAATAACGGCTATAGCACCGGATGGTTCGATATACAAAGGGGTGTGAGACAGGGTTGTGGTCTCTCCTGCATACTCTTTGTTCTCGCAGTCGAGTTCATGGCCCAAATGATACGAGACAACGACAAAATCATAGGCTTGAAGGTCGAAAAAGGGGAATTTAAGTTAACTCAGTTTGCCGATGACACAACAGGTATTTTGGGTAGTGTTGAATCAATTCCAGAATTTTTTCAAACGCTAGAAAATTTTGCAAGCCAGTCAGGTCTTAAAATCAACAAAGATAAAA
Source organism: Protula sp. h YS-2021 (assembly GCA_949752745.1). Lineage (NCBI taxonomy): Eukaryota > Metazoa > Annelida > Polychaeta > Sabellida > Serpulidae > Protula > Protula sp. h YS-2021. Next base: position 15,674,244 of record OX457032.1, read on the forward strand.
CTTTACTTATATGGCTGGGACCTTGGAAAAAAAGGAAAGGCGCTTATGATTTAGAAGTGTCCCGAAACTGTTTCAACATGCTTGGAATCTCCCTTGGATATGACCTTAAAAAATGCAACGAAAAGAACATTATCGATAAAATTGCAAAAATGAGAGAAAAGTACATATTTTGGTCTTGTAGAGGACTCAGCCTGTTAGGAAAAATTCTAATAACTAAGTCACTTGGAATATCTAACTTAATTTACTCCCTTTCTAACACTAGCTGTGACGCAGGCTACATAAAGCAAGCACAAAAAGAAACTTCATCTTTTTTATGGGGTTATTCTACACCAAAAGTTAAACATACCACTATAATAAGGAACTATGATGAGGGTGGACTAAAAGCATTTGACATCCAATCACAGAATATGGCTCTCAAACTTGCTTGGTTACCACAATTAATGCAACGAAAAAAGTGGTCAAAAGTAGTAAATTATTACTTAGATAAGGTTGGTGGCCTAAGTTTGTTAATGCATTGCAACTTTGACGTAAAAAAACTCCCTCATATGCCTCCCTTTTATCAAGATATCTTACAAGCTTTTAAAACAATATTTCAAACCTCGACAATGTCTAAGCAATTACTCTGGAACAATCAAGATATACTTATAGATAATAAACCCATATTCTTTAAGAACAGGTTCCAAAACGGAATTGTTTTTATACAAGATCTAATGAATAAAAATAATAGATGGCTGACATGCGATGAACTAACGAGGAAATATAACATCAAAGTTAATTACCTAACATTAACTAGCATTCAACAAGCAATTAAGCAACAAATTTTACCTAATCAGTCCTGTGCTTTAGGAAGTTGCATATTTAGAACTAGAAGTGGTCAGCGTTTAAATGTAACAAATTGTAAGTCAAGGGATTTTTATAAAGAACTAGTGAAACAAATAAGTCAACCCCCGACTAGCTTAAAAATGTGGAAGAATAAGGGGATACATCTTACCCTAGTAAACAAAAGTATCAAAATATCAAGAGATTCATGTCGCGATAACAAACTACTTTCCTTCCAGTTCAAGATATTAAACGACATAGTAGCCAACAACAAAAATCTGGAAAAATGGGGAATTAAATTAGACAAAAATTGCTCTGAATGTAATGTAGTAGAAGATAATTTCCACCTGTTCATAAATTGTCCTAAAACAGTGGCAATAATAAGAAAAGCGTGGCAACTCCTTGGTCTTAAAGGCTTCCACGCTACTGAGTTTCTGTTAGGATCTTGTAACAACGCTGAAAACCTTATTTTTCTTCTTTTAAAATACCGAATATGGGATACCCGATTCCGTAATTTAGCCTTCAATTATTCGACCTTCATGCATGAAGTAAGCATGTACATGCAAGTAGATAAGATTATCTTAGACGACGATAAATACCATAGGAAATGGTGATCGTGGTCCATCAAGGACAATTGAAAAAACGGATCTTGCTTTCTTTTCTTTTTTTTTCTTATTACCTCGTTAATGCATACCTACATTGGTCAAACCATATGGACGTCCCAAAAAACCCCACGACACTTCCGCACACTTCTTGTGTTTCATGTCTGCTTTTTCGTACAAACGTTTACTACATCATAGATACGAGTAAATTTATAGACAATTCTTAAAATTACTGCAGTATTGTCTGGGTGCTGCGACACCTAGCGATGTGTAAACTGTGTGTCTGCAAAAGGTTTCTGAAAGGTTTTTAGTGTAAATGTGCGAGTAATTGATGTGACGTACAATGTCTTCCTTTTTCAATAAAAAAAAAAGTTTAAGGTAAGGTATTGTCCAAGTCGGATGTTGTCTGGCAAGGAAATGTCCTATGACGTTTTTTTCCAGCCGAGTATTGTCCGATTGGGTATTGTCCTGTCGGATGCTTTCCAGTCAAGTGTTGTCCTGCTTCCATACTCAGCATTTGTTGTAATGAATAAATGGTGTTATGGACTTATTGTGAAGTTATAAAATCACATCTAATTTCATGTAGCCGCTTTCACGGTCCTCACTACATGTTCTTTGATATTTATGTTGTCTTGCATTTAGAACCAGCTGAAATAGGACAATGGCAACAGTGGACAAAATGTAGTGTGACATGTGGCATCGGAAATCAAAGGCGCATTCGAAGCTGCGTTGATCAGCCAGAAGGTTGTAGAAATAGCGTCATATGCAGTGATATTGACCAATTACAATCCAGAGAATGTGACGAAGGATGCTGCCCTGATTTAATAAGTAAATCGAACTTAACTTTTATTTATGTCGCATTCAAACGTTCACTATATGTGTGACCTAGCTATCTTATTACGTATTATATTAGCATCGTATTATATTAGTACCATATTATAATAGCATTGCATTGTATTATTGTCACATTATATTAATGCCGTATTATACTAGCATCACATTGTATTAGTGACGTATTATATTAGTTAATGCCGTATTATATCAGCATTGTATCATATGAGTGCCATATTATATTAGCACTCTATTATATGAGCATCGTGTATTAAGATTAGTTAAGACCTTAATGAATTCTATTGTATTGATAGAGGTTTTTCAAAGAGATTACTCTTAGTTTAAATAAATTATAGGTTGATTTAAAAAAAAAAACCTTTAAAAGATTCATATGTCCCCATACTGTTAATGGAAATAGCACTGTGTGTAGCTGAATTATGATGTCAATATTCGGTTGGATAGAATGTCTTTTAGAATACAAATAACAAAGAACAATGTAATTAACTAACTTGTTCATATTTGTTTAAGAAAATATATTTTAAAATAATTCCGTAGAGTCGGCTGATGTTGGTGAGTGGCAACAGTGGTCCAGTTGCAATGTCACGTGTGGAACTGGTAATCAGGTGCGTAGTCGTGACTGCATGGACCAACCAGAAGGCTGTAGAAACGGGTTGGTATGCAGCGGAGTGGAACAGCTGCAACACAGAGACTGTAATGAGAGATGCTGTCCTGATATGATAAGTAAGCGAAACATGTAAAATTTAGCTCGTTGGATAAATAAATAAATTCAAAAGTGTTATAATTACACTTTGATGGTCTCTTATAAACATTGATTGCTTTCATATAACTTCATAGATGGAAATACCAGAAAACGACCATCCTGCAAATAAAACCATCTTAGATCAGGACCATTTCCTAGTAGTTTCATTCTGTGTATCTCACTTTAAAAAAAAACCAACCAACAGGACCATATGAGATTCCAAGTACTTTATTTTTGACCCACTGGTTGTTTTGATTAATTGATTGACTTTTAGAGTTTAACTTTGCTTATCTATTAGTTTATGTTTATATCGTCAGTTACACGAAATCAGGTGCTGCAGTGTGGAAAATGCCAGCGAAACTTTTGAACTGGGTGGTGTTCTTGTGATAGAAGGCTACATATTTTAATATTTATATACATATTTAATAGAGCCTGCGGACTTTGGCGAATGGCAGGGGTGGTCAAGTTGTGATGCGACATGCGGTGCCGGAAATCGAATGCGGATTCGAAACTGCGTTGATCAGCCAGAAGGTTGCAGAAATGAAGTAACATGCAGTGATGTTAACCATACGGAATTCCAAGCATGTAATGAAGGATGCTGCCCCGAATTTATGCGTATGTTGACTTAATACTGTTGAATTATATGGCATTCAAATTTTGCTATGTATATGGCATTGCTAACTTCTTTTGATTAGGTTATGTTTGTTTTCTGATGTAAGATATTTGGGAATAATGTATTCTGTTTATTAGAGCCTCCGGATGTTGGTGAATGGCAAAGCTGGTCAATTTGTAATGTAACATGTAGCACCGGGAATCAAGTGCGCATTCGAGACTGCGTCGATCAGCCAGAAGGTTGCAGAAATGATGTCACCTGTGCTGATATTGACCAGATAGAATTACAGGAATGTGATGAAGGATGCTGCCCTGAATTTATAAGTTAGTCAAATTTATAGCGTTTTTTTCTGTTGCATTCAACAATTTCTATAAGTAAGGCAAACCTTAAATATTGTTATTGTGTTGGAGGCTATGTTTTTTCCAAGTATCAGGGTATTTGCAAAATTGCGCTATGACCGTTTCAACCGTATATCAGAGCATCCAGATACTGGAGAATGTCAAGGTTGATCAGTTTGTAATGTAACATGTGGTACGGAAATTCAACGACGTATTCGAGAATGTGTAACAATAAAAATGCCTTTTTCTGCCCTTGCCTGCACGAGGCAATGGATTGAAAAGCTTTCTTGAATCGGTGTTTTATGTTGGTACGTGTTGTCTTTATTTAATTGAAACGTTTTATTGTCTACTATATTTTCAAATTGAGTAAGTAATAAAGTACAAATACTAGTAAGTACTTAAACAAATAGATTTAGTTATATACTTCTTCTTCTATACTTCTTCAAGAGCCACCAGATGTTGGCGATTGGGAATCCTGGACGAGTTGTACTGTGACGTGTGGTCTAGGTAAACAGTCACGTGACAGGAGCTGTGCTGATCAAACGGAAGGGTGTAGAAATAATGTGACGTGTGCTGACATAGTGCAACTACAGAATCGTGATTGTGACCGAGGCTGTTGTCCCGAGTCACTTAGTAATTGTTCTATTTTATTTTAATTCAATTAATTAATTTATTCCCCACAGGGGGAATATATGCGTGTCGGTCTGTCGGACTGTCATCAAGAACTTGTTAACACGATAACTTAAAAACTGCTGCAAGGATTTTAATGAAACGTGGTATGTGGCTTCTATGGGAGCAAACACAGATCGGTATTGTAAATGGGCCAGCTGGACTTAGAAAATTTCAGCCCTTGACTATTGATGGCCGTGTTTAACTGATGGGGGCCTGTGGGGAATACGTGGGCTATGCACACTGCTCTAGTTTCATTCAGTTTAATTAGTTGAATCATAGGCCCTGTTATTTAGAAATAAATATACTAGAAAGTCATATTCATTGGTTAGAAGTGCATTAGTCTGGTTTGTTTTGGAATTGAACAGTGCAATATATGAAAACTGAAGCCCACGCTTTTTTCACAAGGATCAGCTCATATTGGAGACTGGCAATCTTGGTCAAGTTGCAATGCGACATGTGGCCATGGAAACCAAATACGTGAGCGCGAATGCACAGAAGCACCCGATGACTGTAGAAATGATCTAACTTGTAGCAGCTTTGAGACTCGAGAATTCCGCAATTGCAATGGAGCATGTTGTCCTGAATTGATATGTGAGCTTTTAATTTTATGTTTTTTTTTCAAATTCTGCATGTTACAATTTGCTATAAAAACTAATGATTCTGAAAATCTTGCAATAAACTTTATTTGTCTAAAACATAAATTGAATGTTTAATGATGTCTTACTGACTATATTCAACTTATAAAATCGTGCCAGTATAATTTTTAAAGTAAAATTGTTATTTTAATGTTGATGCTGAGTAGAGTAGATGTTGATATGAAGCCCACGGAACTCCTTGAATTACATACATTGTTTAAGACCGAAAATACAAAGAAAAACTAATTTGAAAGAATTACATGAAGATTTTATTTCGTATATAAAAGTATTTAACATAAAACCTTCTGAAAACATGGAGAAAAACATAGGTTGCATTTAAATCGCAATAGATAAACGCGTTAAAGAAAAAGTTACGAATAAAATAAATAATTAATGAGTTTGATATTTATATATACTTTGATATTTATATGTACTAAAGTTAATATATTTTCATATGAATGCTTGTATACTTATATGCGCTTACATGTTTTGGTATAAGTACCGCCTGAGGTTGGCGAATGGGAACAATGGTCCATCTGCACCGTCACTTGTGGTGTTGGAAGCCAGACGCGTATCCGAAGCTGCTTGGATCAGCCTGAAGAGTGTAGAAGCAACATTACGTGCAATGACGTCACTCAAGTTGAAAGTCAATATTGCGAGACGGGCTGTTGTTCTAGATTTGGTAATTATTCTCTCTAAACTGTTATTTCAATATATTATATAATTTACTCTAATCATTTCATTACCACCCTTGCTCGACCAAAAATGTAAACTACGCGTTAGAGGACTTGGTTTCAAAACATGCTTAAAATGTTTCAGGCACCTAATTTACTATATTAATATATTTTGAAACTGCGTGGTTTTTGCTCAAAATTACACTTGTAGCCACAAAAAAGAGCGATTCTGAACTCATGATCGAGGAGGTCAAGATCACCGAAATACCTCTGCCCAAATAAAGTCATAATCGCTGTGTCTCTAACCGTTTTGGTCAATTTGTCTCTTACTGTTTTCTATATTCAAAGGTCACTTGACCTTTGACCTGACCTGAATCGTGAAGTTACTCGGTACCGAAAATCTGTACTGTACGGGTGCTCAGATGAGGATTTGAATGTTATATCTAGCCAGTTTTCCTAATGAATATAAATATTCGTCTCTATTTTACCTCACCTTGAAAATCAAGGTAAAAAAAGTTTGCGGATTTCACGACGTCTCATTATGGTCTATCTGTGAAGAAATTTCATTTTTCATACGCCAACTAGCACACACATGCTATTTTTGCTCTCATTGTGGACAGTTGGACGATCAATATGGCTAATATCATACCTTAACTTCTTTAACCATGGGCTTCAATGGTAACTGTTCAATGTCCATTTGTGCATATAAGATGAGTTTCGAAAAATTTAATTAAGGTGAACCAATTTGACATGCTACATTATGTCTGCCAAATTTGGTCGTCCTAGCTCCAGCTGAACAGTTCGCGTGACAAAGTTATGGCGGAAGAAAGGAATCATACTCAAAGCCTTTGTCGAATTTTACGAATTCAATGAACTAGGGGATTGAACATCCACAACTGTAATTAATGGTTTGTATTTTATGAATAGATAACAAGACTTACAATAATCCCGGGCAACCACGTGTGGAAAATCTGATGAACGAATCGCACAGTACACTGAACTTACAATAATCCCGGGCACCCACGTGTGGAAAACCTGATGAACGAGTCGCGCAGTACACTGAACTTTCATTAGTGACAGAATGAAATACAAAGCACACTTGGCCCTTAATCCGTCGCAAAACACACATAATTGTCCTTTAGATAGCCAAATAATGCAAAAATATCCTCTGTTTGCTGGCAAACACTTCCTTGTGCCGTGATACGACTGTGTGTTGCTTTCGTTAAGCAGAACAAAAATGGATTTCTTCACAAAGTATCGCTTTGGGTAATACCTAAGCGTTGCGCAGTTATTGCGCTGATATATAAAGTGTTACTTAGCTATTGCATTAGCTTTGCTTTTGCCTCAAATTGCTTGGTAAGATCAGGATTACCGGTTTGCTAAAATCGCGAAGATATCTAGAAAATTAAAATCAGCGGGAAGTACAGAAGTAAAATGATTATCCAGGAAGGCATAAAAATACTGAAAACAGTTTACTTCTTTAATTTATAATATTGGTGCTATGATAGTTTCATAAAGTTTGTGACACAAACTGAACAAAAATTGTTGTAAATGCTTGTTTTTAAATTTTCGGAGAGGAAATTTCGACCCCGACCAGATCCAATTCATTTTACAATTTTTGAAAGTTAGAGCTAGAAACAAGCTTGAACATTTGCAGATATTTGGACAGTAAAACATTAAAATTAATCGAGGCTTAAAGAGTACACAAGAAGCTCTTTTGGCTAATGTAGATCCATTTAGATAAAACGAAGTTCGACTCGAGTTCTTGAATTTGTATTATCGGTTTATTTTATGTTAATGCAAATGTTATATTTTCTTAATAAACTGTCTAATAAGTGATTTGTTAAGTACTTATGTGATCATTCAATGCCTGCTTAGACAAACACGTATACACAGAGAGACTTATAATGAAAATTACGTAAAATATAAATTAAAAACATGATCTATCTAGAAACGCCTGTTGTAAAAGAGTGGCAAGAATGGTCAAATTGCAATGCTACATGTGGCATTGGACAACAAATGCGTGAGAAAACCTGCATAGATCGACCAGTAGAATGCAGGACTGATGTGACGTGTAGTGATCTAGAGTTAACAGAATACCGCTACTGTGAAGGAGGTTGCTGTGCCGGTGTATTAGGTAGTTCGATTTTAGTTTCAGCTGTGAATTGAAATGAATGAAAACCATGAGGAAATTTTCAAAGAAGCCATGTTATTGGCGTTTAATGTTTGGCTGTTTTCAGCATCTCAAGCAAAATTCTTTTGTATTTCACATATCTTTGGTTAAATGTTGTCAATTTTGCTGCGATATGTTAGCAACATTTGATCCAAAAATAGAAAAGATAAGAATATTAAGTAATAAGTAGTACATTAAGTTTTTTGGTGTTTTTAGGAATAAATATGTTGTAAGACATATATAGACAAGTTGTATAAATCAGCAAATTATCTTGCAATTTGAAAAAATGTAAAACATATATTACATACAAATTTTATTAAAACAACAAAATGTAAAAAGGCAAATTCAGGTGCAACTGCAATGTCTGCAATGGCAGTATCTTGTAAATAAAAATATTGATATAATGTTGTTATATGAAGCCTTATTTTTATTTGAATTTCAATAATCTGTAGAAATGCCTATTGTGCAAAATTGGCGGCAATGGTCAGACTGTAACGTTACCTGTGGCGTTGGAAAACAAAGACGTGATCGAATATGTATAGATCGACCAATTGAGTGCCGAAATAATGTAACATGTGATGATATTGAAGTAACAGAATACAAAAATTGCGACCAAGGTTGTTGTCCGGGTTTATTAGGTGAATAGTTTTTGTGCATCATTTCATTTATATTAATTTAGATATCCAGATAATGATTAGCTGAAAACAAAAATAATTTCTATTGTGATTAGAAAAAATTCTGCTTCGCATCTTTGAAACACAGTGAATTAATTAAAGTTAAAGAAAAGGCTTTTGGGAAATTCAGAGCCACCAGCTGTGAAAGAATGGCAGTCATGGTCACGCTGCAATGCTACATGTGGCATTGGGAAACAAATGCGTGAGAAAACTTGCATAGATCGGCCACAAGAGTGTAGAAGTAATGTCACATGCAATGACCTTGAACTGATTGAATACCGCCACTGTGAAGTACACTGTTGTCCTAGTATATTAGGTAATTCTATGAAAACGTTCGAATCTAAAATTTAATTGGAAAGTTATTAATCACAACGAAAAATATATGCATGAGGTGATATTTTTGAAGTTTTTTCGCAATTTCTAAACAGTTAACAGAAACAATTTCCAATTTCTGCAAATTTGGGTGACATAGACCCATTCATATTACACTTCGCTATTGTAATGACGATGGTGAATTACTTTTTTTATAAACCCAGCCCACTCAAAAGCTATTCGTGCGTATCAGGGGAACAGAATGTTTTTTGGATGAGCCATTTAAAAATGTATCTTGCTGCATCTCAATAAAGTACTGATTATGAAGTTAACAAATGGCTTAGAAGAAGCTGAGATCAGTACCTTGCTTTACTATCTGGAGTTGAACTATTTCTGCATAATGTATACTCTCATAAGTGTGTAAGAGAAATTCTTTATATAAACATAATTAATAAATTGATCATAGATAAGACATTATCTATCCGCAGGAATTCCTATTGTACAAGATTGGCAACAGTGGTCAGAGTGCAGCGTTACCTGTAGTATTGGGAGACAAACGCGTGAAAGACCATGTACGGATTTGCCACTTGAGTGCAGAAGAAATGTAACATGCAATGATCTTGAACTAATAGAATACAAAGAGTGTGATCGAGGTTGTTGCTCCGGTATATCGGGTAATTAGAATCGATTCCTATCATAGAGTCTAAGCAACAGTTACTCAAAGTCTATAGCCAACTGAATATTTTTAAGACAAAAACAATAATGGCTATGACTTCCACAGTATGTCTTGAATATAAATGGTTATCAAATCCAATGCTGATAAGAATTGAAATGAAGTTTACAGTAAAACATATGCTATATTGTTGATATTATAGAACCCCCTGTTGTGAAAGAATGGCAACAATGGTCAGCATGCAATGTTTCCTGTGGGATTGGTCAACAGATGCGTGAGAAAATCTGCGTAGATCGACCACTCAAGTGTAGGAGTAATGTGACATGTAATGATCTAGAACTGAGAGAATATCGCTATTGTGAAGGCGGTTGCTGCCCTGGTGTATTAGGTAGTTTAAGATTCCGCTACGTAAATTTAATTATGTAACTTCCTGAATATTCCAATTATATTTATACGATTTACATTTTTTTTAATATTAATGCTTTGCTTTGTTTGTAAACGTTGGTGCTGTCGTAAAATACGTAAGTTGTGATACGTCTGTAGCATGTTATTAATATTTTTTGGAGTGGCTTAAATAGAAATGTATGTTTTCCTATTTTTATGTATAAGGATTTCAAAAGTGAAGTTTAAAATCTTCAGGTCTACCTATCGTACAAAATTGGCGACAATGGTCAGAATGTGACGTAACCTGTGGCATAGGAACACAAACGCGTGATAGACTCTGTACAGACAGGCCTTTGGAGTGCAGAAGTAACATAACGTGCAGTGACTTTGAACTTGTAGAATATAAAGAGTGCGATCGAGACTGTTGTCCAGGGGTATTAGGTAAGTATTTTTAATTTGCTATGTCAGCGTATTTGTCTATAATAATTCTTGTAGTGGCTAAAAAAGCTATCTAATGCATGATTAATTACCTGTTTATGTAACAATTCATTGTCTATAAGAGTGAAAAAAAAAACAGGAAATCACTAATAATATATAACATGAAATATAACGTAAAAGCATGATATATTTGTTGATAATTTAGAACCGCCAGTTGTTAAAGCATGGCAACATTGGTCGAGTTGCAATGTTTCCTGTGGCATTGGGCAACAGGTGCGTGAGAAAATCTGTGTAGATCGACCACCAGAGTGCAGGAGTAATGTAACATGCAATGACCTAGAACTGACAGAATACCGTTTTTGTGAGGGAGGCTGCTGCCCTGGCATTTTAGGTAGCTTGCTTACACTCAATATTTTCTGAATATTATTATAATTAAATTAGTTGAATGTAACAATTCGTTGTGTTTATAAAGGGTTTTGATATTTGTATGAATTAATCGCATACTGGTTTAGAAGCTAGAAAGTAACAAAAAGTTGGTGTTTTTCTGCTTAGCACAAAAAGACAATTGTCGTAAGGTTGCTAACTTTTGAAATGAGTCAGTTATGATGGTTGCTGCACACCATTGTAATCAGATCATCAACACAGATCAGCGCTTTTTATACATCCTATTTTTCTAATTGAAGAAATTTCTTTCAAAATTTCTAAATAACAGGAATGCCTATTGTACAACGTTGGCGGCAATGGTCGGATTGTGATGTTACGTGTGGCGTAGGAAAACAAATGCGTGACAGAATTTGTATAGACAGGCCATTTGAGTGTAGAAATAATGTAACATGTGATGATATTCAACTGGTAGAATACAAAGACTGCGATCAAGGCTGTTGCCCAGGTGTATTAGGTAAACGTAGTTACTCTTGAAAAGTTTCGCTTTCCTACAAAACATTTCACCGTTGTCTCTGTTCTTTTCAAATCGCTTCCGCAAAAGAGGATTAGCTAGAAGGCCGACAGTTTAAGTGAGTTTAGGAGGCATCCAGTTGTGTTCTGTGCGAAATTTTGGGCAGAAAGATGCCTAAGGTGTTATTTGTTATGGATAACAACTTTATGCCACACATCAAAGAATATAAAGCATATGTGTAGCTAGCTGGTTCAGCTTAGTGGGCTGCGTTGTCAGCAACCAGTAGCTGTTGCTGCAGGACTGGGGCGTACAAAAAGTCAATGAGGACTTCCGTAGCAGGGGGGGGGGGGTAGATAAAAGGGTAAGATATATTGCCAATACTGTGCTATAATACATTTTAAAAGGCCGAATGACCAAAAATAGCTCAATTAGTTTATTGCACTGAAACATCAGTTGAATTATTTAAAACTTTTAGTTGTTCTGTAAATATTACAATGTAAAAGTTTTGTGTTTCCAAGTGTCTCACTTCACTTAGAAAAAAAAGAGGGTCGAGTTTTTGAATTTACTTTTGTTTGTTTATTTTTGTATCTGTTTTGTACACTATCTAATAAGAACTTAAGCAACCATTTAATGTCCGACTAGAGACAAAAGACAAAAATTAGACACGAATAATAATTGGCATAAAATATAAGGTAAAAGCATGATCCATTTGTTGATAATTTAGAGCCTCCTGTTGTGATAGAATGGAAACCATGGTCAACTTGCAATGTTTCCTGTGGTATTGGTGAACAGAAGCGCGTCAGAACCTGCATAGATCGGCCACCGGAGTGCAGGAGTAATGTTACATGTGATGACCTTGAGTTAACAGAATACCGCTACTGTGAAGGAGGATGCTGTCCTGGTATTTTAGGTATTTGTCTGACATGTCAACATAAAATTGGCAGTGAAAAAATAAAATAGAAATGGTACGTGTTGGGGAGGTTTTCTGAGGGACGTTTTAGCATTCAAAGTAATCACTGTATTTTTGGCACGATGACTAGTAAACTGCAGAATTTACACCCATTGAATATATGTGTGAAAATATCGTTAATTATGTTATTTGTGTGAGTTGCCTGTAATATTATGCTGTGTTTATATATTTTATAGATGTGTCATTTGGTCGTAACGACACATCTATAAAAAGATACTCAAAAAGATAAATATATTATGGTTACTATCTTTTGAAATGTGTTAATTTTGTACATCCCGCATACCGCTTTGACTTCTTCAATGATTCAGCACGAGAACTTGTTATGTTCGCATGGCCCAAAAGTGTTATTAGGTCTTACTTAAAAAGTGTTATTAGGTCTTACTTAACAGGTAAATTTAACTTGATACACATGGCGTCAGATTAAGGGTAGGGGATGTTGTTTCATGAATTTAATAGCAAAGGCATGTTTATTATCCAACAAAATTTTTAAAATGTTTTGTTTGAAAATTGGCGTGTGAAGGAAAATAATAGCAGGACTCGATTTATAGCTTTAAAAGGCTACTTCGTTTTTGTGGACAAAAAAGTGCTTTTTCAAACTACAGGAATGCCTATTGTACAACACTGGCGGCAATGGTCGGATTGTGATGTTACGTGTGGAGTAGGAAAACAAATGCGAGATAGAATCTGTATAGAAAGGCCATTTGAGTGCCGAAATAATGTAACATGCGATGATATTCAACTGGTAGAATATCAAGACTGTGGACAACGTTGCTGTGATAGCGTATTAGGTGAACAGATTATTTGAGTTTGTCATTAAAAGTTGCCAGCTGGTGAGAAACGGACCACCAGAGCTGCTCTGAACCTTTCTTCATACAACGAGAAAAACAAAAGAAACGAAAAATAATTTCTCCTCGAAAATTGATTGGTCTCGTATAACAGATGAAGGAAGCTGAAAAGTAAAAATCTTACATGTTTTAATAATTCAGAGCCACCGGTTGTGAAAGAATGGCAACAATGGTCAATCTGTGATGCTTCGTGCGGCATTGGTCAACAGATACGCGAGAGAACCTGCATTAATCGACCACTTGAATGTAGAAATAATGGAACATGTAATGACCTTGAACTGACAGAATATCGTTACTGTGTAGTGGGCTGCTGTCCTGGTATATTTGGTATGTTTTAATATTTAATTAAATGTTTAGTAAATACATATGCTACCATGTCCTGGCTTTACACGAATTTTAGTTTATTTACATTTCTATTGAACCCCCGATTACTAGACATTTTAAAAATATTTCTTTAACAATTATTGACAGCTTATCCACAGAAAACTACCCATGAAGTGTATCAGATTCTATGGGTACTATTCACAGATTGACACAACGTTAGCAATATTCATATGGTCAGCAAACAAAATATGCTATGGAGCACTTTGCATATGTTAGTAATAACCTAACGAATAGTCAAGGGACTAAGACAGATCCTTGCGAGATACCACATGATATTGTGGTGTATTCTCACAGAACAAAAAGACAGTAAGGCAGTATGTCAAAGGCATTATGATCATAAATTCTCTGACTATATGATGCAGATTTATTCACCACCTTCAGCAAATACCAAGGATGTCGAATCTTTCATTAGACGATTAATTTGCATAATTTTGAATCAACGCGCAAGTTATCTTAGAGTATTGTATCTGTAGAAGTTAAAGTTTTGGTTTCTTTACACTTTTCCATGTGCAGCATTGTAAAGACAGAACGGAATATCCCTTATACCGACATCTCGCCAATCTGTAGACCCCGAAAAAGTACTTTCCATAGTACAGAATGCATACAAGTTTAACGTTAAATTTTTGGATTAATTTTTAAACGATATATTGATTGATGTTTCAGAACGGCCTGTTATTCAAGCATGGCAAAAGTGGTCACAGTGCAGTGCTACCTGCGGCCCTGGATCTCAGAGACGCACAAGAGAGTGCCTAGATCAACCAGCTGACTGCAGGACTAACGTCACTTGTGACGTCATCGATGTCAGCCAAGAACGTGACTGCCAAGTGGGATGTTGCCCTGGTAACCGGAAATATGTCTTTTTTAGTTTTTTTTTATTTGTAAACATGTTTTCTGTAATAACACCTAAGATTTGTTTGTTGACTGTGTGTATAGTTGCGAGACCACTCAAACTATATTATATATGACATTTTATTTGAAAATGTTAGCCAATGATAGCTTAGAAATGCAAGAGGTTTCTACTTCAAACTTGATCAAAACTAAGTAAATGGGAGATGAGCTTTCTATCGCCTTTTTACCCATACAAGAAACGCCCACGCTGTCACCCTGGAGGGAATGGGGACCGTGCCCTGTGACCTGTGGATCGGGCATACGCGAAAGGCAGAGGTCGTGCAGTGCCGAATGCCAGGCTATCTGTGACACCCAAGTGTTGCTGGAGAGCAAGCCGTGCATGGCCGGCTGCTGCGTGGGTCAGTGCCTGTATTTTCTTTATTCTGAGTTACATACATTACATACATTTACAAATGTCTGTCAGAAACATGAAGTGACTCATTAGATACTTAGATCCACAAATTTCCAAATGCAATACTTCTTCTTCTCTTCTTCCATCATCATCATCATCATCATCATCATCATCATCATCATCATCATCATCATCATCATCATCATCATCATCATCATCATCATCATCATCATCATCTTCTTCTTCTTCTTCTTATTCTTCTTCTTCTAATTATTAATATTATTGTTATTATTATTATCATTATTGTTATTGTTTATTTTGACAGGAGAGCCGACACTCAGTGAGTGGGGCACCTGGGGAGCTTGCAGTGCTGCCTGCGGCCCTGGGCATCGTACGCGGTACAGGTCGTGCGTCGCGGAATGTGGGGTCATCTGCGACACGGAGCTGCTCTCGCAGAACCGTAGCTGTAATTCAAGTTGCTGTGACGGTGAGTTCATGTTGGCGTTACTGGATGGCACCTAAAGAACAAGCCATTTGAACGATGCTCAGATACTGTTGTCGGCTCCGGGGGCTATGTTTTGTTGCATTCTTCGAACATAAGATACAAAAAGGCTAAAAATAAGCACGTTAACGGCGATAAGTGGTTCACAAGTAATTAACTTCGGAACACCTTTTCCCATCCCTCATCCTACTATCCCTCAACCAACTGTAAATACTGAATCAACGACAATACAGGGTTCGTTGTCTCAGGATGACTTCAGCATGGATGGCTTCCGTATGAATGGCTTCGGCATGGGTGACTTCCGTATGGATGGCTTCCGCATATATGACTACCGTATGGATGACTTCCGCTTGGATCACTTCCGCATGGTTGACTTCCGTATCGATGACTTACGCATGAATAACTTCCTATTGATGACTTCCACACGGATGACTTCCGTATGGATGACTTCTGTATGGATGACTTCCGTATGGATAACTTCCGCATGTTTGACTTACGCATGGATGACTTTCTATTGATGATTTCCGCACGGATGACTTCCGTATATATGACTTCCGTGTGGATGACTTCCGTTTGGATAATTTCGGCATGGATGACTTCCGTATTAATGACTTCCACATTGATGATTTCTGTTTGGATGACTTCCGTTTGGATGACTTCCATATAAATGTCTTCCGTGTGGATGACTTCCGCATGGATGACTTCCGTTTGGATGATTTCGGCATAGATGACTTCCGTATTCATGACTTCCACATGGCTGACTTCCGTATGGATGACTTGCGCATGTTTGATTTCCCCATGGATGACTTCCGTATCGAAGACTTTCGCATGGATGACTTCCGTATGGATAACTTCCGCATAGACGACTTCCGTATAGATGCATTCCGTTTGGATGATTTAGGCATGGATGACTTCCGTATTGATTATTTCTACTTGGATGACTTCCGTTTTGATGATTTCGGCATGGATAACTTCCGTATGGATGACTTCCACATGGCTGACTTCCGTATGGATGACTTGCGCATGTTTGATTTCCGCATGGATGACTTCCGTATCGATGACTTTGCATTGCTGACTTCCGTATGGATGACTTCCGCATGGATGACTTCCGTATGGATGACTTCCACATGGATGACTTCCACATGGATGACTTCCGTTTGGATGATTTGGGCATGGATGACTTCCGTATGGATGACTTCCGCATTCGGACTTCCGCATGTATGACTTCTGTATATATGACTTCCGTATGGATGACTTCCTCATGGATGACTTCCAAACGGAGGGCTTACGATGTAGCTGGATATTTGTTTCCTTTCAGAGCCTGTGTACTGGACACCATGGACAGCCTGGTCACCATGTTCTGAATCCTGTGGGAGAGGACACACTTACAGATACAGGGAATGTAAACAAAGCGCCTGTCCCAACTCCAACGCGCAGTGCCTAGGACCCAGTATACGACAGCGGGCGTGTGTGGAGAACGATGCAGGTATGACGCAATCATCTTCACCGGCCGATTTTCACATATTGCGAATTATTTTTTGAACGTACTTCTATGAAAAATGGAGAGAGACGACTCTATTTTCTTGTTTTTAATTTTACTTGGGGTATCCTGATTTCTTTTCAAGAGCTTTAGCTGGAAGCAAATTGATTGCCATTAGCAAGGGTTCGCGGTCACGTTCATCACTATTTGTATTTGCCAACAGGTCGGCCAAAATACTCCAAGTGGAGCCATTGGTCCTCCTGCTCTGTGTCATGTGACTACGGCTACAGGTCACGTGACAGAAAGTGTCTGTACAACGAGTGCAGCGATGGAACCGCTTGCGACGGACACGGGCTGGAGAGCGAAGGCTGTCATGTGATGCGGTGTACGACGGAGCATGTAAATGATGGTAAAAAAACTGTTATTATTTCGGTACTGTAGAGATCAGGTAACTCCAACCTCCCTAGATGGAAAGTAACTGTCTGTGAATCGAATATTCGAATTATCGAACATGAAAATATATAAGTTTATAAGTCATAGGAACATATTATATATGGAATATTATATATTATTATTATATTATATTAATATTATTCCATATAGAAGGTCGAGCTACTGAATGTGTACTGAATGTGTACTGAATGTGTACTGAATGTGTATTATAATTGGTTGGCAATGCATAGAAGGCTTGCATGCTTTCAGCTGTAGTCACAACGAAAGATTCGGCCACCTTGAAAATAAAAAAATTAGTCTTGTACTAAAATACTAGATTTGTATTTAAATTTGCGTGCATGGAGTGCACATAACGACTGATGGGTAATCAGGTGTGTGCTCCTGGGGGAAGTGGCACGCCGTGTCAAGGTGTTCTGGGGCGTGCGGAAGCGGCAACCAAACAAGGCGGAGGCATTTAGAGTAAGTTGCCGTCCAAACCAATCAATCAGTCTATCAATCAATGAGCCAACCAACCAATCAGCAACCAACCAATGAACCAACCAATCAATAAATCAATCAACGAACCAACTAATCAACCAACCATCAAACAAACCAACCATCCAACCAGTCGATCAATTTATCAATCACTGAACCAACCAACTAATCAATCAACTAACCAACCAACCAATCAATCAATTAATCAAGAACAGTATTAATAATAAATGCATAAATTGATGAATAAAAATTAATGAATGAATGAATTAATGACTAGAAATTAATTAAGCCTAACAGTGAAGTCGGGTGAAAACGGGTGAAATCCTATGCAAATTTTCGTATTGGGTTTGAATGGAATAGTTTTGTATTGCCTATTTTGTGATTGGTACTGATTTACAAATAATTAGTAAGCTTAAAAATGTGATTATGGTGATAATTTACTTCTAACCTAACCGTTCGGTTCATGAAAAGGGGGCCTGTTTTTTAAACAGAGCAATTAGAAATGAAAATGTTCTTATTTTAGATGTACAAGTGGAGGAGTGACTGTGGTGTATCCCGAATATTATGAAGAAAAACAAGTCCGGTGCATAAACAGATGTCCAAGTAAGAGCAGTCAGAGATTTTGACGCAATTTCATTTGATTAAAATTCTGATCATCGCAAACCCGATGCTCTATTTAAGGAAAAAGTATGTTTTATTTTCACATTTTACTTAATTTTGTAAGTTACTAATTGTAATACGTATATATCGCCACGGTTATGCGGTTTATAAGGTGACAAGGGGCAGACCATTTGCAAGAATTAAGACCACTCCAAACATACGTTAGACCACTTTTTTCTTTTTCCCAGCATGTAATATTAATTCAAAATAAGGAATTCTAGAAGTAAGAGCACCAGCGAGCCTGGCGAAGAGTGTTCTTGTTTCCAATGGTTTATCCCCGGAGTGGTATTGATTAATTTTCGAGTGAAATCGAAGGCAGTTTTCTGGAAGGAGGCATTAGGGACTAATGTTGATTTTTTAACTTATTATAGGAACGCGTCAATTTCATTTAAGCTGCTGCAAATAAACACAGTATCTTGATATTTTTCAGGTTTTGGAAGCGTACACAACCTTATATAATGTATTTTAGGGTTTCGAGAAGTTCCACCATACTACTAGTCAAAGTTTTAATCATGCATTAAATCAAATCGAGTATGCTAATTTGTACACCAAAGGTCATCCGTCATATGCCAAGTAATGCACAGATTTCTCTTGAAAATTTCAGAAATGTTAAGTTAACATTTTCTTGTTTAAAATGAGCATAACTAAGTATATTTACGCGCGACAGCAGAGGATGGAAACCAAGAGAACTCGGCAGAAAATAGCCACTCCTTGATTTCATTTCGATATAGATGCAACGTCGTGGCGTTGAAACAACGCCCTGTCGATCTAAAATCAACGAGTTCATGTTATGATAAGTCATGCACCCCGTTTTTTAATGTTGAAGTAAAAGAGGTTAATTAAGTGAAACATATAAATGTTCTCTCCATGGGGTTATTCAATGCCCCATATGAGCATACAATCGGACCGCAGACGATGTCCTGATGTGAACACACAAAGTGGATCAGGACGACGCGTTACCTATGCCATCGTACAAGGCGAGTAAAAGCGGTGCCCCCATGTCAGCGTACAAGGTGAGTAAAGGCGGTGCCCCCATGTCAGCGTACAAGGTGAGTAAAGGCGGTGCCCCCATGTCAGCGTACAAGGTGAGTAAAGGCGGTGCCCCCATGTCAGCGTACAAGGTGGGTAAAGGCGGTGCCCCTAAGTCAGCGTACAAGGTGAGTAAAAGCGGTACCCCATGTCAGCGTACAAGGTGAGTAAAGGCGGTGCCTCCATGTCAGCGTACAAGATGAGTCAATTCGGTGCCTCCATGTCAGCGTACAAGGTGAGTAGAGGCGGTGCCCCCTTGTCAGCTTACAAAGTGAGTATATTGGGTGGCCCATGTTAACGCACAAAGTGGATCAGGACGACGCCTTACGTATAAGGTTAGTGAAAGGCGCTGCTTAAAATCTCGCATGTATTGAGTAATTTTTTATTTTGTTTTATCTCAAAAGATTGTACATTTTAAAATATATCAACATAATGTAAGAAAATTATCACCATATTTACAAACCAAAATTGGCCAAGAACAACAATCATACATAATGAAATACAACTAAGTCCCGGATAGTGGAGGGAGGGGGCACTTCGGTATCAGATGTGTTACCATGTATGTCCAAGAAAAAACAACAGGGAAAGGGGGAGAGCGTGATTTTGAGACCGGAAAAGGTCCGCTGGGAGTGCCAATTTTGTTTAAAAAACGGGGATCATTTTCATTCCGTACTCTATGTTTCTCACAAAAAGTGAGTTTTTTTAGAACTGCCCTCCGCGTTTGGTTAAAAAGGGGGTATTATTTCAAGCACTCCGTGTTTAAAAGGTCACAGACATACATGGTAACCAGTTGAGACGTGAGAGCACGCCTCCCCCCCGCCCCAGGAACTAAGCATCATTATTATTTATCACAGATTATACTATTCAACGTTATGTAACCTTTTTATGGTTTGCACTGCAAAATGTTTAAAGCAAAAAAAAAAAAAAAAAAAAAAAAAAAAAAAAATCAGTAAGACGCGACAGTAAGTAATAAATCATTACAATAAACCAAAAGATATCCACAGTTTTTGGCTATTTTCTCTCATATATTACAAACTTCACGTGCCGAAATAGCTCCAAACTAGAGCGCCGCGGAATAATCTAAGAATGATTTATGCGAGGGAATAGACTGGTTTATACCAGTCGTCCACACAAGTTAGAAACTAGAGCGACACAGAGTCATCTATAATCAAGCAATGCAGAGAGAAGAGCGTCAGGGATCTATGTACAATCCTCGCACGCGCGAGAGAAAGTAAAGCGACGCCTAGTGTTATAAAGTCCGCGTTTGCCAGGAGCGATGTGGAGTAATCTACAAGCCGCCCATGCGCTCTTTGACACCGATGAACTTGCCGCAGTTGCTGCACGTGTGTGAGGCGTCCTTGGCCGCATCTATACACAACGGGATGAGGCAACAGCCGCACCACAGCCTGCCAAAGAAACGCATGGATACGAGTTCAATTCCGGGATAGGGGGGGACTACATTTAAGCATTAAAAATCGGAATCCTCATTCAGCAGGCAAAATGGTTACATCTGACCATGTGACGACATATGACTATATGACCATATGACATATGACCATATGACCATATGACGACAAATTCTCAAATCGATTAAAATGCGAATGAAAGATTCAAATTGTGTGCTTATTTTGTTTATAAACAGTTGGTAACCGCGTGTTCGAGCTACGTTTCTGTTTAGTCATGTGGATTGCATTTGTAATTAAACTCTGTGTTTTGATCTGTTGATCTATTTATCAACTTCAGAATCAAATATATTAACAGCATGTAGTCAAGCCAACTTCACCATATGATCGCCATGTGGTAACCATAGCATAAAATGACAGGCATGTGGTAAACATGTGTTAAACTCCATGGTTCAACATGCGATCTGACCGGGTGATGGCGGTAATTTTGTACTTAATTTAAAGGTAAGTATTCTATACTTCGTTAAATTTAATCCAAGGGTTTACCATTTTGGGGAGTGGGGTGGGTAGGGGAAGGGGGTACTCACCCTATAAGAGCCAGCACGCCGACGGCCACCCAGGTGCCAGTTCCCGTGACGTACTCGCATCTGGTAACCACCATCTGATTGCAGTGGGGACACATTATTGACGTCGGCCCAGTGCCCAAGAGGGCGGTCACATTCGTCGCCACAACTAAAATGAATAATGACTCTTAAGTAAATAAATACTGTGATGTAAATAACCAAGCTTTGTTAGCGAACTAATATTTACGCGTTTTTTTTTCTTATGTGTTATTTACAATGTCATTATAGGCCAAATTTTTGGTAATGGTTACAAAGTATAAAAGAATTCAAGCAGTGCATCTTAAGCCGAACTGAATTTATAAAATTGCATTAAGGTTCTACACGTGAACTGAACCGAAAAACGCGATTCTAGAAATTGCATTTAGGTTCTACACTGAATCGAGAAACGTGACTCTAGAAATGCTGCACATTTTTTGTGACACTGCAGAAAAAAAGTACGAAGGAAGGTACGGAGTTGACTACATACAGACCGAATGGCGAACAAAATAATAAGAGTGACAGAAAGAAACAGAAGATGAATGAAGCAAAGTTTACCTGGTTGCTGTACAACAACGGTTGTGGTGGCTTGCTGGGCGGCCGGGTAAGCAGGTGGTGGGCCACTAGGGGCAGGCTGGTGGGTAGTGGTTGGGGCGTTGTACATGGCCGGCGGGGGAGCCGAGACATTCCCTTTGACGTCACTCATACTTCCGGTATGTCAACGCTGAAACATATATTTCTCATTTACTCTAAATGTGAAGTTCAATTAATTTTCGTGTCATTTTTTAAATACTGTTGAAAAAGTTCATTATTAGTTCAGCTAATATATTTTTGTTACAGGAAGTTTTGCAACCATAGAAATTATCATTGCAGCACTTCCAGTTTACCAGTTCCAGGGATGGTCTGCCTTACTAAACCCATAACAAAGCCGGCGTTTTTTTCAGCGAACATTAAGTACACAGACAAATAAAAAATATCTCATGCATTTTGTTTGTAAGCCAACAAAATTTTGAAATAAAATCTGTTTTTTGCAATTTTATGTAATGTAGTTAATAACTGAAAACAGAATCGCTCCACGTCACATGCCATAAACCATTTCCGAAACCCTCCCCGTGGAGCACAGCATGCGTATCAGTACTCAGGATGAGTGCTGAGTCTGCCCCTTAGCAGCTGATTTAGCAGCTGATTTAACAGCAGTGCTAATGAAAAGTATTTTGTAAAATTGTGTATGTTTTGTAAACATATACAGATGAATTAAGCCCACATTTTTCGACGGATAAAATCTCCGCTGGTCTTATTCCAGCATTCTGTGTACATACATTTTTAGAAACAACCTAAACAACTTAATTTTAGAAACAAGCGAATCTCAATTGAAAGCCATGTTAACACAACACTACCCTTCCTCACTCAACCACAGTTGCTTCTGATGCCTTGAATATACATGTACACATTAAAGTTTTATTTCGACCAAAATTTTGAGAAGAATTTAATCTTACCAAAATTTGAGTTTTATAAATACTATCCAGACAAACGTCACCACTAAAATGGTTTATGTTGTTCAGTTTACCTGGATTTACGCAGTATAGTCAATAGCAAGGCCATATCCCATATAATCACGGTCAATAACAATTCACGTGGTATTGACTTAAGCCATGACTGGTTACGAGAGAAAAGAGTAAGGGAGGAATTTGAGCCCCTTCCCCTTCCCTTACACACACAAATAGCATGGACCATGTGAAGTACTGTCCCCTCGAAACCCTTGTTTTATTTGAAATGACGTCGGCTTGACACTCTTTCACAAAATGACATGTACACGAAGCCAAATATCGTGAATCTCCCTAAGGGGGTTCAGTAACGAGAACTACAATACAGTGCAACACCGGAAATATGACCAGTCAGGAAGTAGGATCACAGCCGTAATAGGATCATTTTATTTATCTCCTGTTCGCTTAAAACATTAAAGTCAGTTATGAGAACCACGCAATCAGACACCATTTAATGCAACATCACACGGGTGTAGTCTCCTGCCTGGTATACATCAAGATGTTATCTGTAGATATGGCCTTCTGCTATGAACAAACATTACTTGATCCATTTTGGCGTAGTTCTGCGACAGAACCTAAAATAGAATTCTCTGGAGTGATTAATTTGTGTATATAAAGGGACTGAGTCAGATGTCACGAGGATTTTGGAACGACGCATTTCACAACTAGGAATATCGCAGCTTGCTTTCATTACTGGAAAATTCCTTAATGAATTTCTAACCTCAGTATATCTTTTTATTTAAAATCTAAGATATTCCTGTTGTAAATTAGGGAATGTTAAAGAACAAGGACACGCCAAAGAAACGACGCTGTCGGAATCAAAGGAAGCGCTTTCGATATTCAGTTAGGGGTAGGCGATGGTGGGTAGGGGATGGCCGGAGTAGGGCATGGTAGGGGTGGGGGATGGCGGGGTAGGGGATGGCGAGGGTATGGGGATGGTGGGGGTAAGGAATGGCGGCGTAGGCGATGGTGGGGTGGGGGATGGCCGGAGTAGGGGATGATAGGGGTGGAGACTGGTGGGTGTGGCTTGGATGGCGGGGTAGACGACGGTGGGGTGGGGGAATGGCCGGAGTATAGGGGATGGCGGGGGTCAGGGGATGGTGAGGGTAGGAGATGGTGGGGGAAGCGGTGGTTGGGTGGGGCATGGCCGGAGGAAAGGATGGTGGGGTAGGGAATGGTGGGGTGGGGGATGGCCGGAGTAGGGGATGTCAGGGGTGGGGGATGGCGGGGTAGGGGATGGCGGGAGTAGCGTATGGTGTCACCCGACGTCAGAAAGAGGGGCCGAATCTACGTTAGGTGTGCGTCGGAAGAGCTATGTTGTAAAGATTTCCCCCTTACTTACATTGTCACGATTTCCATTTTAAATTTATAAGCACATATTATTTTGACATGCATTTCCGAGAATGTGCGTAATTCTTAACTCAAGTATTTAATAAAAAAAAACAAATTTTGCTTATAGTATCAACAGAAAAAAAAGAGAATGGGCTTCTTCAGAGAGCAAATTACCACTGCTTAAATCCGCTTCATCTCTTTATTTTCTTTATTTTAAGAAAATGTCATACTATTAATGATGTAAAAACAGCATCTGTCTGGGGAGCTTTTTGACACGATTTAATTCCAGACATGGCTTTAAATGTGCTGCAGAGTGTCAATCAGGAAGTGTGTAGGCACGGATTTTTAACCCCGCCCCCCATTCACCGTCATAGAGAGAAAGAGAGACACAGAGAGAGAGAGAGAGAGAGAGAGAGAGAGAGAGAGAGAGAGAGAGAGAGAGAGAGAGAGAGAGAGAAAGCGAGCGGGCGAGCGAGAGAATAAATGAGCGAGCGAAAGAGCGAGCGACCGGGCGAGCGAGAGAGAGAGAGAGAGAGAGAGAGAGAGAGAGAGAGAGAGAGAGAGAGAGAGAGAGAGAGAGAGAGAGAGAGAGAGAGAGCAAACACTTACAAAGTGACAACGATGTGATTTGCAAATCTCGTACTGTTGAAGGTGTTGTACTTGATTAATAACCGGTAAGATATAGCCTGTTACACCGGGAAGCTTTCAAGTAGCATATTTATAGCAACAAATCCTTAATTCTAAGTCCTCAGTCCCATCAAAATGACAATTCCATAAAGGCTTAAGATGCTCCAACTGTTGAACTGTCGAGTCGTCAGCTGGGCACATCCGTCTCCAGACGTTTCGTCTCCAACCCTCACCTCAAACAGCTGAGCTGTTCCAGCTGCTGGACTGCGGAGTCGTCAGTCGGGTCTTTCCGTTTCTGTTTCACCCACCAACACCAAACAGGAACGTGCCTCGGGAAGGCGGAACAGCAGAAGGTGATCCGACTTTTGTATCCCCGACTGTCAGGCTTCCAGCGACTTCCATCTCTGCGAGTCAACAGCCACCTTGACGTTCTCCCATTGTTGCTGCTTGAGCTATGTTGGTAATGGCTCTCTTCCCGGTTCTTCCCTAGGCCGCCTAGGGCAGCCATCATCTTCCAGCATGATACCTCGGGAAATACCTGTGTTGTCACTTCTACTGGAAAGAAATGGGAGCAGACTGCAGCCTGCCACTGAATCATCAATTTTTCCGACTTTCCTGTCGTGCGTCTCCTGGAGCGGTATTCTGCTCTATCCTCAAACTTAACAAAGTCTTTTAAAAATAAGGATAAAAATTAAGGATGAACCATCTAATCTCAAGAATAAGGACGTCCTTAAATATAAGGACAGAGCAGAATACCACTCCTGGCAACGTTGCACTGCCAGCTCTGCCACCACTAATTCATTTGAGGACCTTATGGCATGGGGCATGTGGCCGGTGAATAGCTTCATAAAGCGTTAATTTGGGTTATCATACGTTTTTTTTATCTATGGGACTTTTTGGCCCTGAATTCATTTGGGGACCTTATGGCCGAGGACGATTTGCCCTGGATTCCACTACGACAAATTTTGCTTTTGGGGCATTTTGGGCCTAAAATTATTTGGGGAACTTATTGCCGGGGAAATTATGATCGGGTAGTTATGGCCCGGGTAAAGCTTAACAAAGCATTAATTGAGGTTATCATACGTTTGTTTTCATTTGGGGATGTTTTGGCCGTAAATTCATTTGGGGACCTAATGGCCGGGTACATTATGGCTGATGTAAAGTTTAATAAAGCGTTAATTTAGGTAATCATACTTTTTTGCTTTGGGGATGTTTTGGATCTAAATTCACTTGTAGACATTATGGCCGGCACCATATGGACAGGGACATAATGGCCGTGTACATTATGGCAGGGGCCTTAAGGCTGGGGCCGGGGTAAAGCTTAATAAAGCGTTTATTTATGTTACAATACACTTTGTGGCCGGGCACCTTATAGCCGATTTAATGACAATAAAGCGTTAATTTAGGCTCACACGCTGGCTTTGGGGGAGTTTGGACCTAAATTCATTTGGGTACCTTATTGCAGGGGGCGTTATGGCTGGTGTAGAGCCTAATAAAGCGTTAATTTATGCTATACGTTTTTGATTTGGGACCTTTTGGCCCTAAATTCATTTGAGGACCTTATTACCAGGGACCTTATTGCCGGGTATTTTATGGTTGGGGACGGTGTGTCCTGGCGTCCACGAAAAATTTTGCTTTAGGACGTTTTGGCCCCAAATTTATTTGGGAACCTTGCTGCCGGGGACATTATGGCTGGGTACCTTACGGCAGGGATAAAGCTTAATAAAGTGTTAATTAGGTTATCATACGTTTTTCAGCCTTGGGAGGTTTTGACCCTAAATTTATTTGGGACCTTATGGCCGGGAACATCATTTTCCTCGATTCCACTACGAGCATTTTGGCCGATCCAAATTTTGGGAGATGAAGTATTTTGAAAACTGGCTATTAGGAAGTTAAAAAATCCCCCTCCCCGCCATTTAACCAATTTTTTGCTGATGGCCAAAAAAGTAACCTTTTCAAGAGAGACCGACCTAGAAAACATTGGTAAAAAATTAGACAGAAATCCCATCTAAATTGTGTGAAAAGAAGCATTTTGAAAATTTGAAGCCACTAAATTAAAAAATATCCCTCATTTCGCCAATTTTTTGTACAAAAAACGTTTTTCAGCCTTGGGAGATACAAAATAAAGTATCACTCATGACAGGCCTAAAGAACATTCGATCCAAGTTTTAAGAAAATCTTATCAAACTTGTGGGAGAAGAAGCATTTTGAAAATTGACAATGATAAAATTATAAATGGGCCGCGTTTGGCCAATTTTTGGCCGATCGCAAAAAAGTAATTTTCAAAAGAAAAACACGAGGAGAACAATTGTACTAAATTGAAAGGAATCCAATCCAATTTTTGGGAGAAGAACTACAGTATTTTGAAAATTTGCTATTAATAAATTAAAAAATGCCCTCATTTAGCTAATTTTTAACTTATCGCCATCAAGAGAAGCCTACCAAGGAAACAACTGTTCAAAATTGGAAAGAAATCCGATATAATTATGGGGAAAAAGCATTTTGAAAATTAGATGCCAAAAAATTTTAAATCCCCCCCCCCCCTATTTCGCCAATTTTTGGCAGATCGCCAAGTAAATTTTCAAGAGAGGAAGAGAGGTCTATTTAGAAAATATTCGCACACGATTTCAAGAAAATATGATCCAACTTGTGGCAGAAGAAGCATTTTAAAAATTGGCAACGAAAAAAATTTAAGTTGATCGTATTTGTCCAATTTTTTACCATCGTCAAAAAAGTGACATTTCAAGAGAAGTCTTCCTAAGAAACAATCGTTAAAAATTGAAAAGGAATCCGATAAAATTTATGGAGAAAAAACATTTTGAAAATTTGAAGCCAATCAATTAAAATATGCCCTCCCCCCATTTCGCCAATTTTTGGCAAATCGCAAAAACGTGATTTTCCTAAAGAGACCTACCTGGGAAAAATTCGTTTAAAATTTCAAAAAAAAATCTGATCAAAATTGTGGGAGATGAAGCATTTTGAAAATTGACAGCGAAAAATATTTAAATGCTCCAGATCTGTCCAATTTTAGGCAGATCGCCAAAAAGTACGAAAGTTTTCAAGAGAAACTTACCTTGAAAACAATTATTCACAATTGGAAAGGAATCGAATAAAAACTGTGGGAGAAGAAGGATTTTAAAAACTGGATGAATAAAAAATTTTACAATGCCCCCCTTTAGCCAATTTTTGCTGGATCACCAAAAAGAGTAATTTTTCAAAAGAGGCCTAGTTAGAGAATAACAACGCAAAATTGGAAAAATTGTAGGAGAAGAAGCATTTTGAAAATTAGACACAAAAAAAAAAAAAAAATGCTTTCCATTTGTTCAATTTTTGGCGGATCGCGAGAAAAAGTGGCATTTAAAAACAAGCTTACATAAAGAATAGTCATACAAAATTTTAAATGATCCCATTTAGCCAAATTTTTGGCGGACAACCAGAAAAGGTAAATTTTCAAGAGAGAGCTAGGTAGAGAATAATAATGCAAAATTGGAATAAAATTCGAATTCAAATGAAATTGAAAGAAGATGCATTTTGAAAATTTGACCCCAAAAAATTAAAAATGCCCCCCCCCCCCTTCATTTCGCCTTTTTTGACAGATAGCCAAAATAGTAGACTTTCAAGAGAGACCTATATTAAAATCATTCGTACAAAATTTCAAGATAATCTGATCAAAATTATTTGAGAAGAAGCATTTTGTAAATTGACAACAAAAAAATTAAATGCCCTCCATTTAGCCAATTTATGGCAGATCGCCAAAAGAAGTAATTTTTCGAGAGAGGCTTACTGAGAGAAGAATTGTTCAAAACTGGAAAGGAATCGGAGTAAAATTGTGGGAGAAAAAAATATTTTGAAAATTAGACACCAAAAAATTAAAAATGTCCTCCATTTAGCCAATCGTTGGAGGATTGCCAAAACAAAGTAATTTTCTAAAAGAGTCCTATCTAGAGAATAATCGCACAAAACTGGAACAAAATCTTACAAAAAAATTGAGGGAGTTGAAGCATTTTATGAATTGCAGCCGAAAAATTTTAAATGCCTCCCATTTAGCGAATTTTTGGTGGGTCGCCAAAACAATAATTTTTCAAGAGAGGCCTACCTAGTTAACATTCGTACAAAATTTGAAAGGAATCCGATTCAAACGGAAGGAGAAGAAGCATTTTAAGCAAAAGTTTACACATGTACATACGTACATACGTGCATACAGACGACAGATGAACCTCCATTGATGTCATAAGACCAGCCCCACGTAGTCTGGAGCTTATGAATCGGTAACCAGATCCCGGAGCAAATCTCACTTCGCCCTATTTTAGCAACTGCTGACAAACCCTCCCTCATTATATCTGCCACACGCGGAAGGAAAACCCCCTGTATATTATCTAATATTGGCGGAATGAATGTGGGGTGATAACTCAGAGGTAGAGACCAGAATGATGAATACACTTTGGAACTATTGCTTGAAGATTTTATCGCAGAATGAGGCGATAGTCTAGTGAGGTAGTAGGTGTAGTGGGACATGGGTCTAGTGGGCGTGGGTCTAGTGGGGCGTGGGTCTAGTGGGGCGTGGTTCTAGTGGGCGACGGTCTAGTGGGGCGTGGGTCTAGTGGGGCGTGGGTCTAGTGGGCTGACACCGTCTTATATCGAGGACTGTATGAGAACACTAACGAAAAGAGATACATTTTACCCAGTCTTGTGTTGAGACTATAGCAATTCAAGAAGCTTCATCCGACTCGATTTCCGTGTTTCATTAGCTCTATGGGATGTCAACTAAAACATGCTTGGTGGTCAGCTGTCCGAATTTTCCTGCGCAAAAAGGAAAAAATGCATCATCATTTCAAACACCCATCAGTTATCACCCCAAATGGAGCTCCAGCATTTCAAACAAGTGCAAGGCTGCACAAAAATACTAGGCTTATAATGTCTAACAGAAGAGCTACAGAGTTATATTCTTATAAGCGCAGGGTATAAACAAAGATTTTTTCTGCAAAAAATCGCCAGATATAAATCCCACGTTTGCGCACCAAAACACAAATTATTAAAATAGCATAGAATTTGAGAAAATGATTAGAAAATATTGTGTTAATTTAAGAAAACATCCTTTATAAAGATTGTTCTGCACTAGAAACCAAAATCCCGCAAAGTTTGCTTGCTTTAATTTATCTCGCCAGATAACTTAATTATTTAAGATATTTTGCCCCTAAATAAGTTTCCTTGGGGAATTTCGGGCAAGACAGCTAAGAAGAGTTTATCCGGTTCTTATTTCAGCTGTTATCTGAGTACCCCTCTCTCCTGTCAAAACGAGATCACACTAGTATAACAGTTTCCAAACATGTGGGCGCAACATGTGAACAGCGACATTGCTTTTGAGATTAAAAACAAAAACCCCAGTGTGGGCGAAGCTCAAGCATCAACCTGTTTACCCGCAACGCTCGCTGTAATTGTATAAAGACGACATATGAAAGGACTTCAAACTATTCATTTAAATCATACAAATGAGTCTGTGTGATAGTTTTCCTCTGCATAACTTCCAACCTTTATAAAACTACTTTAGATCTGTATGAGGAATAGATTTTTCTCTATTAATAACTTTTGATGTTTGGTTAAAAACCATGTAAAACTTAGTGACAAAATATCTACTGGATTATTTCAAAGCACGATATTTCAAGAGCATCTAAAGTTTAGCAGTATCACTTTTAACCTGATTCTTAAAGGTAAGACGATAAAGTTTTGTGACAGACCAAGGTAAGTTTCTATCAGAGAAAAACACGCACATTTATTGAACAAACGTTTTGTGTTAAAATTATTATTATCTGCAATTGAGCTTTATAAATTTATTTACTGAACAATTTTTTAAATAATTTGAAAATAACTTTAGCGGTAATGGAAGAGTTGCTAATGTTTAAACGTAAAATAAACCATTCACAAGAAGCAAACTAATTTCTGTCATATCACAACGGCGTCCGTTAATGCTTCCCCAATATGCCAGTACGTATTTTATTAAAGCTATAGATATAGCTCATTTGAATGAGAACATAAAAAATGATACTTAGTATGCTCGTGATGGACAATAACAATAAAACCTCATTTCGAATAGATACTCAGTAGAGTGGGACCTATCGTTCTCATTGAGATGAAAAGAGGGTAGGCGAAAAGCATCCAAATTTTAAATCAAACAGACTAACACACACACATATATATATCTATATCTATATATATATATAAATATATATACATATACATCTATATATATACATATATATGTGTTTTATAGGGTTTTAGAGGGTTTTCTAATGACCTTTATTTCTTTTTATTTTCGTTTTCCTCCTCCAGACAGCAAATATATCCCCAAATGAAATGACAGATGATCACTCTAATTTGTGATACAAAATCTAATGCACTGTTTTTGATATTCCTCTTACGTTTGCCCTGAGAGAGACATATTGACTAAATTAGATCTCGTTGAAATGATGTAAGAAAAATCATTTTATTTATTCACCTATTAGTACTTTTTGTATTCTTAAACAGTCTATTTAATTACTTAAAGAGATATATTAAAACTTAGTAATGCAATTTAATATGTGTGCTTTATAAATAAGAGCAACTGTCTGATATCTGACATGACGTTTCTAACCCAGTAAGAAACATTCTAAACACCAGAAAATTTGAATTAAATCCACTGCGGTTGGGCTCTTTTGCCCCATATAGGTTTGAAATTTTCTTATTTCGTTTTAGCACAGGGACTGACAGAAGGTATTACTTTTTTCTTGCCTTTCCATGATTCCATGGAAAAGCATAAGGACAAAAAATACTTTTAATACACTCAGCACTGAGAAGTTTCACAATCTTAATATTTAAAATGCACATTTCATATACCAATTGCTTTAACAAACCTGGTGTTGATATCTGTGAGCAGTAGGAAGTTACTGCAATGGTTGTTTTGAAATAGGTAAATCGTTTAATGAGTCTTTCGTTTTCTAATAAATGAAGCAAAGGTAATAGATAGTTTACCTGTTTTGCTAACATCGTTTTATAATTGAAAAAAAAAATCAAAGTATACAGTAGCTCAACATCTAATTAATTAATAGCGTTTTGTTTCAGGGAAAAGTCAGAATATGATAGGGATGGATTGCTGGAAGGTTGTGATCATGGCAATGGTTGTTTTCACCCCAGTATCTCACTGCGTTGCTGTAATGGCACCATTTATTCAAGACGATGACTGGTTAAACAGTTTAGTAAGGGCTGGCGATGGCTATCCGCATGTCTCAAAGGAACGTTCGTTTCTGCCTTATAACTCCGAGGTGGCAAGGAAAACAGGGTTCTTTGAAAGAGCTACATCGAATACTGTCATAGATGGTGACATGTTACCACAAGCTGTAAAGCGAGATTCATACAGGACTGATTACAAGATCTGTCGCAGTTGTAAGGTATCGTTCGTTAAATCAGCATCGCTACGAACCGCGTCGATGTGTCACGCCTGCGGTATGCTCTATGGCCACCAATACGAGCACTGCTGCCTCTGCTATCCGCTGTACCGAGAAAGCTGTGAACACGCCACATTTGGAGCGAGAACCAGCATGAAAAGGAAGGTTCACTTTTCGTCGGAAGACTTGTGAACATGTCTAGGAACTTCAATGTAGAAGAAAATATACTTCTTACAGTATTACTGTATTATATATAATTGTACTATGCACTGAGTGTCAATGCACTGATAAAACGCGTACAAGCGCACAGAAAGTATCACTCGTATAAGCGAACGTGACGTTGACAAAGGTTTTTGACGAAACCATTTTTGTTTTTTGCGTGACGAAGATTGCTGTGTAACACAAGTCAAGAACATACAAGGAAGTATCGGATAGGTAGCATGGACAATTGTTGAGGCTGCGCGCTTCGTTCGCAGGCCTTCCTCTCCAATGCAAATCACCCATCTATCCCTATGTTAAAAATAAATGTATGTTTAAGTAATTCAGTACTTCAATAAAAGGTGATTTCATGGGATTAAGTGCAAATATGTTGTTGTAGAATATATTTTTAACAAAACAAACATTTGAAAGAATAGATTTATTTGTTTAGCGAATAAAGTTGTCATCCAACAAACATTTTATGTAGTGTTATGATACCATTGTAACAAGTAAAGTTTTTCATAATAAGAGAAAATATAATTGTTTACATCAGATGACCGCTTTAGTATAGAGGTGACAGTTATCTCAGTTAGTTAGAGCACTGGGCCGTAATCCCAAGGTCCTTGTGTCGGTTCCGGTTTGAGGTGATAAGCAGGAGATTGACGTTGGCTCCAGTTGCCTCAGCGCATACAGCTGGTTAGATAAGTTATCACGCAATTAAAAATTGACGCACAATGAGTCTTTCGGCAATCCCTTCAAAAATTTCTATTTTCTTCATTTTATATGAATATTTTAGCCAATAGAATTTCAAATCAGAACAGAGTAATGTTAACGATTTTCCTTCTTAAAACGTGATGCAACATCTTCGATTTTATTCCAGAAGCACTACATTTACATCAATACATTTACCACTATGTTTTTGAAAAATTGATAGTTAATATTTAGAAATCATGGATAAAAGCGAAGATATCAGAGCAGATACTTTAGACAAAGCAACATCTTATTAAAATATACTTCGTTAATATCTACTACTTAAATCTGGGTCAAGAGTTTGTCTACTGAGTTGGTCAATTGATTTATTAAGAAACCCAAAGCTGGAAGCTGTGCCATAATAGCTGTGAATGCAGCTTGCATAGGTCAAATAACAGCTTTAAAAACCGCTCTCATAGGCCAGATAACAACTGTAATTGCCGCTTGTATAGGTCGGATAACGCTAGATAAGCTGTTTCACCTAAAGATTCAAATCAATAGTTTCGATCACTGCGGAGCTGTTAATGACTACATTTTAAAATTACCTTAAACATTGCATTGGAGTCACTTTGAGTCTGAAATTGTGCAATTTAAGAAGACCTACCATGTCTATACATCTCATGTTGACACATCACTGCTAGACCAAAGTCACTATTTAGCTCCCGATACAATGGTAATTGTGTGTCCATCACTTAAATTTGTTGACCTATTAGTGACAGCAAAAGTCATTCTGAAGTCTCACTGTTATGAGAAGGTCAGCGTGGCAATTTCACTTATATTAACTAACGCAGCTGAAAAAGGCTTTTTCTGACAGAAACTCTCTTGCGTTGGGTAATTACTAGTGTTTGGGAGAATCTGAGAGCCCTCACTCTCTACTGTTGTCGCTTCAGTTTCCAGAAACTCTTTTTAAACAAGCAAGTAGCGTAATACCTAAAGCGTAACATAAAAAGCTTAGCAGTTTTTTCTTGACTTATTACTTTGATGACTGCTTTGTTTTTATTGTGATTAAAACAACACCTTGGGCCAAACCAATTAGGATGAAAATGTAACTCAAATACGTTTGCCCATTTTTGTATGTCTTCTATTCTTCGCGTTGCACGTATTTTTTATTGTTCCTTTTTAGTTCATTAAGCAAAAGTTCCTTGGGTGTTAATATAAGAGCTGGTGGCTGCGTACTTACAGCCTGTAACGCATTTTTCTTCTTTTTTTTAATTACTATTTTTTAGACCATTACTGTTATCAAGCACCCTGTTTTTCATATTGCTAGACAATAAAAATCTTATTAAACTGCATTTTGCATCTCAGATTTAGGAAAAGCAAGGATAACGTTCTAAACCAGCAGTTCACCAATTCTGCTCTCTTGTTTAATGCAATATTAGCAAGTGTCTGCGGTTGTGAAAATTTTAAAAGAGTGCATAAGAAAGGCTTTGCTTGAGCAGTCGAATCCGAACTTATGGAGCAAGGTACCGCACATCATTTCTCTGGAAAGTAACTCTCTATTCGAACGATAGGAAAGGTGACGATACATTTATTTATGTGCAAAATAACAGTGGTGGTGTAAGTAGCCACTTCGAAAGGAAAATGTCATTGATGTTCAAACCATTCACATTATTATTTGCGACCCATGTAACATATTCACTTTTTAATTATAGCTTTGCAGACAACTATGCCCTGTTCGGGCCAAAAGGGGTAGTAATTTTGCCTTGTAAGTAAATTTTGTAATTGTAAAGTAATTTTGCCATCTTAAGGCCATTTAGCACAGAGCAGAACTGGACTGAATGGATAAAATTTATGGGCCATCCGCAGAGAAGCTCCGCACGGAGGAAAGGATAAGGTTGTCTGGGACTGCTCACGCTAATATTATAGTTGATGTTTTACGTACAAGGGAAGCATCACCAAGTAGTCATAAACGTATGCATTGCATCCCATAAGATCCATTCATAAGATCCCATAAGATGCATGTATTAGATCCTATAAGATGCATGCGTAAGATCACAGAATATGTATGCATAAGATCCTATAATGTCCCATAACAAGGCCACTCTTTTCCTTGAAATCAGAAAATATTGATTCGTGTGTGTCATTTTACCTGGATTAGAAAG
Source organism: Protula sp. h YS-2021 (assembly GCA_949752745.1). Classification (NCBI taxonomy): domain Eukaryota; kingdom Metazoa; phylum Annelida; class Polychaeta; order Sabellida; family Serpulidae; genus Protula; species Protula sp. h YS-2021. The sequence continues at coordinate 15,709,747 of OX457032.1, forward strand.
GATTGGATTTTTTATTTAGCGAAATAACCTTCGTAAAAATACCATTCGTGTGGCATAATATCCATGTGTTTAGTTTAGACCGACAGCATAAATTGTCTTTTACACAAATTATGGCTAGATAGTTTAATGAATGCCTATATATAATTACATTATGCATACACATGCATCATATCATAATTTGAGCACTTTGCTCACCTACAAATTATTGAAACGAATTGTTTTAAAACTTGACTATCTGATTTCTATTTTTAAGCGCAATTGCTTGGACATGGCAAGATCACTTTTAACAATTTTATTGATCTTGACAGGAGATGAGAAGTTTCTTTCTTTTTTAGCATTATTTTGTAAATTCAATTCAACCTGATAATTTTTAATGATCAACATATGTGTAATAAAAGACGTGTACCAACCACTAATATGTCCACTTGTATGCCGCATCATAGTGACCCATCGCTGTGGCTGAGTGGTAGCCATGGGCATCTCTGCTTGCAAAGTCCGGGTTTTGCTTCTCGAGGAGGAGAGAATCACTCTTCGCCCCCCCCCCTGTGATACAAAGAAGCGGCAGCAGCTTGTATTGCCAAAGTGAAATCTATTGCTACAGGCTCCGTGACAGCAGTTACGATATTGGCATCAGATTTCAAGCTTTTACCAAGGTGATGAACACTGTCCTGAAGAGCTTTTTCTTTTCCGATGACAGTGTTCATGGAACAAGTTGTCTTCTGCACGCTTCAGGTTTACCGCCAGCACAGAAGAGAGCGAATGGATGAACCAACCAGGTCCTCACAGTTATTATATAACGGTTAACATATAGTCATATAGTCTTATGAGCTGTAAACAGCGGCGCCGATGTACACTGGGGATTTGTAAAAGCTGTGTTGCTTTCGGCAAGCTGCTGGCCTCATTGTGGGAGTAATTCTATTTGTATGGATGTGAAACTTGAAGTGTGAATAGAAGGCTCACACCCAGATGAGCCATTTCCATGTGTCCTGCTCACGCAAGATACTCCACATGAAATGGTAAGTTAAAGTACCAAAACATAAGTCCTCGTCAACTTTCCATCAATCGACACATAATGATAATATTATATAGAGCTTAACCAACAATATGTCCTTAGTACCTTACAAAAGTCATAGTTATATAGAATAACAGTTTACACAATTATTAAAAAATACTCTTGACATGAACTAAGACATTTTTGTAACGTTATATGAACCTGGCTGCCGCACTTAATATACCTTTCTTAAATAAAACGTTTTAAGCGTGTCTTGAAGCAATTAAGCAGTGGAGTCCTGATAACAGCATCTGGTAGCATATGTTTCAGACTCGTGGGGCCGCAGCTTCAAATGACCCATCTCCTGCTGTTTTTAGGTTTGCTTTTAGTGTTTAGAAACAGTTCTGTGTGGCGGTTGGCTTCCTAAGAGACTACGCAAGCATGCTGGCTGGTTTGTCCTTATAGCACATTATAAACCGTTATATCAATTAAAACATAAAGCGAGTGGAGTTTTCCTCAGTCTGAATAAGCCTAAATAGTCTAAGCAAAAATGACTAGGGTCTAGAAACTAGTAACGTAATGTATTTTCGAAAAGATACTATTTTCCTGATGAACATGCGGATCCATTTTCATTTCGAAATCAAAATACACTCCTAAATTTCGGACACTTTTACCAGAAGTACTATTTCACGACATTGATTCTGCTGAATTGAAGGTTTGCCAGCTGCTGTCTGGCTCCGAAGATCATAAACTCAGCTTTACCTGATTATATGTCATTCATGATGCTATTTGAGATACATACTTTTTCAAGTTGGATTTGGATAAATATTGGGATGATACTCAATCTGTATTCAAAGCTACATGTTATTGTGTGACGTCAGCGAACATTGTTGATGCGACTTTCAGTCGTTGATCTTTAAAATATGAGGCAAACCATTGTAGGGCATAGTTTGAAATAGTGATTCGATTCAAGACGTGCTGTAAATTGGCTGTGGGGAACGGTATCAAATTTACTATTAGAAAGAGTCGCTGTTCTCCTTTTATTAGCAACTAGCATTTTTTTAGATCTGTTTTTATGCTTTTCATTTTCTCTCGAATTAAGTATCAAATGACATGTGTTCCACTATGTATCAATATTGGCATTGGCACAAAGTTTTTGCACTATTGTTCGGCTTCCGTAGACACACATTTTGGCCATAGTTCACAGTATCTCTCTTCATTTTGATGCCCTGTGTCGTCAAACAATGTGTGAAAATAACAAATTTCACATTGTTTCCATTTTTTGTTCTATTTTGCTTCATATGACTTTTTGTTCAGTCACCCATGCGCCCAATTGTTTCCATGTGTGAAGAGCTGGTTACTACTAAAGACAAGGTTATGGCTTATCGTAGAGGATGTGATGGAATTGAATGCGTCTTGTGCACACGCAAACATTCTTTCGAATATTTTATCTAAATATGTACATAGCTAAAAGCTTGAATTACCTGGCTATAGAACCCTCGATACGATTGTCAAAACACCGGAAGTGATGAAAACACAGCCAAAATTCCAACAAAGGAAAGAGTGTCAAAAAGGTACCCTACCATCTCTTTTGTTTACGTTTTGGTAGCGTTAAAACAGATACGATTAATTCCGCGTGATGCTTCTTAGTCTGTGAATGGTGTCAGACCATGTATTGCGTAGAAAGACTCTTTTATTTAGTTTAATCTAGCTATTTAGAGAGGAAAAATAGAAAGAGCGACAAAGGGTTTGCCTCTAGTTGACGTAGTCGAACTTGAACTTTTTTCCAGGGCGTAATGTCGTTGGAGTTACTGCTCTGGTGACTCTAAAAGCTTTTATTACAGCGTGATAGCGGGGAATGGGGGCAACTGTTTCAAAATAAAACAGCTCTTTTTTCACAATATCAGTGCATTGTGTGCCTGTTAATAAAACGTTTGTTCTGTGTTACGGGTACATTATGGTTTCTGTTTTACTTTATTTGATTCTGTGGGATGTTTACCTCAGTATTTACATAATTCAAAACATTTCACAACTCTCGATATGTTTAACTTTGCTTAAATTGAACCACCAATGCTGTATTTTTTGAGGATTTTTTTTTCTTATTTTGCTTCAGCTTACCTAAGTGGTTGGGGTAAGGGGTGGGTGGAGGGGGGAGGCGGAGACTTCAGCACTCAGCACCATTCCTTCCCATCTATCATTTCTGTTCAGATCATTTTTCTGCTGCAGTTGCGCTGTATTTTACCCTTTACTTTAATTTCATATGTTTTTTTTCCCCCAAGATATTTTCTAAAATGTATTTTAGCTGTAGTCACCATAACAATGGTCACAACAGAATGTTGTGACGACCGGACTTGGGAATAGAATCATAACCAAAAGTGGACAAAATACCTGCTGTCTAATATATTATTTTATGTCAATTCAGGGAAAGTAAGGGGCGACGGTTGTACCCCACTCAAGAATTGTTTCAGCAAATGCTAGAAAATTAAATCGGTCCATCTTTCTTCGATTGTACTTCGCTGTACGATTGCAGGCATTTAAAGTGTTTACAGGAGCTACCATTCGACCACTATGGGCGCTGCAAAATGGTTGGAGACACTTTTCATTGGTCCAAGTCTGGGTGCCCTCTTTATGCAGAACCCACAAGCAGGAACACCTCGTTAATTGGACCACTTTAGCCCAGTTCCACTGCACGTTACACTAAAAGCACTTATTTAGCCCTAATTCTTACATTCAGTTTTCTTTTTTAATTCAATCAAAAACGTGGTATTTCGGGTTCTTTCACAGATTTCCTAAAGATGCAGCTGAACCATTTAGATTTATCTGAATTCTTTATTTCTGTTTTTTGTTTGTTTGTTTTGTTTTGTTTTATATATATTAAGAGATATAGAATTAATTAAAATGGATATTAAGTACTATTGAATAAATGGCAATCAAAACGCCTCTTCTTCTTCTTCTTCTGTTTTTTTTTTGTTTGTTGTTGATTACATTGCCATATATAGCATCTAGTCTTGTTTGTCTCTGTGAACTTTTCGATACGAGCAAACAGAAAAAAAGCCACCTCGGTGAACCGGTAGAAGTATTGCAGTTGACCGCATTGACCTGGGAAGTAATTACGACGGATGAGCTTAACTAGAACAAAACCAAGCTCCCGATGACCCCCTTCCCTGTACCCATCCCCTTCCCCCCTTCCCCCCTCCCCACACCCCTACCCGCCATTATGAGGACTGTCAACTCGGGCCACACAAGGGTGCGTGCCAGACACATATGTACGCAAACAGGAGGGGCTAATGAGTGTAATAACAATGAAGACCTGTCATGCACTGGCCGGGAATTTTGTGATGCTCTTCTGGTCATATTATTCTTTACGAAAACAGTAAAAGAGTGATTAGTCTTTTCCATAAAAGTACTCACTGAATGATAAAAAAATCACACGGTTACAGTGCTCTGAAGCGAAAAAAGCCGAAGGGTTGTGTGAGTTCATATTCTGATATATATACTAACGTACACAGGTTCATGGAATCTGCTGGTACTTGTCAGTAATGACTAGCCTTTTGCACGTATTCTGTAGGGCGGGAGTGACTGGGTGCAATCTGCCCGCGTTTTCTCCGTGTCTCTTGCGTTTAGAATGTCACACATGTTCGATGAGGCGGATTGAGGGCATTCCAGTTAGTTTGCTTGGCTCTGTATTGGTATTCCGGCGGAAAAGACCGAAGTCTCTTCGGCCACTGTCGATGTTCTTTTAGAACTGACAAAAAAACTCCAAAGCAAACAAACAAACAAAGACAAAGAAAAACTCTTTTAACATGCTTTTAACATGTATTCATACATGTATTAGCGATGTCACAAGTTCGATTTCTGTTATTTTTGATATCAAAAATTCAATTAATGATATATATGGAATCTCTTTTTCACATTTATTAGACGATTGTTAACATCAAGAACTATTTTTGATCCCTAAAAGTCATTTCTGCATCAAGAAATGGTATTTGCTATCTGTAATTATATTTTTGATATCTCTAAATGTATTCTTGATCTCAAAAAATAATTCTTGATATCAATAAATACTTAGAGGCATCAAAAAGTATTTATTGATATCTAAAATGATTTAATGATATCTAAGATTGATATTTAGAGATCAAATCTGATAGCAAAATCTCAACTTTTTAGCTCAATAATTTATTTTCTTTTTATTCATGTCGAGAATTTATGTTAGATTATTTCAGAATGAGATTTTTTCTATTCATATTTTTAAATCTGCTAATGATATTCTTATCTCAACAAATTATTTTTGATATCAAAATATCAGCCAATTTGGATGTGTAACATTCAGAAGCAAACATTTGTGAATAAAGTAATAACTGGCCTCTGTATACAGAATCTTTCTTTCAATTTGTTACTGGACAAAAAAGAAGCAATTCTTGAGCTTAAAATCGTGTTGTTATTGTGTTGCTATTATTAATATCAATAGTTCAATTTTTCATCTCATCTCATCTTAAATGCATTTACTGATAGCAAAATGAGATCAACACCCGTGGGAGGTTGGGGGAGGGGGGCACTTGTAATGAAATGTGTTACCATGCGTGTCCAAAAAAAAAAAAAAAAACAGAGAAAGGAGGTAATTTTGGGACGAGATGCGTTCCGCGTGGAGTATCAATTTCGTTTAAAAAGGGGTTAATTTTCTTTCAGTACTCTATGTTTCCCACGAAAAGGGGGGTTATTTCGGAATTTCATTCCGATTTTGGTTAAAAAAAGAGGGGGGGGGGTATTAATCCAAAATTAGCACTCCGCGTTTAGGCATCGTTTTAAAAAGTCATGGACAGGCATGGTAACCACTTGGTATGTGAGTGGCCCCCCTGGGCATCTACATCGATTCGTTCATATCTGTAATTATATTTTGATATTAAAAATTAGCACTAAACGTTATTATAGATTTTAGATATCATAAAAATACTATTACAATATTTCACATTTAACAATAGGTGGGGGGGGGGGGACAATAGTTCAGTATGTGGTGCACATATAATAAATATTCATATTTTTATTATTATTATTTTCTTTTGCACTGTGAATAATTTATTTAATAAGGCGTTCTTGCTAGCCTTGTCTGGAATAAAACTAGTGTTTGCAAAAAGTAATATGCACATTGCGATGAATTTCAAGGCGTGATAAACCTCCAAACTGTTTCAGAAGATTTTATATTGATATTTTCTGAAGTTTTTATTCCCCATATAAACTTGTACAAAGCGCTTAAATAATAAGCAGCGAGCGTGCAAAGTTTACGTCGTTTTTCATTTCTTTAGTAATCGAGAAGTAACGTGGAAACTAGACCGAATTTCACTACACTTGCAATGGCAGAAGGCCAGAGACACAATATATCTGATCACAAACAAATCTCTAATTGTTTCCAGATAATTGTCGGCTCCGGATTTTTATTTTGAACGAGAACGCCATCTGAGTACGTAAATGCAGCCGCTAGGCACATGCGATTAAAATCAGTTAAAATTCGCGCTAAGCGGTTTCAAGACTATGGTGAATTTATATAACATAATGTGTTTTAGGTTCAAAAACGCTCTATCTCTAACAGTTTTCGAGAATACGGTCAAATTCCGGTTTTTGATCTTGACCATGACCGAGGAGGTCAAGGTCATCAGGTTACCTCTAATATAACGTCTTTTACGCCCAAAGGGTCAAAAATAAGCTCGATCAAGATCGCTTTATCTCTAACCTTTTTCGAGATAATTGACAAACCTTGAAGGTCAAAGTAAAAATTTTTGCGGAATTCAGGATATCTCATCACCTTCTATCTGTGTGCCAAATTTCATCGTCCTACATCAAACAGCGTAGGAGGAGTTTCCTGAATCCCCTAGACGGGGAAAAAACCAGTCACAGCGGACCCTTTCTATCTTCCTAGGACAGAAAGGATCACACAGTTACTCCAATAGAAATGGCCATTGATCTCAATTTTCGAGGCTCTGGATCTTTCGGCGCACGTTCAAGGACATCGAGGCTCGAACTGGCAGGCTTTTTCTTTAAAAGCACACTGAGAAATACCCTGGCGCATTATTTTCGACCTTAGCGAAACTCCCAAACTAGAGTAAAGCGTGGTTTTGCAACTGTGGATTCACGGTTGTTGTGGGCGATAATGAGGGATTCGATATCCTGCTGTCAAGAAAATTGACATCAATGGCATTTCCTATTATAGAAACTATGACTCTTGCTGTCATGGGAAGACCACAATAGTCATCTAGGACTAGGGAAAAACAAATTAAAAGAAGAAAAAAAGGAAAATACAGCCAGAATTCTTAGCAAAGCATACAAATTTGCAAAATTTGTTTGCAAGTGGGAGCTAAAGTGTCCACCACAGCTTTTAATGAAAAAGTTTATTTATTTCTTGACTATGCATCTTTCAGTTTGCTTCCAAAACAGTTACTGCATCGGCCGGGAATCGAACCCGGGCCGCCCGCGTGGCAGGCGAGCATTCTACCACTGAACCACCGATGCGGTTGAATAGTTGTATATTATATCATAATGAGCCTTGTACTGTGTATTAATAATCTTTCATGAACAAGTTCATTGTGAATTTACTATTTTAAGGAGTTGGGGTTTTTACCTTTAGCCCATGTACTCCTGCATCATCTGTGCTCGGTACCCACCAATCCCTTCCTTCTCACTCCGCGAGCATGCTATTTAGAGCGGCTCTTTCGATTTGCTTATTTTCCCTTGACATCCACTTTGATTCAGCCTAACGAAACATCTTTAAAAATGGCCGTAGTACTTTTTGTTACGATATCGCAAAAAAAAAAAAAAACACTTTTATCAGGGAGATGGGAATTGCCAGTTCAGCAACGAATAAATCAAATACGCATAAATTCCATTCACATATGTAGGTCGAACTTTTGTGGTGCGTTGAACATCGCAGGTCGTTTTACGTGTCGTTTCAGTTTGTATCACTACGCCTGAAAAAAAAAAAATAAACAAAAAAAAAACAAACAAAAAAAACAAACAAACAAAAAACAAACAACAAGGAACAAAAGAAAACATAAAAAAGCAACAAAAACAACAACAAAAAAACCAAAACAAAAAAAAAAAACAAACAAAAAAACAAACAAACCAACAAACAAAAAGAAGTTATAATATGCATGTTTTATTAAGTTTTTCAACATCAGCATGACGACATGAAAATGATTGGTCTGTGCAAATAAATAATAACAACAGAGACAGATATTTTCTGTAGAAATTACTAGGGACAACACAGAAAAGATATACTATTAAACTGATAAAGCTGTTTAAAACAATTTTTTGTCACCATGGCAGTTTTTACTATTATTTTCGTATTAAAAATGTTGGGGATATGTTTTGATTGTGGTCACACATCAAAGTAGACTCGTGTGGTTATATGTAATTTTGGTGAATAGATAAAGAAAAGTGTTGTGATCTATCCTCATTTATAAGAATGTGGGCATTTTGCTATCACATATCAAGTTTGAAATTTTATGACTGTTGAGAAACATCTTTAAATGGAAGGACAGAGTCAACTAGACCGATTTCGCAACCGAGTTGCGAAACAAACACTTGGGATACTACAAAAATACTTATTGACTGAGCTAAAAATTTTTTTATCTTATTTCAGTTTTTAAATTCGCATTTTGATTCTTGATTCTGTTCCGGTTTAGGTTTGCATGGAGAATGAAAATTTTCAGACATAATTAGATATTAAACCAGGAACCAAAAAAATCGAAAAATGACGTCATTATGACGTCATACGCTAAAATTAAGGCTTTCATGAAGTCCTTTGTCAAAAAGTAGCCTCATAACGTATTTGACGCCAAATCTCTAGCTCCAGCCGTTTTGAAGATATTAAGCTCTAAAATATTCATGACGTCATAAGATGTTCTTGTCCATGAATTGACTTAAAATTCTCCATGTGATTGTTGTCTGGAAAATTGTTTTCAAAACAGATGGAACTTCATCGAGGGGAGGGGGGGAGCGGGGGGAGGGGGGAGGGGAGGCACTCCTGTACCAAATAGTTACCCTCTGTAACTTTTTAAAACGACCCCTAAAGGCGGAGGGCTAAATTTGACAACAAACGCGGCGTGCAGTTCCGAAAGAACAAATCCGGGACAATTGCTACGTCAAGCAGCGTGGCCTGATGGGTAATTCGGGTTCGATCCCCATGCTCCATTGCATTTAATCTATAGACGCACCAAAAAACGCAGAAAAAAACCAGTCAATAGTGACACACTGAGCTCTGTATGCAGTGCACCGACAGTTCACGGGAACCAGTTATACCTCATTAACCAACCGATTATTGGCGCTATTAGAATCTGTCAACCAGTGCAGCAAAAAAAAAAAAAAAAAACATGCAAGAGACAATTCAATAATTACCATATATTAATTACCAGCTAGCTGCATGGATTAGCTTAACCCAGCAAACATTAAGACGTCAGAATGACGTCGGGTCGACGTCGTGACCCGACGTTTCCGACGTCGGACTGACGTGCCGGTTTTGGTAGTATATAAAATGGAACCGACGTCGGGTTTTCAACGTCAGAGTGACGTCGGGTTCCGACCTAAATCTGACGTCGGAATTAAGTCGGTTTTAGGTTGTATATATACTTGGAACCGACGTCGGATTCCGACCTGAAACTGACGAGTTATATAATTAATAGATAACTAATCATTCAACTGCTGTTGTGAAATACATACGAAAGCATTTTCCATGTAAATTTTTACAATCTAGGGAGAAAAATACCAACGCGCCATCAAAATTCTAAAATTTTCATGTAAAAATTACGTTTTTTCTTTCTCTTTTTCAAAATGACTTCAATTTCCGGTGAGCGATAATAATGTTCATCGCTTTTTGGTCGTTTTTGCAACGTCGGAATGACGTCAGAAATCCCACGTCGGAATAAAGTCGGGTTTTGGGGAAATAGGTCAGAATATGGTTGTGAAATCGTTGCGACCAAAATCCAACCTTTTCTCAACCAAAAAAGACGTCGGTTGTTTGCTGGGAACGTTGTTATGATTGTGTCAAATTAACAAACGATGATTCCTTCTTTCCTGTCAAAGTATACAAAGAATCAGCCGTGTTTTCCAGGTACATTTTGGACATCAAGGGATTTCTTGCCAGCAAGCTTCCCAATCCAGTAAACACGTACTGCGACGTCAGAACAACGCTGGATTGACGTCGCACCCGACGTCTGATCACCATCATTGTTTGCTTATTTATGGAAGTTAAAACAATGCCTACCTTACGATGTTGAATAGACGCCGATTACACGAAGTCTTATCAACTTTGCAAAAAGGTATATTTTTGGAAGTTAAAACAACATTTTGATATAGACAATCATAAAGTGTTGTGGTCACCCCTATGTCAAAGTCACCCCCCCCCCCTCCTTGGAGGAAAACACTTATTTTACGTCCTCATTTGGTCTATTTTCTAAGTCACCTGTCATGGCTTCCATATCCGGTGAGCGATAACAGGGTGAGGTTGTTAATTGGTTGTAACCACGACGTCCATATTACATCGAATTTCGACGTGTATGCAACTTTTCGACGACTTTCCGACGCTTTGTTTGGATGTCGGATAAAGTTGTTTTGTAAAAACATTCAGATAATTTTTATATAATGGGTGGTGCTAGAAAATAACTTAATTTTAGGACAAACAATTTCTCTCATGTTTGAAACTATTACTTACATTTAAAATACATTACTGGCTATGAAGGCCCGCCCATAGACCCTGTCTCACAGGTCATATAGTTCAGCTGTTTTTTTTTATTTTAAACAAATATAAATTGTTAAATAATTGTAGAACACTTCAAATATTTATTCAAAGGATTAGCCTTTTTTCCCCTTTTTCAATTACCAGGCTGCTTTATGATATTTGTTATATTTTGAGTAACAAATTAGTAAGTACGTGCGTGCAAAGGTCGTAACTGTGAATATGAACAAAACACCAGAGTAATTAATAAAAAAATGATACAACACTTAGGGTGTTTTGCCGTCCAACCGCCCCCCCCCCCCAGGTGCATCAACTAGTTTCTTGAGCCTGAAAAGAACGCATTAAAATACACACAACAATCTTGTGTTCGGGAATTTTATGTATTTTCTCTCTCTCTGCCCTAGCCGTGGGAAAACAGGCATACTTACAATTCCGTGCGGTGGTAGTCACATAATGAAATATGTCTTTGAATTAAAAAAAAAAAAAGACATACAAAAACAAAATTAAAAACAACGTTTGTCGAGGTTTTGAAGATCATAGATTCGAACTGTTTGACCCAAATTTAACCTATTCTCTTATTAATATTGGAGGAGATCCATCTATATGTTAAAAAAAAATTCTTCACCACTTAGGCAGGGGTAAGGGGTAGCATTTACGAGAATGGGTCAAATGTCTTTAAAAATTTTGCTTTGTTAAGAATCACACGTAGAAACTGGATTGCCTTTGAAAGTCTTTTGATGTTTCACAGAACTACATTGAATCGGATAAATAAATAAACAAATAAACAATATAAAAGGAAAGTGTTTTCCAATTGTTTTTTTTCTACAATTATAAAATTATAATATGAAAGCGAAAAATAATGACAAATAAACACGGTCTTTAATTTAAGCACAGAACTTTTAAGGAATGCAGTGAGAAACACACGTGTGTCCTAATTGCCCCCTCCTTCCCTCTCCCATTCCCAGCAATTTCGAAAATTGGACAAAGAAATTATCTAAATTCGAAAAAAAAACATGTGAACTTTGACTAGAGTGGTTGCTTGGCATCGTCGCTGAAAGAATTAAAATATATCTAGATACAGATATACAGATAATATTAAGCCATTATCTTTCTGTTTGCACTCGTCTTTCAAACTGTACAATTTTGTAATTTTATATTTATTGAAACGAAATTGAACCAGAACCAGCATTCGTCCTGTAAGCGTGCAGAGCTTATATTGCACCCTTCAGCTCCTACGGCGCCTTACAGCTGTTATTGCACC